>CM076580.1:1409528739-1409932699 GCA_034641835.2 Pinus albicaulis | reverse complement strand
ATTGCACCGGGAGGTGCAAGGGAACGCCGAAAGGAGGAGGTGTGAATTATGAGAAACATAGCTTTGATAGTTTCTTGAGCAAACATTACTTGAGCTCGCATTAGTGAGGAGGCTCATTGACCTATTTGAGTAGAAGGATACGTAAAATGGTCATTAATACCTCAAGCTTATTACTCAATAAAGTAAACTCTATATGCCTGATATTTAGATTTCATTATTTACACCTAGCAAGATAGACTGCATAACTCAAAATAACATGGAAAATAAACTTGGCAGCATATATAGCCCCCAGGTCTGGCACTAGATCCAAAAGAAATCCATGCTATGTAGTGCACCCCCAACCTTGGGAAATTTTTTACCAAGCAACTTCCAAAAAAGAGGAATACTGAGGAAATTAAATCAAACAAAGTGAATTCTTTGAGGGGGATGTCAAATTTTTTGCAATCCAACCAAATCCCTTATAAAATAAATAACACATTTATGAGATCGTGTTAAATAAAAAAAATAAAAAACACTCTAATTCAACTATCCTGAAAAAGGGAAATTTATTTTCGTGGTCCGGTTTTACATCACGTGAGTGTCTAAGAACTCAATCCTCAACAAGTTCATCTTCTTTCCTGAAAGCTAGTTCAGATTCTCTATGCTCAATAGACACAGAGTTTAAATTTTGGAACCAAAAGCTGAGCTTCAAAATGTTACTAAGAATGTAATATGAGGAAAATGAGTCCAAAGGCTCTGATATGCGGTTTTTTTTAGTGTTGGAAGCTTTTCACATTCAGAAGGAGAATGCTTAGTGTTGGCTAACAAGTTGAGTCAAATAGTTATAATATTATGATTGATAATGGAAATTCTACGAATTGTATTATTATATCGTTATGTGAAGGCAAAAAATGTTGCACTGTCATGGCATAAATATGGAGTCGAAGTTAAAAATTTGTGTATAATAAAATATCAGCATGCTTCGTTCGTTCTGCTTGTGTTTTGTTGATCATCTCTGTAAAATGCGTTATAAACAGTTGAAGAAATCAAATTCGAATCATAACAATTTGAACCAGTCATGACAATGGGGATTCATTGTAAAAACATGGAGGGTTGCAAAGAAGAAGTCCCCGCCTTTGGGAGCTTGGAAGAAAATATTTAGCATCTAAAAAACAAGAACTCTAAAATATAAGTTGAGATATTTTGAAGAACTAATTATGGACAAGTAGTTAAACAATCCAAAGGCCAATTTTTCCAATTGTTGTCGCGCAAGTAAACCACTAAGTTTTTAACACACACAAAAACACACAAAAGGGAATAAAACTAAATAGGGATAGGGAGACAACAATATGCATAGCTTATTCCAAGTCTAAAGGTAGGGTTTCTTTTTGAATGGATGACCAAATTGAAATGAACGTGTTTATTGTTATTATTTTTACTACATTTTGAATCAAAGATGTAACGTGTGCACAAAGCATTTACACAAACCAAAAGTGACATGGGACCGAAAGATAAGACTGTCACTTCATAACCTTGAAGCAGTGAGTAGACATACATAAGCATGAAAACCAATTCACTATAGATTTGAGAATATCATCAAACTCCAACAACATTGATTTATTCTCTCTGCATGGCCTCCGCATGGGTTTTGTGCTTAGTACTCAAAGTCCCAAACCTACCTCATGCGGTGAATTGAATGAAATATGGGGTGACAAGTTTTTGTATAATAATAATATTAAACCCTTAAAAAATGAGCATTTAACAACGCTGAAATGTGGGCCATGAATAAACACCAATATTTAGTTGCCCAAAATGGATAACATTTTTATATGAAACACGACTCTGATATTTGTTCTCCATTTAGCATGCAAATGGCCAAGTGGAGCTCAAAGCCCACGAACTTAAGAGGTGGCGTCCACTGCTTGTGTTGTACAACCCATTGGAATTCGCAAATATGGCACCTCGTTTGCTGCTAATTGCCCTGTGCCTTCGCCATTCTTCCATGGCATCAAGCTCAGCACCACAATGGTTGTAGATTTCACCGGATCGCACCTGGTTTCCATGACCGCAATGTTGCCTCCTAAAGCCAAGTAAGTACTTCAATTTCTTAAACCCTAAGCTGGTAATATTGAATGGGTTGCATTTTTCATACATCCTATTGTGGATTATGATTGTCTGTTCGACTTCAATGTCGAGAATGTGTTACAATTTTGCTTAACTTATTGCAGGGCAGGATTTTCTTATTAGTCTTCTGAATGTCTGGCCTTAAGCGGCCTCTTTGGAGGTGTTGCCATTTAAATTAACTATTCAACAATTTGCGTGTGCTCGTAGGTTCTTTAAGGTCCAACTCACAATAAAAATTAAAACAAAATAATAGGATAGGTACAAATGTAACGTTTGTCTAGTAAAATTAATATGCAGAAAAACAAAACTTTCAGGCAGAGAAAGAAAGTGGCCTGAACAAGTGAATTAAAATAAATATTTTATTGCTTTCTGCTGTAATGGATGTTACTTGGTTTCTCATAAGATATTCCTTTCAGCTAAGGTCTTTCATAAATATTCCACTGTGTCTACTGACCACAAATTTTGTTTATCTAAAAGTGGAACAGTGTGATTTTCCTTCCTTTTTCCCTTTTATTAGTGACCACAATATTTGTTTATCTTAAACTAGTTGGTGGGATTTTTCGTGCATATACTTCATTATCTGTCATGCTTGTGATTGAATGATGCTTGGAAGAAATTGCAGATGTTACCTTCGCTTGGGGTACTTATTTGCAAGGCTATTTGCGTTTATGGGCAACCGATGGTCTTAGACTGTGCATTTAGCAGATATATGAGCATTGATATTTTCGTGTTTGCATTGATCGGTAACCTGAAAAATATTTGATCTATTAAATGACAAATATGATATAATGTTTAAGCAAGAAAATAATGGTCGAAGTAATATTTGTAACCGTATAAATGTCTTTGTGACCCAAAGAAATATAGAAATAATACAGGCTTGGATCATGTGTTCTAACTTTATAGCCATCCACCGTCATAAGAGGAGGCAGCGAAAGAAGCTGGTAGAAAACCTGAACTTGAATTGGGAATGAAATACAATTTTGTATAATACTAGCTCAGAATTGTGTATAATGCTATGTTGTATTAGCAAGAGTATAGCAATAACCGCAAGAGAAATATTTAATTCGACTGGCTTAAATTGCAGCACAATGTTGCCACGTACGAGTTGAACACTCGCTCTCTCCGAAAATTTGCACTCTTCGCGAATTTGTTCTGCAAGTCGTCGAGGTTAGAGATCGACTCCTGCGGATTCTCGACGAGTTCAGCCAGACGGGCAGCGGCTTTGGATTTTCAGGACATTTTGCAATGTTTATAATACATGCACAGTTGCGTTCGAGATCAATCAGGCTAGCTTGGATGCGAGCCATTGTGGCGATCGAGGACGGCCAGAGAACAGGCAGATGACTTAAACACCCACCCATAACGCGACCTCACCCAATACTATTTCGCAACGTGTCAAAATATAACCGGATAGAAGGACGAATAAGAAAACGTTTTGATTGGGTGGGGTGAGCAGTGTGTTTGCTCTCAAACATGAAAGACGCCTGCGGCGTAATTAATAATGAGTTTGAGAATTTTATTCTATGTTAATTTATATAGATGTGAGGTTTTCGGGTTGCAATATATTTAGAGAATGATGGAGGAAAATTGAGCTGATCCAAAAGCAATTTATAATCCACAAACTTAAGATTAAAGGAAATACTCCCTAACCTATCTTTTTTTATTTAATCTAGCATTTTCCCATTTGAAAGGATGACTATGACTATGTATCTCGTGTATAAGAAGAAGTTTTACAACATAGAAGCCAATAGGTTTCCTACTTCCAACTCCAGCTAAAACCCCTACCTCCACCTCAAGCTAGGATGGTATAAAGATGCATAGCCTTGGCTAAACCATTGGGAGCTAAAGTAGGAGATCATCTTGAATAATAATGATATTATTAAAAATAGTATTACTTCCAAAATTAAAGATAAATTGTTGGAAGATAGGAAGTTAGAGGAAAAAATGAAGCTTGGGTTTTATAAGGAGGTGATCAATGAGTCCGTAACCTTTGAGATACTAAGAGGGTTGAAAATGAAAAGCACTTTCTTTTGGATTGTGAAGCTCTTACTCACATCCATTCTAATTTTCAAAATATTTTCCACACTACCAACCTTCTCACAAGAAACACTTCTCTCCCTCCTTTTTAACCATAAAAAATAAAATGTTTTAAAGAATTTTAAGTAATCTCTTACTTTCTTAAAGTCCAATAGACCATATGGCTCCTAGTGGATGTTAATCATCATCATCATCATGGTTAAGTCACAAATTTCCAAATATATTTTATTCTAAAATCATTATTTTGATTTACTATTTTTAAATATTTTTAAATTCCAAACTTTCCAATAGCAATTTTAATATTTCTAAATTTTAAAAAAATATATTTTTTTAATTCAAATTAAATTTTAAATTATATTGAATAATATAAAATATTAATATAAAACACTTTAAATTATATAAATTCAAAATAAAATATGTATTTAAATAATAATATTTAGATAAATACGTTTTTTCATTCCATAATCTTTTGAAAGTATGTTTGTCATTCCATAATCTTTAAAAACAAAATGGCCTAAAAAAAAACACCAAAATATTATATTCTAAGTACAATAACTATTAGTCAATGATATAAAAATCAATATAAAAAAAGGTTGCTCACATACTATTGAACTCTAAAGTCATAAGTCACATACACCCTAATCAACCCCTCTTGCTAGTTCTCTCTTGAGCCATAATGGCACATGTGGGCACAAAAAATACATAAGACCAAGTAAGCACAAATCAAAATGGAGAATGAACTCGATAACTGAGAAAGACAAAAAACAAAAATTTAAACAACCCTTACATGTTACAAAGTGATTTACACTCTGTATCCTATTAATAATATGAAGAAGCTATACCAATCATTATATGATAACAAATTTATCCTATTAACAATATGAAGAAGCTATACCCAATCATTATTTGATAACAAAAACTAGTGCATTTATTGTGCATGCAAATATAGAAATGAAATCAAACTTGGAGACGGTTAAAAGAGGTGGTGCAAAAACCCCAATTTTAAAAGACACTAAACTCAATTTATAATTAAATTGGGTAAGTTTTTAATTTATATAATTTCACGGGTTAAGTGTGGGCAACAACCAATTTTGGCATGATTGTATTTTTGGCCACAAAGTTTCTAACAAGTGACTTTTTCACCACTCAGTATTTTAATAGAGCACCTTGTCATGGTTTATGTTATGTCCTATATTCAATCAGATTTTAATTAATCTTAAAAAAATATTATTATTTAAATTATTATTTTTATTAAAAAAAATATTATTTATTTTAATTTTTATTTTGATTAAAAACATGATTTAATTTTTTCTTTTATTAAAAATAAAAATGTAATTGTAATGTACATTTAAATAGGAAGCTGAAAATAATAAATATGGTAAAATTAATACATCTTACCCGAAATCTACATTCTGTAACTGCATTCAATATTTAGTATTTAAAAAATGTTTTGAAAATTACACAAACAAAAACAAATATGATTGCAATTATGAAAAGTCCATTAATATTTTAAAATAAAGTGTGGGGTAGTTGATTAAATTAAAAGATTGAAGAATGAAATAATATATTTTAATAATAGTTTTGTTTAAATGTTTTTGGAGTTTTTTTTTAAATTAGGAATTGGATGCCTATTTTTTTGGTCAAATGTGTTGTTTAAATTGGGTTTATTGTATATATATCATCTTGAAAATTTTGTAGGACATTTAGATTGTGGAGAGTTGATAACTCAAACTTGTAATTTTAACAATAAATAAAAAAAAAAATCTAAAATATCTAAAAATAGATTAAAACTATAGAAATATTATTTAGCTTATTCATAGAATAATTTATATTTATCTATAATCTACTAATACATGCTTCAATTAAAACAATATAATTGTTGAGAAATTTTGAATGCACAAACAAATGCAATATCAGACCCACAAAATAAAGCGATATTTCAAAATTTACAGTTTTCTCGTGAGACCTGAGAAAGAAAGATATTAAAGGTAACTTGAAAAGGATTTAGAAAAATTGTTTGCGCCATCCCTAAGAAATAAGATTTTCGCGCATTCAATGATACGGATATCAGACCTTAACCATAATCTTTGATAAATAAACTCCCATTATTTAAGTTTTAAAGTGTTCGCCACTATCTAGCTTTTCTTCTGGACATTTAAGTCTTGTTCTCAATCTTTACTAAAAACTTCTTACAAAAATCCAGTATTTTTTAATCAAACTGTCAGCATGATCACAGTAAAAGCTGAATAGTAGCGAGAAAGTAGAAATTCTAAACTTTCGAAGTTCGAGGCGGAAAACAACGCATGATACAGCTGGAAGCCTAAGGCCTAGCGACTCCCGAAATTCCAGCTTCCAAATATCTGTTTCCAGAAACGCCGAATCCTCCTGGAGTTCGCTGCCATGGCCATGTCCCGCCACGTATGCAAGAAATTGAACCAAAAAAATTGAACAGATTGTGAAAAACGAGTAGAAAAAGGTGCCCTATGTCGAATTTCCAGCGGAACAAGAATTAGAATGGTGCAGCGCAGCTGGTGCTGTAAACGACAAGGAAAAAGGATCGACTTTGCTTTTTAATTTATTTATGAAGTTTTGCCAGGGTCAAAATACTGTAACTTTACTTGTGAGATCGACGTCCACGCCCCCTTTGTGTTTTTCCGTCTCCGGACTCCAACACGTGTTCGCCTAACGAACATCCTTAGTCGTAGGAATTTCAAAGGTAATATTGATGATGTCTTTCATTTCATTCTATTTTATTCTAAATAAAATTGTATGTTAATTTAAAATGATATTTGTTTGGGAAATTTTATTATTTTTATCTTATGGTTAATAAATTAAAATAGGTTTTTATAAATGTTAATAAAAGGTATTTTAAATTCAAATTTATTAAAAGAGATATAATTATTTAAATTTTGTTTGTGACGTAATTACATTAATGGTATGTTATTTATTAATTCTTTCAGGTTAGATAATTAAAAAAAATTATAAGCTTATTGCTTGCCACCAACCAGAAACAGATTTTTCACTTGAATGGTGCATGGAATTTCCACAATTGTTTCCACCACAATTCGATCTCCCTGACATATTAATCTTTACACTAGATTTTTGCATTTGCATATTTTAATTTTGTACATAAATTAATTGCAACTAAAATATTAAAAAACTAAAAATATACAATGGTAAGAACATAAAATATACACAGATTTTTCTTCTCCAACTTGAAATCAAAATCAAGAAATTAGATTGATTTTTCATTATATTTCTTTCAATGTTACAATATATTATATATATGTCGAAACATTCATAAACTCCAATCCATTAATCCTGGATTATAACAAAATCATAGTTCCCTTGACCGGATCTACAAAATACCACGGAAAAAATCATCATGCCCCAAACCATGCACAAAAAACCATGTGCAATAGCATGGGCGAGTGCGCATATTAAAAAGTTTCACAAGGCTATTGCCCCCCTACAAACCACAAAGCAGGGGGTGTTTCCGCCCCCTGCTAACCCCCATTTTTTTGGACCAAGCAAGGGTGTCCTCCACATCCCCTCAGAGCATGATAAAAAATAAAGATTAATGATTTGTAAAATCCTTCCATTTCACAACCAACCTTCCTTGTAGCCCCAATGACCAATTTTCTAGCCTGATGAGCCAATAGGTTGTGGCTACTGTGACATGGCATTAGCTAGAGCAAAAATGTTTGCAAATAAACTATAGTGATCTTCCACACCAACCCATGCGTCTTTCCTGAATTGAATATTTGAACCATTTCCAATTTTCCATAATTCCCAATTCCTAATCATCACGAAAGACTTCGCCAAGGCTTTCTAAATAATAGAGCCTGCCACATCTTTATTTTCTGCATAAAACCATTCAAACATGGATTGATTTTGAAGGTGTTTTTACTTCATAAGTCATCCCCATAGCCCCTCGTTAATTGTTAAAGGCTCCATAAGATTTTTGCTGCTAGAGTAATACCAAAATAAAAGATCTTTTTTAAGCCCTACCCTCTGAAGGACTTAAGAGAGGTAATCTTATTCCATCTTTCTAGTGGGATAGGATAACCCTTTGTTCCATGTCATGGGAAATTGAAGCCTAACTCCTTTATTGGCCTCAATATGGAAGAAGGAATGGATGCAATTGACATCCAATATGTAGGGAAGCTCTCCCTCTAAAACAAACCTAACCAAAATTAATCTACCACCCTTGGATGCAAAATGGTTAATGAAAATTGCAATTTGAGACTGTCCTTTTTTTAGAAGCCATGACTAGTTTGAAATATGATAATAATTAGGCTTCAATAAAAAAACCCAAGTATTTGAATCGCATGTCTATTTCCCTCTGAGGAAATGAAAAGTATTCCTCTGGAGAAAAGGGGCAAGGCCGATAATTGTAAGAATATAGGAAAATCAACTTATCTTAGTTTATCTCCATACCTGTAGAAATACAGAAGTGGGAAAATATTGTTCTAAATATTCTAATTTCTTCCAATGAGCCATCTATGAAGCAAAGGACATCGTCCAAGAAAAAATTATGTGTGCTGACTGCCACCACAATACCTAAATATGATTCAAAACTCTTTTCCTCGCAGATGAGTTTTTTAAGGTCCTCTGCAACGATCAAGAAGAGAAGTGGTGTCCAAGAGCACCCCTTCCTCAATCCTCTTGTCACACCAAAAAATGAGAAGGACCTCCATTAATTAGAATAAAAAATAAAAATAACAAACTTGAGGCAGCCCATGATCCAATTGACCACCTATAGTTCAAATCCCACTTCGATCAAGACGAATCTCATAATTTTCAAACTCACCTTGTCATATGCTTTTGATAAATCAATATTCACTGCCATCACAAATCTTTTACTAGTTTTATCTAAGTTGATGGTCCCTTATCCAATGCTCATTGTATCATGAATTTTTATTCCTTGCGAAAATTCAAATTATTATTTTGAAATAAAAACACTCAAAATCAATTTCAAACAAACAATGATAACTTCTACCATTAGTTTCTAGATGACAGTGCAACATGATATTGGCTTGTAGTGTGCAAACATTTTCCCATATTGCTTCTTAGAAATGAGAAAAATATGAGTTTTATTCAAACAACCAAAAGTATTCCCAAAGATTTGGGACGAGTCTCTAATCACAAGCATGAAGTTTTCTTTAATGATATTGTAAAAGTGGGTATAAAAGAAATAATTTTATAATTTTATATCTATAAATTGTCTCTCTCTCTCTCTCTCACACACACACATATATATGAGACAATTTATACATATAAAATTATTAAATTATTTCTTTTATATATATATATATATATATATATATATATATATATATATATATATATATATATATATATATATATATAAATATGTATGTATATGTGTATGTATGTATGTATGTATATGTGTATGTATATGTATGTATGTATAGCCTCCTTCTGGGACATAGAAAATATCTATGACATATTGTCGTAGTATCATGACTAATAAACTCTATGTGAGCTTCTGACTAGCGGGTAGAATTAAGTCGAATAGCAACCTCCAATGAACAATTTTTGGTCTTTTTTGTAGTTTTGTTATCATTTTCGATTATATTAGTCTTTTACATGAAAAATTACTGCTACAAACTGTTTTATTTTAGGATATAATATATGTGATTGTTGGAATATACTATGTTCCTATATGAATCGATTTCAGATTTCATTCTTTCCTTGAGACACATTTTTATATGAACCCAAACAGTCATGAGATGATATTTATTTTTTTGATGATGAACAAATGATATGCATGCACACTATCAGTTAAAATAATATAATTATATTCACAACTTGGATTACTCACAAATGACCAACCATATGTGATCACAACTTAGATTATATGGATTATTTTATGGGAAAGGAAACCATCATTCACACCGATCACCAACCGTTGCAATACTTGCAATCACAAACCAAATTGCAGTGGTCAAGGAAATTTCGATGGATGGGATTCTTGCAGCAATTCCACTTGGTCATAAGGCATAAGAAAAATATATACAACAAGGTTGTTGATAAGCTTTCTAGGCCTCTTATTAATGCAACTAATTTACTCAAGAATACTTCTATTTTAAATGAAAGTTACATTGAACAATATGCTTTTGACAATGACTTTCAAGATTTTTATGTGAACTTGAGTCAAGGTCGCCAAGCTGAGGAATTAGATTATCATGTTCATAATAACTTGCTGTATCATTTGGGCAAGCTTTGTATTCCACATGGTGAGAGAGTTAATTTCATAAGGGAAGCTCACACTTCTCTTATTACAAGACATTTTTGTGTAAGAAAAACAATGGAAAATATTCAGAGGTATTGTTATTGGCCTCATATGCTTGAAAGTATGTCATAGTTTATTAAAGGATGTTCTTTATGTGCACTCAATAAGCCTAGTATTAGGAGGTTAGGATTGTACACACCACTTCCGCTTCCTTCATGTCCATGGGAGAGTATCTTAATGGATTTTGTAGGAGGTCTTCCTTTGTCGAAAAGAGGCCATGATTATTTGTATGTAGTTGTGGATAGGTTCAACAAAATGTTTATTTTGATGCCATGAAAAAGAAAGTTAAAGATGAACAAACAACTCATCTTTTCTTTCAAAATGTATGGGTTCATTTTGGGTTTCCTACATCTATTATAAGTTATCGAGATTCTAAATTTGTTGGGAATTTTTGGTCAAGTTTGTGGGACTTGATGGACACTAAGTTGAAGAAGATTACAACCTTTCATCCACAAACAGATGGTCAAACCAAGGTGGTTAATAGAACATTCATTTATCTTATAGGAGGATATTGCAGAAAACATCCTAAGTTATGGAATGAACAATTGCATTACATTTAGCATGCTTAAAACCGTGCCAAACATTCTTCTACTCAAACATTTCCATTTGAGGCATGTCTTTGTTACTTTCCAAAGTTTCCATTGGATTTCATATTTGGGAAATATGTATCTATCGATGGACATAGTGACATAGATAAAGAAAAGAAATTCATTGAGAAAATTGAGTTGATTCATCAAATAGTGCAAGAGAAACTAAAGAAAAGTCAAGGCGAGTACAGGGCGAGGCATGAAAAACATCAGGTGGATCATATGTTTCAAGTTGGTAATGAAGTTTGGATTAACATTAGAAAGGAAAGGCTTCAAGGAGAAGTTAAAAGATAAAACCAATCTGTTATGATATTTTCAAAATTCTGGAAAATATTGGTAATAGCTTGATTTTCCTTCATACATGCAAATTTATTTAGTTGTTAATGTTGGAAATTTGAGATTATATGAGCCTCCTTTGATTGAAGATCAAGGAGAGAATGTTCAGCTTCCATCTATTGAAGATCTTTCTCTAGATTTATTTGTTGAGCTACAACAAGACACCATACTTAACAAGAGGACAAGGACATCAACAAGAGGAATTGTCAACTATATTCAAGTGGGGCTTAAACGAAAAAATCCTTCAAAGGGAAAATGGATTGAAATTGGGAAGGTGAGGGAACTGTACCCTCACTTTTTTAGCAACTGAATATGATATTTTGGGGTCCAAAAGCTTCCAGTCAGGAGGAATGATCAGGGGCAAAGTTTTATGCTCAAAAATAAAAGTTCTCATATTTTCTCAGAACCTGAATGACCGTGTCATGCTCGTTGTTTTGAATCCGATGCACTTCATTTCATGAAAAATGGTCGTCGTATGCTCCCAGAAATGTGATCTGTTCGCTTTTTTAAACATGTAAATTTTGTGCAAAAATGACAAGGATGCTAACTAGGCATCCATACAATCCAGTCAGCAAAAGGAATATTCCTTGGAATATTCTCGAAATAGTCCCACGGGTGGATCAATGAACAAGTGACAAGTGTCGACATCGAATTGGTTGGTTGGTGCTGGGTTGGACCAATGAGGTCACAAAATGTGGCAAGCCTGGAGGCCACCACATGCCTTCATGGTCGTTGGTCAAAATTTTAGGTGAAGGCGCCGTGGTTTGACCCCGCGACCTCCCCACTATCAGCGCCAAGAAATCTTACCACCTCCGTTATATGTTAGTTCTTAACAATCATTGTATTCAATATATATTTATATAATACTATGTATTATGGCAGGGTTAAGGTGGGGGCCAACCCTCGATCCATAGGACCACATGCCCAAACCAATGGTGGGAGCTCCAAGCTAAGCGGAGTTTAAAACTCTTAAATTTTTTTTATTAAACCTCAAGCATGTTTATTATGTGATAATCCAAATTTTAAATGTGGATTAAGTTAAGCACGCAGTTAGTGATTAATTATGCTTAACTAGCACTAATCACCACTTAGAAAATAATTGCGAATTAATTGGCGGACCTCCGAATTTGGTGGAAACTGCCAATTTTAGGGGCAATTAACTATTTTAGGGACTAAAATAGTGGGAGAAATTGAAAAGGTCATAAATTTTGTAATTTTCAATGAATTCAGGCTCATAAAGAGGCTAACTGACCATTTTGAGCCATTATGGACTCATTGGAGTAGGTTACAGGAGAAAAAAAGCATTATAAATAGGTCAATTTTACAATTTGATCATAATATAGAGACCCAAGCCATGGAAGTTGGACCAAGGAGATGTAGCCCAAGAGGGGTGAAGTCCTTCATCAAATACCAGTGTTAATGTTATGTATGGTGACATTCTTTACTTTATTTGTTGTTATTTAGCTCTTATTTTTATGTTAAATTTCTAACTAAATTGACATGAAAAAAACACATGAGACTTGATAATTTGCAAGAAAATTTGAACCCTTAAGCACACACAAGACATTGAATTTATATTTTGAATGAGTAATTAGCACAACAACACTAACATACTCCATTCATATCATATAACAAGGTTATTGGTCTCTAAAACATTCTAGCAAGCGTACCAACATTGAGCCAGTCCAAACTAATAAATTTTATCAAATGCATAATGTTACATTTTATTACCTTCGATCCATCTCAGTGAAGGTAGATTACATAGGTAATTTTCACTTCACTTTGTTTCTATTCTAATTGGTGACTTGATCCAGCTACACTTCATGCACATGTCAATCTTTCCATGTGCACTTGATTTATTGAGGGCATAGATATCACACCACTTAAGATTATCTAGTTTAAACAAAGATTTTTATGTCCAAAACAATACTTCAAACACTAATTAAAATTATTTTATCACCTTGTACCTCAATATACAATGAGTAAAAATGATTCATAGATAATTCACATATAATTTCTCAAATTTTACCCAATGAGTAACCACAAGGAAAACCCTTAAATCATCTACATAGAGCTCTTCCCTATCTAGCGAATTCACCACAAAAGTTTAGATCATTTAAGTCCTCAAGAACTTGGCCTCTTAATCCAGATAATTGTTTTGCCCTAGAATCAAAGATAAACGTGCAATATTTTGCTTGACATAGATGTGAAATATGATTCCTTTTAGAGATTAGTCGAGCTCTATATATATGTTGAACGATGGGGGATAGAAGGGGGTCAAAGTTTCCTTAAAGTAAGGATCCAACTTGATCTATAATTTCAGAAAAAATCTACAAAGTCAAATTAGTTTTAGTCTCACTTTAAGTCTTTCTTTAAGATGCCATCCTCAATGAACAATATCCTCCTTTTAACCTCATAAAAATTCCTTTTCAAGGGTTATTTTAGCCAACGAACAGTAACAACCATGCCTAACAAGAATAATCCAAGAATATATATATATATATATATATATATATATATATATATATATATATATATATTTGTACCTTTTAATGCCAGAACTTGGATCAAAATTTCATTCATATATGGGCACCATGACCTCACTTACGGGGCTTCAACTTTGAGAAGTCATATATCCTCAATTGCAAGGAGTTATGTGGCATGCCACCTACTATTAGAAATGACGTGACGAGTACTATCATCGTATGATGGTATTTTTAAAAAATTCATTGATCTTCCCATTCACTTTATTGATCAAATGTGGAGCATCATGACCACACTATAGGGGCTTCTAAATATTCAAACTTCCTTCTCTTCCTTCCATGTATTCTTGTCCATTGGATCTTTCAATTAATGCAATAAACTGGTGTATATTAAGAGCACTCAAATACCACCATTAGGATCAATTACAACACCATTCAACACACCTATAGTTATATAAGGGAAAATTTGTACCATAGTTGCAACGCTCTAGATTGATGAATTAATAGAATGGCCCCCTTTATGGGAATTGTGTGAATTGATATTGGTGTCCCTTGCTTTGTTTAAGTTTGCAGTAAGTTTTAAAGTTGTTTTTTTATTTGATCCACTATGACTACTCCAAGACTATGACTGCATCACTTAGAATGAAGTAAAAAAGTAAGTTAAATTTTTGTAGAATGCATGAGTCCATTGTAGAGTTCATAGATGTGGTACACTTGTATTTCCTCGATTTCACTCATAGAAAATAGTTACAACTAACTACTCATATAGGGGTACATGGTTAGGAAAAATAACATCATGCCCTTATGGCAGAGAACTTTCAAGCATTTAAGTGATTATTTATTTCCCTGGACTCTATTTTTTTAGTAAAACTAACATTTGGTTATCCAAATAATGTTAACCAAATAGTGATTAAGTTTTATGTGGAGTTTATTTAGCCACTCCTTGGTTACTTTTTTAAAGAGATCACATTCATGTTGATTGATAGTTGTGTACCTATCGTTGAGGAGGGAAGGATCTAACATTTGGTGAAGAAGGCATAGCAATGAGGTTTAGGTATACGTTTTGTCATCTTTTAAAAATAGTAATATAGGTCTCTCTTCTCACTCCCACTCTTCCCTCCTTCCTCCTAGTGAATTCTTGTGCATTTGTCAAATATTATTATGAATTCATGGTAGGATTGGTAGGAGATTTATTAGCTTAGAGATAATTTTGGATTTGACATTTTTCAATTTATAATATCCATTTAAAGTTCCTAGTTAGAAATGAGAAAGGTATTATTCTTTGACTGTGTGTAGATTTACAAGATATTTTGGTGTCAGAATTGGATTAACCAATTTTATCACAAGGTAAATGTCAAATAATGATTAAAAGGTTGCGTACAAATTTTAGATTAAACACCCATAATATTCGGATGGATGATAGCTCAATTACCAACCACAATATTATTTGTTAATCCTAAGGGACTTTATTGGATCTAAACCTTTGACTTATGGCCTACCTTTCAACAACATGCTTTCTAAGGATGGATTGCTTTCTAAGTTAAACATATATACATTTAAAATAATATGAAAAAAATTGTTAACCATGGATATTTATCCCCACTTTACCATGGATATTTTTACTCTGCATATAGGTTTTGATACAATACCATGGGCCAATTCCATGGCTTATCAATACCACATGAAAAAAAACTCATTACTGGCCTCATCTAACACTTCTTATTCCATTTTTTTAATTAATCATTTTAGTTAAAAGGGAAAAGAGGGTAGAACAAAATCCAAACTTTTAATTTGTATATAACTACTATTCGGTGGAGGTGTAATGTCCTATAAACAATGTCTTGTAAACACTTTAACTTGGTCAAAATAAAATAAAATAACCCTATAAAAATAAAATAATACAAAACGAGAGACTCTTTGTCATGAGAATCCATGATATTCATGTGGAATGTAGGAAATTAAACCAACATACATAAACCCAAGATATTCATGTGGAATGTAGGAAATCAAACCAACATAGATGAACCCATGATATTCATGTGGAATGTAGCATGCTTAAAGGGAGAAAAAAATTAAAGCTAGATCCATCTTAATTGTGGATCTACCAAACACAACAGGGATCAACTCTTGAGGTGCAAAATTCTTTTAGAGTGAAAGAGATTTGATTCGTCTCAAAATTTGGTATATCTGAAGTTAACAAGAATCACTAGTTTTTAAAATAAAAAAAGTAATAATATAGAAAAGATAAACAACTATATTTAATTATGTAACACATAAATAAAACAAAATTCTTAACAAAATTAAAAATATAAAATATATCAAAATCTAAATAATTGTTTAGAATTTAAATAATATTTCAAACATTGTTTCTATTTAAGTTAAAATATAATCTCAAGTGTTTAAATAATTTTGAAATTAAAAAAAAATATATTAAAAAAATAAAATATTTATTACTAGAGAAATATTATGTATTAAAAAAAACATATTCTATTACTTACAAAATGTTTTAATACAAATTAATAGTAATCTATGATATATAACATGGTAAACAACCAATTATATATATATATATATATATATATATATATATATATATATATATTATTTAAAAAAAAATTAAAACACACATCAACTACTTCAAACAATTAATATAATTCAAAATTAATAGAAAAAATTATAATATATATAAAAAAGTTTCACAAATTTTATATTTTCTTGTAGTTATATTATAAACTAATTATTTAATAACTTTCAATAAATAAATAAAAAATTAAAATAAGTATTAAATATTAGACTACGGCTTATATATATAGAAACTCAAATGGCCATGATAATGGTGAGCCATAAAATAATAATTACTAAACTCTTACTTTAAATCATGGATAAACTTTAAAGTACTCACAAACTAAAAAAATATTAAAGAATATTGATTCAATATTCAAATAATTTTGAAATATATATTGATGAAACTATTTTCTTTATTTTTTATTTGAAAAAAAATATTTTCTATAGTTTTAGTGGTTTTCATATTTTCTATTAAAGTTGTTTCTCCAAGATATCTTTTGAAACCCACTAGTTACTCATAGTGTTTTGTTTTGTTTATAGATTGAATACATGTGGATAGATTAAATGTAATCATTCGAAACAGAGTATTATAACAAAACCTACCTTCTAAAGCTTGAATTTTAGTAAATTCCTAAAAACAAAATTGTTTTTTTCACATTTACTTGCCATTTTTCTCATGGAAAATTTGCTACACATTCTTTAAGGATTTTAATGAAATGGTAAAAAAACCATGATTGATGTTCCTACAAGGATTTTAATGAAATGGTAAAAAAAACCATGGTTGATGTTCCTACATTTGTTGGCTTATCTTTTCCCTGCAACATATGGTTGATAGCAGACTCTAAATGTTGGTTGATAGCATACTCTACATGATAGATTCAAGAGGTTCAGGTAAAAGTTACAAATCATACAATTTTCATCTTGTGTGCAGAGTTCATAAAATTGGAAAAATTGTTAGAGTGAAGAGGTTCATGTAAATGTTAAAACTCATACAATTACCAACTTTAAACCTGTTATTCTATCTGTAGAGGTCAGGAGATTTGATAGATTGCTAAATATCGTGAGAAAAGACGGGATACTATTAGAAAACCCTTGAAGTAGATTAGCTTCTTTGTGGTAGACAAATGCCCAATGCCTGTAATAATTAAGCTCTATTGTTAGCATATGGGAACAATTTTGAAGCTTACAAGGGTGATGGAGCTTACATTATTTTATTTTATTTCTTAAAAACCGTAAATATTTAAGATGCAAAAATGTGAAATTTTGTAATCAATGGAATTAAGGGAACTGGGAACAAAGTTGAAGTAGGAAATTTTCATATCCATCTAAGAAATTTTCAAAAGGGAACAACATATCCTTAATCTATCTATCAGGAAAGGTTAGTTATTTCATTTGTTACAGTGGCGCAACCTGACGAATACTTAGTTCAGAATCCAGATGCCCTAAATCGACGGAGAAAGGTGTCAATTCTCGATATTTACTCCACGCCGGCCTTCACGGTATTTTCTCCATGAACTTACACACTTTCCAAGTAAGATTCTCAGCAGAGTAGAAATTAATGGACACCTATCCCAAAAACCTCTTCCGAGAAAAAATCACTGCATGACCCCATAAAACGATGGGGATTTCAGAGGCTCGTAATGCAAGCTTAAATAGATATAACTACCTTCATCGTACTATGGAAAGAGCCCAAGAATCCAAATAACTCCTCTACACGTCTAAACTGCTTGCCTCTGACATCAAACGGCAACAGGAAATTGCAAAAAATACCGTAAAAATCGGGAAAAGGATTAGATTGATTTCTCACCAGAAAAACATATGTCGAAAAGAGCTGCGAATCTCATGCAAAACAAAGAAATTCACTCACCGAATGAATTGAAGCACTGCTTAATGTTTATCGAATCAAGCACTTGCTTAAAAATGCAGATATATGCTTAATGTTTAATGAATTGAGGCATATATCTTGAAGCATATATCTTCAAGAACTCCATGTAATCACTGACAAAGTGGTATCGTCAGGTATCAAATTCGCAAGACAGGAAATAAACTATAACAAAACACTGCATAAATGGTAAATATTCCCAAGTTCATTGAATTTTGAAATGAAAGATCTATTAACAACATAATGGCGGCCAAAAACCATCTTTGGAACACAAGTCACAAGAAAACTACATTCCGACCAAATGAAGGGATCTTGGCACAACTATTGACTATTGAACACCGCAGTCTAAATAGGAAACAATTTTGCTTTGTTTTTAAGAAAATCTAGCAGAATTTTTTTAAATTTGAGTTATAGTCAACTAGCTTTTAGGATTTTGAGTTTCCCATATTTTTTTTATAATGCTGGAATTTTTTATAATGTCGAACCATTTTTTGAAAATAAATTCACCGAATTCCAACAAAAAAATTCACTATTCACTGTCCAGCTGAAATCAGTGAAATTGTGGCATCGATAAAGAACGCCTCCTTATCTAACTAGGAGTTGAAAACCTTTTCTTTTTTCTTTCCCGTGCAAAGAAATTCGTGAGTTGAAAACCTTTTATTTTTTTCTTTCCAGTGCAAAGAAATCCACGAATTAGTTAGTTAAACCAGGCTTTATAAAAATAAAGTCGCGAGGTTTAGGTCGAAATCTCGAAGCGCATCGAAGGTTTTGGGGAATTCTTTACGGTACTGACACGGAATGTCAGATTTTTACCACAATCTTTAATAAATAAACTTGTATTTTTTGTAAGCTTTAACGTTTTCGTCAGTATTCAAGCTTTTTTCCAGAAATTTAACAAATCCATTACCAGTTAAGGTCTTTTGTCCATAATCCTTGGCAAAAATACTTCCGAAAATCTAGTAGTTTCATCAAACTGTCCAAGGATCACAACAAGATTCGAATGGCAGCGATAAACTAGAATTTCTGCTTTCAAAATCCGAATTTCAAAGCCAAAAGGAAAACAGAAGACAGCTACAAGCCCCCGGCCTAGCTAGTAGCGACTCCCTCGGGAGAAACTCTATAGGAACAGAAAACGCCAGTGAAATTTAACGGTATTTGGGCAAGATTTACAAAATAGCTGTCTAGAGAAACGCCTTAGCCTCCTGATTTCGCCTCTACAAACAAACCACTAGACGAACGCACAAAATTGAACCAAAACGAAACAAGATTGTGCAAAAACAAGTAGAAAAACATAGCCTATGCCGAATTTCGAGCAGAAAAAGAGGCACAATGTTGCTCTGAACGCCGCGGAAAAGGCCACACGGAGTCAAAATCTCACCAGAATTTCACAAACGACGTCAAAATTTTGGAGAAGTTGCAGCAATCAGTCTCCGAATCAGCAAAGATTTAAAAACCCCGAAGAAAACCATTGCTAGTTTCCCTGCCCACGAGATCGTTTTCTTGCGAGGGCCATAGGCAACGGGTCGATTACCAGGGCGTACCATTCAGATGCCTTATTTTCCACTGCACTGGTCATTTAAAAGGAAGCTGTTCACTGCGGCTCAGAAGCGCCCGAGAGGATAAACAGAATTTTGATGGCGCTAGGAGAGATGTGACTATAAATCGACGTCAGGAAGATTTCCCATCAGGTAATTCTACTCCTGCCTCCTTTGGCTTCGATGATGTTCTATATGTGCCACTGCACTGGTCATTTAAAAGGAAGCTGTTCACTGCGGCTCAGAAGCGCCCGAGAGGATAAACAGAATTTTGATGGCGCTAGGAGAGATGTGACTATAAATCGACGTCAGGAAGATTTCCCATCAGGTAATTCTACTCCTTTTGCTTCTGATGATGAACTATATGCCTTTGGCTTCATTATTGGCTTCTATTCTTCCTATTAATGAGATTACTCCTCTAAATGATTCAGGGCCTTTGATGGTTAATAATGAATCAGTTGTTTAGCTGGATGGGACAGACCAAAAAATTTCTTCTTTTGTTTCAGTGTCGCATGTTGGCCCCCCATCTAACACCCCTACTGCGCCTTTATATACATCACCGTACATGCCTCCCCTCGAGTGGGCATCTCTCCTCCCCGCATATGAATGAAAAATTGGACATCTCTGACTCCCCTAAAAACATTTTTGGAAGTGACATCGACTCTCTGATAGGCAACCCGAACCTAGACCTGGTTGCTCTGACTGTTTTTTAGGATGTCCCTAAAGATGTTGATATTGTCATCTCACCTGTATCGGGAAATAATATTACAGTGAGAAAAAAAACTAAGTCCGGGTCTAGGCACTTCAGAGGTAGGCTTAAAACGAAATCAATTTTCCGTGATGATCTCCTTGACCTTACGGATGTCCCTATATCTGCACCAGAAGACCTCAGGGTGCTTAGAGCAAGCAACCCTCCTGGGGTATCCAATTGACTTACATCATATCCTTGAACATGACGGGTATAGGCGACTCCTAAAACATCTTTGCCTAAGAGAAATGCCGAGAGAGATGAAGTCGGATATAATTCTTTTGCAAGAGACTTTATGTAATAGGAATAAAGCTATTAGTAATGTTTTGTCTATCTCGCTCGATGGTATACCGTTGTCCATGCGTACACATGCCGGGTGGTCTCTGTTGGCCATATGGAACCCATCATATGCCAAATTTCAAGCATACAACTTTCGAGTTTGTATTCTTCTATCCTAAGTATGGGGCATACATGGTCCTGTATGGTGCATTTTTTTTATTATAAACATATATGCTGAAAGCAAATCTGCCATGCCGGGCTCGAATAAATAGATCGGGCATTCTTAGATGGAAAACCCTGTTGTCATCAAGATTATAACCCACCCTAATTCGCATGAATCATGGGGAGCTGTGCGGTGCCCAATGGCGAGCCTCATTGGATCGATTTTGAGAAGGCCTTCTTAAAGACATCGTAATTCCTTCGTCATCCCAACATGGACCAATCATAGAGCGATGGGGGGAATACATTGGTAAAAGATTGGACAAAGCAATGGTGAGCGAATCAATTCTATCTCTCGCTAGGACATTTAAGATTCTGTGTGGTGGTCTCGACTTCTCTAATCATATGCCCATTTATCCGACTTGGAGGGAGGAACAAATGAGAAGGGAGATCCCTTAAATTTAATTGTGCATGGTCAGACCCCTAATATAATGCCATTTGAGAAAAGGCTGGAAAACAATAATTCTCCCTCAATGTGCTCCTCTCATGGGAATGTTTTCATAAAAATTACAAAGTGTCAAAGGTCTACAAAAGAATGCGAGATTCAATAGAAAGAGAGACTCCGAACAACAAGTTAATAATTAAAGGATATAAAGGAAAGCTCACGTAGGTCAGCATGTATTTTGTTACAAAAGCACCCAATCGTGGGACAAGAAAATTGGGAAACTACAAAATAGAAAGATGGAGATCTTGAGGATTGAAGAATTAACTTGGAAACTGAAAAGTAGGATCAAATGGCTCAAGGAAGGAGATATGAATACAAAAAAAATTCACAAATGTGAAAATGATAGAAAGAATAAGAATTCTATATGGCATATTCAAAGAGAGGATGGGAGTTATGCAACATCTACACAGGAGATTAAGGAGGAGGCCTTCAAGCATTTCTCATCGTTCTATAAAGCAAGCTGGGATATCGACCTAGATAGCCAACATTGGGTACTTCAACATATTCCCAATATGTTTGATTAAGAGGCCAACAGAGTATTATGTGTTGAAGTCACAAAAAGTGAAGTGATATCAACCTTCAAATCTTTTTCCAATGACAAATGCCCAGGTCCTGATGGGTGGCCAACGGAATTTTATAATTCATTTTATTGATATTATGGGAGATGAAATTACTTCTATTGTTGAGCAAGGTCATATTTTGGGGCACATTCCATCAAATATGAATGCCACCTTTTTGGCTCTTATCCCAAAAACCTCTGATCCAAAGGTATTCTCGGATTTTAGACCAATTTCCCTGTGCAATATTATATATAAAATCTTGTCTAAAATCATTTCCAAGAGGATCAGGCAGACCTTGTCGAAGACCATATCTCAAGAGAAATATGGCTTTCTAAAAGGCCGCTCTATACATGATGCTATTTCTATTGCACAGGAAGTTATGCACTCCATGCACGTTGGAAAAAAGGAAGCACTCATCATGAAGATTGATCTCCTTAAGGCATACGCATTTATTGATCTGGTCATATAATCAGTTTTCCGCTAAAAGGTCAATGCATTCCATTGGGCCTATCCCATGATCTTGGGATGTATTTTTGGTCGTGCATGCTATTATCATAAATGGATGCCTATCTCTTCTTTGGTGTTGAACGCGGATTAAGGCAAGGATGCTTGTCGCTTCCCCTGATCTTCATTATTTTCATGGATGGTTTAGAAAACCTCATGAAGATGGCTTTCTGTGCGGGTTACATTGCTGGTTTCTCCTTTTCTAATTCTGTGAGTATTTCCCATTCCTTATTTGTTGGTGATCTGCTTATTTTCGGCAGACGCATTAGGAATCATTGGTTCTATATACACTATTTACTCACCTGATTTGCCGCTACCTCTGGATTATGTATAAACAAGCACAAATCTTTTCTTATTAGTGAATTTGGGGATGAGGAAGAAATCTCTTTTATTGCTGGTTTTCTTGGTGTTCAATCAAGACTGACATCGGATGGGTTTCTTTATCTCAGATACAGGATTAAACCATGTGGTTATAAGGTGAAAGATTGGTTATGGCTTGTTGAGAAATTCAAATTTAAAATCTCAAAATGGACTCATAAGTGATTGTCACTTGGGGGCCATTATATTATGATTCAAGCGGTTATGTCGTAGCTTATTGTCTTTTGGGGTCATCTCTTCTACATTCCGGAGAATATTATCACTCAGATCAACGCCATCATTGCATAATTTTTATGGGGCGGGGTAAACTTGGCAAAAAAGCATCACCTTTGCAAACTTGAGATATTATTTTGCCCGAAAAATCTAGGAGGATGGGGTATTCTTAACACCCGGGCTTTCAACTCGACCCTGCTCACTAAATCTCTGTGGCATGCAATAAATCACAAGGGTATCTGGTCTGAAATCATATCATGTAAATATATCTCGGGTGACCCCCTACGCTTAATATACTGCCAACTTTTTAAATTTCCACAATCCATGTTGGCTATATGGCTGGGCTTCAAAAATATCATTCATATTTTTGCAGGGGGGTTGGCTTGGTGTTTTAGCAATGGGCATATGATTCTATTGAGCAGAGACAAGATCTGCAGTATGACTGAAGTATCTCTCATCAGTAATCAGATGTTACACTGATTTGCACATAGAGGAATCATTTATTTATCACAGGTGATTCATCTCTGGGATCATAGCGCGCCTCTTTTAAAATCGGCTTCATAGATGGGTCTTTTGGGATGGGATGTTGTTGAATGGACGAAATACAAGGGCAAAATTCAGGCTGCCAGGTTAAGCCTTTGTAATGACAGGGATAAAATAGTATGGGCGTGGAAAATGAAGAATGATGCTCTGATGGTGAAGAACATTTATTTCAATATTAACCTTTTTTCCATTATTGATTTCAGTTCTTTTGGGCTTGAGAAATTCCGGCATAGGAAAATTCCAACTAAAATTCTTCTTTTTGGATGGCTGGTATGGAAGAGGAAGATTCTAACGTGGGATGGTCTCATTAGGAGGGGACTATACGGCCCAGGTAGGTATGTCTTCTGTCTACACAATGATGAAACGACAGAACATTTATTTTTTACATGCCCCAGGGTTGTTCATATCTGGAATCTATTTGGTCAGTTTCATCTAAAGTCATCATGGTGCCCGGTGGACTTCATGGATGTGGCTCTTAGATGGGTTCAAGTGAAGGGACAATTTCAATCATTGCCTTTCTTTTTCATTTGGGAAATATGGCTTGCTAGGAACCTGCGTATATTTCAAGGTAAACCTATTATCACTACTCACATCTATAATGCTATTATGAGATGGATCAACGTCAGGGAGACTACAAAGGATTCTGTATGTGAAGGGTCTAGAAGGATTCGGCCCTACCCCATCTCCCTCCCGGCAATTTTCTTTGATAGAGCATGTTTGGATGGGGGGATGGGATGTGGTGCTTGAATCAAGTTATCTCAATCAGAAAGAATCCATATTTGCTAGAATGAGGGTTTGGGCACAAACAACTTGGCGGAATTGATGGTTTTTTGGTGTGGAGTGATGGCTGCTCGCAATTTGGGTTTGGATCGGGTCTACATCTATGGAGACTCCAAAATTATTATTGATGCCATCTTGGGACATTCATCCCTATCTTCTCAGAGATCTCATGGGTGGTACAGGAGAACAAATTATTTGTGGACAAAGATGAATTTCCCTCCTCTGCAACATATTTATAGGGAAAACAATACCAGGGCAGATGGTTTATCCAAAAAAGGTATCGGTTTGGTTTTTGGTATTATGTAGGTGGCTCACTACAGAGACAGAAAGCTCATATGGGCCAATAACATTCCCATTCCATGATATATCTGTTGTTTTGGCCTACTGGATAATACATCAAGCGAACCAGTTTTTTGCAGCAAGCGGGTCTGTTTTATATGGGGGATGATGTTGCAAAGGAGCTCAACAACAAGCGAGCCAGTTTTCTACTTTATGTCTCCGGTGGGGATCCCTCACGACAACATACGTTTCTGCCTCTTAATTTATATGAACCTTGTGTTCAGATGAACATCACTCTCAGCTGTAAAGTGATGTATAGACATTTTCTATCCCTGACTTTCATGTCCGTTATATTTCTTTATGCCTACATGTTTAGGTTTATTTTCTCTAATTTTAATGCGAATATGTAGCTGGGCTACATTTGTCTAATTTTGATAGGAATATGCTACTAGATATCATACATATCTTCTCATATTGCCCAATGATAAACTCATATTGCCCAATGATAAACTATAATAGGGGACGTGCTTTTCATAGCACATCTCTATGCTGTATGTTAATGCACTGTTTGTATACTTTCAGTATAAAACAACTTTTTTTTCTTTCAGAAAAGAAAAAGAAACAAGTCTAGAACCAAGAACATCCTTCGCATTCGACAACCAAGATCGTGTGAACCGTTACACGTCGTTCTCTTCCGTACGGTTGCCAGCTGTTTGGCAAAATTTTTGCTCGGCGAACACGTGTAAAGAGGAAGGCTAGCTAAGGAATGTACACGCTGGTGGAGTCGACCTCAGTGGGACCAGTATTCCTCGCTTTGAGTTTCCTCATGCGCTTAATATCCTGTGCCTTGAGAAAAATCTGACGGGTCGGGAACAATCCTCGGCAGCCAAAATGGATCGTAGCCGTTAGACGCCTTAAAGTAACGAAGGAAGGTGCCAGTGTACATAAATCGGTGTAAATCGTTGGTTAGTGAAGCGTATAAGAAAAACAAATATTATTATTTTAATTGAAAAGAATCAACGTTAAGTATGGAAATATTTTAAAAATTGGACGGTCTAGATTCCTTTCAAGATCCTCTTCGAATATACGAGCAATGATGAATCATTATTTCGGAGCCTGGTAGAAATCTAGGTGGCTCAGGTTTTCGGTGGAATAAATAAATTACATAAAAAAAAATTGTATATCGGTGTCGATTGAACACGTGAAACTTAAACAACCGTTTGATACCATTATTATTCAAAGTTGCGGCAAATGAAAGAAAACAGTAGAAAAACTTTCGCTTTCAACCTTTTAATCATGTCTTCACGAGAGTTCAAGACAAACTGAACTGAAATCATTTATTTTTAATCCCGTTTTTACCAGGTTTGCAGGGTTTTATTTTTGTCTGTGTTTCCATTTCAACAACATTTATAAAGCATTCGTTGTCTATTAAATATTAAATGAAAAATCTTCGCATAAGGGATTTTTTTTTTTTTTTTGCGCTTTTCAAACTTGTCGGGTGACATATTTAATCATCTTGAAAGCAAGGGGACCAAATCTCTATATTGATGGTTTTTAGCTTCACATGACTTAGCATCTGTTGAATAATGCAATCCTGAGGAAGTCCGATGTTGGCCTGGCTTGCAAAGAATAATTGATAATTTCCATTTAGCAAGAATTTTTTTGCTTAGCATCTGTTGAATAATGCAATCCTGAGGAAGTTCGATGTTCGCCTGGCTTGCAAAGAATAATTGATAATTTCCATTTAGCAAGAATTTTTTAAAGGTTTTGGATAAGGAGAATATTGTTTTTTATATATATAATATTAATATTAGTTTGAGATTTTTTTTATTCTTGCTATTTTATATAGATGTGAGGTTTTGGGTTGCAATATATCTAGAGAATAATGGAGGAAAATTGGGCTGACAAAATCCCTACCTCCACTTCAAGTTAGGATGGCATAAGGATGCCTAATCTTGGCTAAACCATTTGGAGTTAAAGGAGGAGATTATCTTGAATAATAAATATAATATTAAAAATATTACTACTTCCAAAATTAAAGATAAATTTTTGGAAGATATGGAGTTAGAAGAAAAATGAAGCTTGGATTTTATAAAGAGGTGATCAATCTAGAAAAACATAATTATCTTTCCATCTTAATCAATGCTAAGAAGAAAATGAACATTGTTAAGATAATAACTAATTTTCATGAGCTTCAAAGTGAAACTCGTGAGTTGGTCAATTCCCAAAACACTTGGGAGGAAAGAGTTTGTAATCTTTGAGATACTAAGAGGGTTGAAGATGAAAAGCACTTTCTCTTGGATTGTCAAGCTCCTACTCACATCCATTCTAATTTTCAAAATATTTTCCACACTACCAACCTTCTCAGGAAAACTACAGTGATTAGGGACACTTCTCTCCCGTCTTTTTAACCATAAAAATAAAATGTTAAAGAAATTTAAGTAATCTCTTACTTTCTTAAAGTCCAATAGACCATATGGGTCTTTGTGGAGGTTAATCATCATCATCACGGTTAAGTAACAAATTTCCAAATATATTTTATTTTAAAATCATTATTTTGATTTACTATTTTTAAATATTTTTAAATTCTAAACTTTCCAATAGCAATTTTAATATTTCTAAATTTTAAAAAACACTTTTTTAATTCAAATTAAATTTTAAATTATATTGAATAATATAAATTGTTAATATAAAACACTTTGAAATATATAAATTCAAAATAAAATATGTATTTAAATAATAATATTTAGATAAGTATGTTTGTCATTCCATAATCTTTGAAAACAAAGAAGGCCTAGAAAAACACACCAAAATATTATATGCTAAGTATGATAACTATTAGTCAATAATATAAAAATCAATATAAGAAAAGGTTGCTCACATATTATTGAACTCTAAAGCTATAGGTCACATGTGCCTTAATCAACCCCTCTTGTTAATTCTCCCTTGAGCCATAATGGCACATATGGGCACTAAAAATACATAAAACCAATAAACACATATCAAAATGGAGAATGAACATGACAAATGGGAGAAACAAGAACGAAATGTAAACAACCCTTACATTTTACAAAGTGATTTACACTATGTATCCTATTAATAATATGAAGAAGCTATACCAATCATTATATGATAACAAATTTATCTTATTAATAATATGAAGAAGCTATACCCAATCATTATTTGATAACAAAAACTAGTGCATTTATTGTGCATGCAAATATAGAAATGAAATCACGATTGTGGTGGGTTGCCCTCTATAATTGTTAATGAGTGTGGGCAACAACCAATTTTGGCATGATTGTATTTTTGGCCACAAAGTTTCTAACAAGTGACTTTTTCACGACTGAGTATTTTAATAGAGCACCTTGTCAGGGTTTATGTTATGTCATGTATTCAATAACATTTTAATTAATCTTAAAAAATAATCATTATTTAAATTATTATTTTTATTAAAAAGTATGATCTATTTTAATTTTTATTTTGATTAAAAATATGATTTAATTTTTTTTCTTTTATTAAAAATGTAATTGTAATGTACATTTAAATAGAAAGCTGAAAATAATAAAGATGGTAAAATTAATACATCTTACCCAATATCTAAACCATTAGAAATCTACATTCTGTAACTGCATTCAATATTTAGTATTTAAAAAATGTTTTGAAAATTACACAAACAAAAACAAATATGATTGCAATTATGAAAAGTCCATTAATATTTTAAAATAAAGTGTGGGGTAGTTGATTAAATTAAAAGATTGAAGAATGAAATAATATATTTTAATAATAGTTTTGTTTAAATGTTTTTGGAGTTTTTTTTTGCATGCTCCCGCATCGCTGCATATTGCGTAACAACTCACGCCAACTCGAGTTAAATCCAGACCGCATGGAACAAAGCCACCGCGCATTGCATCATGGACATGCAGATCAAGAACACTCGCCAACAGAAGATCCAATTATATCGGGTTGTCAAAGCTGGCCAACTCCTGCACCAAGGAAAGTGGTTCACCAGGGACCAAGTTCAGCAGAAATTTCCTCATCTCATGGAGGAACTTAACGCAATGGGGACCATTGCTTCCTAAGGGGGGAGGAATGATCCAGGTGGATATTGGTGGTAACCCGCCTATTCCACTTGGGGCTCCACCATTGTCTATTTTAGCTTGGCCGCATGCTTTACTATTTTTGCGCTTTTCGGTCTCGGCAAACTTCGGAGCCATTTTGAGGGCCCTAAACGACGTTTTGGGAAATTTTTACTCCCCTGACAGATCTTTCTAACGAGGTATGTGGTACGCGTCAAACGGAGATAGTATGCCAAAGTTACGTCCCTGGGAAGTTGAAACACCAATTTACCCAAACGGGCCCATAGTTTTGGCGCTTCATCTCCTAGGGTTAGGTTTTTGGGATGTTTAGGGTTCTCCATTGTTTCTCAATAATAAATAGGCCCTCGAGCCTCATTGTAAATCAGTTCAGAGGCCTGTAGCCGCCACATCTCTTCTCAGAGATAGCTACCAGTGCCCTAGCTAGTTTTATTTCCATTCTGTCTGTAAGCAAATTTCAGTTCTTTGATATTAATGAAATGAAGTGTTATTTCCGCTGCATCTCTGTCTTTATGTTTATATGTTTATTCTGTTGCGTTCCTACATAAATCCGGATCAGATTAGAGGTTTTTCAACGAACAATTCAACGAAAAAGATGTACAGAAATTTAGGTAAAGAACACTACCTTTGTGCAAAATTTAACCAGAAAGAATGTGATCAAGAGGATTTTAAACCAAAAATATGTACATAAATTTATGTAAAGAACCCTACCTTTGCGCAAACTTTATCTAAAGAATATTTCCCCTTTTGAGCAATGTCTCTAGTGGTCTCATCTATTTGAGAAGAATCTTTAGAGATGAGAGTCCTGTACCCTCCCTCTTCGAGAACCACCATTGCAATAGCAAGGCCAATGCCCCTTGATCCTCCAGTTATCACAATGTGTTTTCCTTTTAAACTCGGCATCCTTTGGCCTGCCTTCTTCCCAAAGATCACGAAACATATAATACTGATAGGTATACAAATCACAGACTCCAAATAATAGAGCAGGGCAGGCGGGGATGATGACTAATGTTATTGTTATAAGGAACTGCCACAATTCAAATATATGGCTGATCATGATCCAATCGTCTAACAAAGGATCTAATGGCACAAATTATGACAGAAAGGCAGCTAGGAGAGTTGTTTTCAAATAAAGCATAAAAATGTATGGAGAGGTGGATTTCATTACTTCAACAACAGTAAAAATAAGGCTATTAAGAAAACAAGTCCAACACCAAGAGAGATTCGGTAGCATTTATGGAATTGGCGAACATGTCTTGTTCTGTGGTGTTGGCTACTCATCATAGCTTCCTTGATCTTGAGTAGAAGAAATGAATTTGTATTTAGCTTATATTACATTAACCATGAAATTTCCAACATTTGTAGAGAAAATTAATACGACTATGAGTAAGTTTGAAATCGTATAATATGAAAATTGTTTATGATTATAAAGTAAAAAACATGTAAGATTTTTTAGATACAATTACGTAATTAAAGGTATGTATATATATATTTTTTTTAAGGGAAAAAAATTGATATTCATTAACAAAAAAAATCAGAAAGAGTATGTATGTAGGTACAAATTATTATGTAGTTACAAACTATTACAATTAGGTAATTAAAGGCAAATTTGGTTTTATTTAAGAAATCAGAATTATGAACATTCATCATTATTGCTCAAGATAAATCATGTGTAATTTGGAAACTAAAAAAAAATCACATATTCTAAAAAAAATCATTATTAATTTATTTTTTTATATATTAAGAAACTCTACTTATTAATAATAAAACATATGTAACATGAATTATATATAAAAAAAAACCCATGTATTTCTAGAATAATTAAATAGTTGTAACAAAAATAATATAGAACAAGAAAAACTATGTATATTTGGATGTATGAAAATTTAAATGCATTTTATTAGGTAAAATTTTAAAAGAATAATGGTTATAAACATTTAAAAATAAAGTACATTCCACATGAATACCATGTGTCAATACCATGGGTTATTTTATTTTATTATTTTTATTTTTTATTGTATTTTAACCTTGTTAAAATGTTCATAATGGTTATAAACATTTAAAAATAAACTACATTCCACATAAATACCATGGGTCAATACCATGGGCTATTTTTATAGTTTATAATTATTTTATTTTATTATTTTTATTATTTTTATTGTATTTTAACCTTGTTAAAATGTTCATTACATTATGTCAATCTTTTTATTTAACTTACTTTTATTTTTATTTTTGTGTAATTTGACATAGTCAAAATGTTAAACATGACATTACACCATTTCTATCATACTTTGATTATTAAAAAGAAAAAAACAAACATTATAAAAAACATATATATAACTATTTACTTGATCTAATGGCCTAAAACGTTTCAATCACTTAACATCTGATCCAATGACTCAGACATGGACACATAGGCAACTAGGGGAGTTGTTTTCAAATAAGAACGCCTTACGGTGATTTTTTTTCTCTAAAATCCGACAAGAATTTATTGAAAAGAGAAATTTAATTGCTAACCTTGCACAATCGAAGTGCCCTAGGGGTTTTCGAGGGTGCTGAATCCATATATAGATTCAAAAAACCAATTTAAATAACAAAAAGCAAGATTTTAGCTCAAAAATTTTCACCGGATTCAAGCACCTGAAATAAATAATTATAATTATAATTTGTTAAATAATTATAAATCTAAATAAATAATATAAAAAGCAGTATTTTCAAACATATTCCTTCTGAAGCAAATGGCTATTGGTATGGATTTCTCTCAAATGATAGCTAATCATGCGGCTATTGGTATGAACCTCTCTGAAATGACATGTAAGAAAGTGTTTGCGAGTAGTCGTCTTAATGGAATATTTGAATTTTTTTTTTAATGCCTGGCCATTTAAGGAATTTGGTTTGATATTAGTGATATATAAACCGTTTGTTTTGGAATCGAATGCCAAATTTGTTCCAACTAGCTGCCCACCCTCTCATATGCATGCACCCAACATGTGCTTGCGATAATAGCAAACAACATCAACTATGAATGGAGCAATGTACTCACTGCACTAAGGAATTTCACTGCAACTAATTGGCAATAAAAGTAATAAGAAAATGTAAATGGGTCAGACCTTAATTGTAGATTTCAAGAAAATTTTATAATCCTAGAAATAGTAGGGTTGTCAGTATCTATCCAGTTCCAATTCCAAAATATTCTTCTAATTCCATAAGCTTTTTACAAGCTATTAGTGAAAAGAAGTACTTGATCGCTCAATTTCTGCTCGATCTCTAAATAAATACGTTCCTCCATTTGTGGAGTGAAATGCTTCTTCCACTTGCCCACTTTGCCCTCGCGGAAGGAGAAGGCGTTTCTCATTCCGTATTTAAGCGTCCCCACTTTCCCTTTCCTGTTCACCTGCAGAGTGTAGAGTGTATCGAAACTGCACTTGTATGCAATTCTCTGGGCGTTCTCTTCCAGAAGAGGAGAAGAACAGCCCAAGAAAAGAGCCATTCTTTTAACCCATCCCACGCAATTGGCCTGCAGGTCCTCGTACGTCACAAACATCGCCTGATTCGGATTGTGCGCTTGCTTTCATGCCAGTAACTCAGAACGTTCTCAGCAAAGGGGCGCCATAATAGAAATCAGAGCAAAATGCATCAGATAACGTTTCCTTGGCAAGATCTCCATCCAAATAATGAGACCCCGCTCCACGAAGTCTGGCGTATAATTTCCAAAGGGAAACAAAGGAATCTCTGGGGTTGCGGGCAATGTAAACTATCTTGCAATTCGGAGAAGACCTCACAAGAAGAGGCAGCGTATGGATTGGAAAATGAGTGTGTAGCAGACGCTGGGAGGGAAAATCAGAGAAGCAGGAAATGTCATACTGATCACTGTCACTTGAATTGAAGAGATAAGTTTCCATGGTTGAGACCAGAACATGGGGATTTTTCTCATCCACAGCAAACATTTTCTCACCCGCAGCAGAATTACCATTCGGGTCTGCTGGATGCTTATTGCCTGCGGAAGTAAATTCCAAGATGGTATGCAACAGCGCCTTACCCCATGTGGTTCCAGTCTTGGCAAGGGAAGCGAAGAAAATGTCGTCGGGGCGTGGTTCATTGCTATGAAGAATTCAAAATAAATCTCCTAAAACTTAAAAATGGTGGGCAATGACAAATTTAAACAGAATTAGAAAACTTCCACCCAAAAATAGTAAAAAAAAGAGGAAATAAAGTGTCTTATGTACGTGGTAGCGAATTCACACATCGGGGAGCATCAATGTGGATGATACACTACATGGGAAAAGTGAAACGTAGATATGCGATATCATATGTGGGATTATTCCCAGGAAATGAGATATATTTCTGATCATAGTAGGTAGTGTCCCAGCCAGGAGTCCTCGCTGATCTAAGTGTCTCTTATCTTTCGTGCAGGTTGAAGAAAATTTAAACAGAATTTCCAAACTTCCGCCCAAAAATAGTGGGCAAAGATGTAAAAATTGAAATGGTTGAGGAAACCAAAAGTAGATTGATTCATAAGAAAAGGCCTATCACCCTAATAAGTGGAATTTGTGCACACATGTCAAGTAAAAATTAAAAGTGTTGATGAAATCAAAAGTAGATTGATTCATAAGAAAAGGCCTACCGTCCTAAAAATACATGTGTTGATTGTGAAGTGAAATTTACAACTATTTTTAATCCCGGAAAAAACATCTAGAGATGGAAATCTTCCTCGATGAATCGTCAACAAATCATTTAAGATAAAATAATTTTACGAGAACACAAAACATCATTGTCTCATGGAAAATTTAATGACGGTCAAATTTCAAATGCAGATTAAATTCACATATATATTGATCGCAGCAGTTGTAAGTTTTTATTGTGAGAATAATGCAGAAATAGAATTAGTTGTGAGTGGTTGAACGAGAGGGTGTAATTAGGAATTGGTTGCACATATTCAGGTTTGTTTCCCCGTTTTCAGGAAGATTAGGTGAGTGAGTTTCCTATATAAGTGTGATGTAATTGAGCAAATTAATTCATTGTGTTGAGTGAGCTTGTCTCACGTTTGCTGGTGTTTTTGGCTATGTATTTTTGTTAATTTGGTATCGGAGCTCTTTTGTCTGCGCCTCTCTCCTCTTCGCGGGCAGTGAGTGACTCTGCCATTAGAGTGTGCGCAGTGTTTCTCCAGCACTTCGTTACTTTGAGCCCGACCTGTGTTAACTTGGCTGCGTTTTCTGAGTTTGCAATTCGTGCGTTGGAGTTTGTGTTGTCTACACGTGCGCGGTGACAGTATTAAACAATTGGCTTACAGCAGTTGTGTGGATCGTTTTTTGTTGGATTAGGCATGGAATTGACCACGAAGCCCACGGTGGCAACAGTCAGAAGCCCACGGTGCAATCTGAGCTCTTTGATCGCTGAGCGAATAAGGTTCGTTTTTTTAAAAAATTTCTGAGTGTGAAGCCGAACTTGGAAAGCCGAACTCTGCGTTTTTTTTTTGTTGAAACCATTTTCGTATGCCAGCGTATTGACTCTTTGCTGGTCGAGTTTTTAATTTGGTAGCCGAATAAGGCCAATAACGCCAATAATCGCTGCAATTCATTTGTTTGTTTGCGCGTTGGAGTTGGATACCACGCTGCCCTTGTCACTGCAATTTATTTTTTTGCGCATCAAGCAATATATTTAATTGCGTGGAGTTTGTTGTTCATATTTGTTTTTTAGTTTGAAGCCGAACAGTGAACGGTTTCATGTGGCAGCATTTGTTGTTTGATTACATTCAAAACAACAAAAAGGCAGTTGAAACAGTTTTGTGTGGCAGCGAATTCTTAAAGGCGTTTTTTTTGTTGTGCATTGGAGCATAGCAAATTCTTAAAGGCGGTTAAGGGAGCAAGTTTGCAAGTTTTGTTTGAAGTTTTTTTTTTTTTTTTTTTTTAAAAAAAATCAAACTAAATAGAGTGTGTAAGAAAGCTTGCAATTTTTTTTTGAATTTGGTCATTGGTGGAGAAATGGCTAATCCCCTTGCAGATTCATATTTAAATGAGTCTTCAAAACTTGATGGAGAAAATTATGTAAATTGGAAATTTAAGCTCATAACAGTACTGGAGGCATACAATCTCTGGACGATTGTCAAAGGTGACGAGCCCAAGCCTCAACCTCCTGCTGCCACTCAAGATTGGGAGAAGCGTGAAATGAAAGCAAGGGTGCTGCTACGCATGTCAGTGAAGGACAATATTATTCCTCACATTCGGGACTGTGAAACTTCAAAGCCAACATGGGACACTCTCAAAGGTTTGTATGAAACTACTAATGCAAACCGTATTTTATTTTTAAAAACAAAGCTGCTATCTATTAAAATGGAAGCCAATGAGAGCATTAGCAACTTTGTTTCCCGAATTAAAGACCTGAGTGATAAACTAGGTGATATTGGTGAAAAGGTTTCTAGTACAGACTTGGTAACTGTTGCTTTAAAAGGGTTAGTCCCAGACTATAAAGTCTTTATTTCAGCTCTCTCAGCTAGACCGACACCTCCTACATTTGAAGAATTGGCTGGAATTCTTCTTCAAGAAGAAGAGCAAATGAAAAATTTTGAACTGGAGTCAAATGGTTCTGATTTGGCTTTGACTGCAAGAGGCAAAAGACCATTCCGTGGGAGACCATGGGACAGGAACAGAAGCCGGTTTCAAGAAAAACAGAAAGGTATGGCACCTCCTGATTCTTATGTTAAGAGGAACATTGAATGTGATTATTGTGGAAAACCTGGACATCTGGCTAAAGATTGCTATAGGAGAAAGAATAATGAATCAAATCAAAGACATAGAAGGCATAATGGAAATTATATAAACAGAGAAACCTCAGTGAATGATGGATTTAAAAATCTTAAGTTATTTCTTTCTGATGCTGCATTGTCTGCTGAAACTGATGATGAGAATGCTTGGTTCATAGATTCTGGTGCATCGGCACATATGACTTGTAATAAAGAATGGTATGATAAATATTATGAGAAATCTGATGGTACACACATTTACCTAGGAGATGACAGGTCACTTAAAGTTCAAGGCTATGGCATAATAAATGTGTACTTACCTAATGGACAAATGCGACAGATTCATAATGTGATGTATGTACCTGCTCTCAAAAAGAATTTGATATTTGTTTCCACTATCACTGATAATCATTTAAAAGTTGAATTTGGTAAATTGGGGTGTATAGTGAAAGATGTTCAGGACCACTACAGGGTTGTTTCTACAGGTACCAGGGTTGGAGGATTATATAGATTGGATGTGACAGTGAAGCGCCATGTTGCATTGACATCCAAAGAGACATCGACAACAGAATTATGGCATCACAGGTATGGGCACCTAAATTACAATGATTTATCATTGTTGCAAAGGAAATCAATGGTTGAAGGTCTTCCTGTTATGAAGTGTGAACATTTACCATGTGAAGCTTGTGCACTTGGTAAGCAGCATAGAGAAGAGTTTCCTGTTCATACCGAGAAACGAAAGTATGATATACTTGAATTAATTCACACTGATGTATGTGGACCTATGCAAACTAGGTCTCTTGGTGGTGCTTCATACTTTGTTATTTTTATTGATGATAGATCTAGGTATACCTGGGTCTATTTCATTAGAAGGAAAAGTGACATATTTGAGTATTTTAAAGAGTTTCGAACTATGGTTGAAAAACAAACAGGAAAGTGCATTAAAATACTCAGATCTGATCAAGGGGGTGAATATAAGTCAAAAGCATTTAACACCTATTGTAAATCTAATGGAATTCAACAACAGTTCACAGTGCCACATACCCCTCAGCAAAATGGTGTTGCTGAGTGATGGAATAGAACCTTGGTGGAATCTGCTCGTAGTATGCTGCAAGGTAAGAACATCTCTAATGGTTTCTGGGCAGAAGCCATTAACACTGCTGTTTATTCGAAGAATCGATGTCCCACTAAGCAATTAGTTTTTCAAACTCCTTTTGAGGTTCTTCATGGTTATAAACCTGATGTGAGTCATTTCAAAGTCTTTGGATGTACTGCTTTTGCTCATATTCCTAAGGCTAACAGAAGAAAACTTGATGCCAAGTCAATCAAGTGTGTTTTCATTAGATATTGTACGGATCAGAAGGCCTATAAATTGTTTGATCCAAGTTCCCATAAACTATTTGCAAGTCGTGATGTGTTGTTTCATGAGCAGGCTGATAAAAGTAATACAAAGAATGATGCATGGCATATATCTAATGATGCACATGTCAAACTTGATACTTTGATTAAGCAGGAACAGGAACAGGTACATGTACAGGTACAGGATCAGGATGAGAGCAGCAATATGAGCACATCTAGCAGCAGTGAGTCATCACAAGGAGGTGATTCACCTCAAAGCCGACGAATCATGGATGGAACACCCACAGGCATTGAAGCGCCAAGAAGGTCGTCCCGACAGACTCAGCTTCCTGCAAGGTATAGAGACTATGCCTTAATGTCTAATATAATGAATGTTGAAGAACCAATTGATTATGAGCAGGCTAAACAACATGAACCATGGATTAATGCTATGAATGATGAGTATGCTTCTCTTATGAAAAATCAAACATGGGAATTAGTGGAACTTCCTGAAAATAAAGTTCCAATTGGAAGCAAATGGTTGTACAAATCGAAATTTAAAGCAGATGGTACAATTGATAAATTTAAGGCAAGATTAGTAGCAAAAGGATATGCTCAAAAGGAGGGAATTGATTATGAAGACACTTTTGCACCAGTGGCTAAGTTGAATACAATTAGATTACTGATTGCCTTAGCCACAAAACATAATTGGAATATACATCAATTGGATGTCAAATCTTCTTTTCTAAATGGTGATTTAAAGGAAGAAGTTTATTTGGTTCAACCTGAAGGGTTTGTCAAACAGGGATAGGAGCATCTGGTTTGCAGGTTAAGAAAGGCATTGTATGGTTTGAAACAGGCACCGAGATCATGGTATGTAAAGATTGATACTTTCTTTCTTCAGAATGGATTTGTGAAAAGCAAAAATGATCCTAACTTGTATGTTAAGAAAGATGAAAAAGGAAATGTTGCTTTAATATCTTTGTATGTGGATGATCTCATTATAACAGGCAGTGCTCACAAGTTAATTGAAGAAATTAAAGTCCAGTTGTCACAGGAATTTGAAATGAAAGATTTGGGTGAATTGCATTACTGTTTAGGAATTGAGGTATGGAGAGAGCCTGGTAAAACTTTGATCACTCAAAGCAAATATACAAAGGAGATTCTTAAAAAGTTCAATATGACAGATTGCAAAGCTATGTCAACTCCCTTAGAACAAAATGCAAAGTTGTACAAAGAAGATGGAACGAAAGAGGCAGATGGAACATTATATCGTCAGTTAGTGGGAAGTTTGAACTATCTCACCACTACCAGACCAGACATTGCATATTCAGTCAGTATCCTTAGTCAATTCATGGCTAAGCCTTCAGGAAATCACTGGAATGCCGCAAAGAAAGTTCTCCGATACTTAAAGGGAACAGTGAATTTAGGTATTATGTATACTGATGAATCTGATGTTGCACTGACAGGTTTTTTTGATTCAGATTGGGCAGGAAATCCAGATGACAGACGATCTACCTCTGGCTATGCATTTCATATTGGATCAGGGGTCGTATCTTGGAGTAGTAAGAAACAACCAATTGTTTCTTTATCATCAACAGAATCAGAGTACAAAGCTTTGACCAATGCCACCTGTGAAGCTATTTGGTTGCGGAGAATTCTTGCAGATCTTGAAGAAGCGCAAAGTGGTTCAACATGTATCAATTGTGATAATCAGAGTGCTATCAAATTAGCACATAATCCAGTTTACCATGCTAGAACAAAACACGTTGAGTTACAGTACCACTTTGTACGTGAGAAAATTGAGTCGAATGAAATTGAATTGATATTTTGTAATACCAAGGATAATGTGGCTGATATATTTACTAAGCCCCTTGGTAAAATCAAATTTGAAGTTTTTAGAAGTCAGTTAGGTATTGTAGACAATCCATTTCTCCATTAAGGGAGGATGTGAGAATAATGCAGAAATAGAATTAGTTGTGAGTGGTTGAACGAGAGGGTGTAATTAGGAATTGGTTGCACATATTCAGGTTTGTTTCCCCGTTTTCAGGAAGATTAGGTGAGTGAGTTTCCTATATAAGTGTGATGTAATTGAGCAAATTAATTCATTGTGTTGAGTGAGCTTGTCTCACGTTTGCTGGTGTTTTTGGCTATGTATTTTTGTTAATTTTTATCCTCTCAAGAAAAAACATCTCCCATCTATTAACCATTCAGCGAATAACCATTCCACGAATATCCAACTGCTGGTCCATTAAAAGAACGTAAGTCTCCTCTCCTCAATGGAAATGAACATTGTATCTTGTTAGGATAAGGAGTGGTTATGTGGTGGAGGGCCTAGTATCTTCTTTGCAAAGTCTGTTTTCAGGATTTGTCTCTCAATTGCCACCAAGAAACTCATGGGAATGTTTTTTTGATATTAATGGCAAAGCTCTATTGTCTCTCAATTGCCACCAAGAAACCCTTTGAAAATTTGTTGGATATTAATGTCAAATCTCTATTACTTATGGATTTGGAATTTTTAATTAGCTGATTTATCTTAATATTATTATAAAAGTAAGACTTGTAAATTTTTAAAATATAAAATTATTATGAATCATAAAACAAAATAAAATAATGTCCCTTAACCAAAAACATGATACATTGCCTAACCACAAACCTGTTATAATAAATCTGGAAAGTAGTTACTCGGAACCAATAAAAAAGGACACTGAGGAATATATGTAAAACTTAAAAATGACAAGCGCAACAAATGCGGAATTCCAGGCTTTCTTTCCAGGTGCCCAAAATCTCTCTTCATCCAGATCTAGAGTAAGATGGATTTATTTTATTACGAACTTTATTGAGATATAGTCTTCATCCAGGCCTAGAGTAAGATGGGTTTATTTTATTACGAATTTTATTGAGATGGAGTCTTCATCCAGGTCTAGCAAGATGGATTCACTTTATTACGAACTTTATTAGGATGGAGTTATATGGAAAAAGAGTAACATGGAAATTACTTTTTGTTTCTTCACCATGGCAACCATGAGATGCAAAGCTATTAAGTTTAAATTTGAGTTTGAATTTAATTATGTAGAAAGAAAACGGTTTACCTAAAATTTAGGAGGGACACAATTTTAGGGTATACATTTAATTAATAATAATAATATTTTAATTTCTAAAATTTTAGAGAATTAAAATTTAAAATTAAAATTATTATTTTTTAAATGGATTGCAAATAAAATCAAATAAGTATAAGTACTTTTTGATGGCAATGAATGAAAAGGAATGAAGCAAACAAATCTCATTGATTGTAATGATTCTAGTGATTTTTTGGTTACCTAAAAAGTCTAAAAACTTGTGATTTTGTAAGAAATTTTTTTGGAGAAGATAATATTAAAATTTATTTATTTTTCTCTGTTTTGAACTATTTATAGTGTGACTCATCATATTAAATAGAGATGGCTATGAAGGCAATTAATTTTTGAATATTAGAATCTAACAATTAATTTTGACTAAAAATTATTATATATTAATATTTTAATGATGATGATAATGGTTAAGGTCCACTGAAACCAATCTTTGGTTTATCGGATCTAAAGAAAAGAGTTATTTAGTTTGATTTAAGATTTGATTCCTATGCTCAAAAAGGTCAGAGAGAAGCCTCCGAGCTCACTATAATTTTGACATCTTAAAAGGCTAGGAAGGTCAGTATTGCAACAAAGATTATGAAATTGAGCTCTAATGTGGTTGTACGCGGGGCACTCTAAGAGGAAGTGATTTTTATCCTCGATGCTCATATTCTCATAGACAAGGCAGATCCTTTCCTTCCATGGTGTTTTAGGAATTGTCCAACGACCTGTTTCACTATGGAGCTCATGAGAGTTCGTTCTAATCTTGGCTATATTGATTTTCTTCTTTGAGCTAGTTAAAACAGAGAGATAATTTTGATCTTCTAGGGTGGGGTTGATGACCTCCCTATAATATCTTAATTTTCTTTTAGCTGCTAGATCTTTCTCACAGCACATTTTTTCTTTGAACTTAGAAGTAACGATTTTTCTAATGTTATTAATGTTTTGAAAAGCAACATTCTCATCGATCTCCCAATGGTTTAACCAGGCCCTAGTGTCTTTATACCAACCTCTTTTAAGCCTTAAGTGGTTTTGGCTAGAATTTAAAGCTAGCTTAGGAAGACTATGGTCTCCTATGCTATTGAGCTTGTGCTTGTACAACAGAAGGCTAGTCATAGCTAGGCTCTCGATAGGGGAAAGACCCACTTCTATAAGGAGAATAGGATAGGGTGTATTGCTTTTAATTTTAAGTTTATATGTTATAAAACGCTTCTGGATTTGCTCAATATTTCTCCAAGCTTCTCTAGAGACGCTGCAACCCCAAACCTCACATCCATATAAGATAACATGAGTGATTAAAGTTTCAAAGAGGAACTTCTTTCTATCCCAAATTACGAGGTTTGTTGTTTTACAATTATTTTCATGACCAAAATAAGCTTTCCAACCCCCATTAATCCTTTTCTGAATGCTATAGTTCCAATCGAGCTTGTGATGAATATCAATTCCTAGGTACTTGTAAGAAGACACTTCCTCCAAGTTACTATAGTCATACATAAAATTAGAATAAGTGTCCTTCTTGGATTTGATAATCATAACTTTTATTTTGTTAGTGTTAACAGACATACCCATTGTAGAGGAGAAATCCTTAAGAAGTCTAAGTTTCTTATCAAGATCAGATGGGCACCTTGCGAGAAGAACAATATCGTCAGCATAGAGAAGAAGGATAATGACTATCCCAGCTAAGATCGTGCCAGCACATCCTGCTTACTCTAAACAACCTTCTAGCTTGTCGATGTAAATGTCAAATAGGGTAGGGGAGAGGGGGCAACCTTGTTTAACTCCGATATTACACTTAATATCTTTTGACCACCCCTCATTTCTCTTTAGCTTGGCAATTACATTCTCGTATAACCTTATAGCGGCCGCTCTTAGCTCGAAAGGAACATTTAGCTCTTCTAATATATTCCATAGGTTATTTCTAGGAACCATATCGAAAGCCTTTCTAAAGTCCACAAAGCAACAAAATATATTGGATTTATCATTGCGGCATTCCTCCACAATTGTCCTAAGTGTAACGAGGTGGTCCGTTGTTAAGTGCTGCCTTCTAAAACCCGCTTGGCCTCTATCCCATTTACCTTCACTTTCAAGCCAAATTCTCAACTTATTTTCCAAAATAATACCATATAACTTGCCTAAGAGAGGGATGATCATAATTGTCCAATAATTAGAGGGGTTATTTGTATCCCCACTTTTAAAAATAGGGATAATGAGGCTCTGAGTCCAAGGTTTAGTGAACCCTTGCTTGACCGCTTGGTTGAAATGCTTGTGGATGTGGGGGATGAGGACAAGACCTCCAAATTTTAATATTTCCACCTCGTAACCTTCAATGCCCATTTTCCAGGCGTTTAACCCCAAGATCAATGTCTTCTAACGAGAAAACTTCTTTCATTGTGAGCAGGGTTTCAAAGTTATCCTAAGCATTTTGAGATTCATAAAGCTTTTTAAGATAGGAATTCCAGTCGTGTAAAGCAATTTTATTATTATCTTTACTTTTCCTAGTAGAATCTGCCTCCAAAATTTCTTAAGAGCCACCTTAGAGAGGTGTAAGAGATTCTCTTGTCTTTTACGAATATATTGCCTTTTTTTTTCCTTTTAGTTAGGGCTTTGTAGATTTTTATCTTGTCAATTTTGAGATATTCATCAACAACTTCCTTAATTGCTCTCCTCGCACTTTTACAATCTTTGTCATACCATGGGTTGGTTTTGCTATTTCTTTTATTACTTGAGACTTTAATTGAGAACTTGTTAATAGAATATGAGAGGGTTGTAGTAAAATTATGATAGAGGTCATCTATGTTGTCTATACTAGATAAAGGAAGCAAATTAGTTTTTAATTCATTTAGAAAGAGATCGTTTTTATTTCTATCAAAGATTAATTTCTTTTGACTATAAGGATTATCTTCACTGGGATCTCTATGCATGAAAAAATTGAGAGTTATGAGTAAAGGCGTATGATCAGAGTCAGGCTCGTGGTCGTCTAAGATGTCAAAATTTATTATTTCGTTGTATGAAGGGAGATCGGAAATAACATAGTCTACCACACTGCTGCTAAGCCCATGGATGCAGGTCGTTTGGCTAGAATTGGGCCACTTCTTTAGACCATTGCAAATTATGAGATCCTGAGCACTACAGAGCTTGACTAGCTTCGACCTAAACAAACTATTCTCGAGGTATTCAAAGCTCCTTGTGTACCAGCTAGCTAGATTAAGGTCTTCGTCTAACCAAAGAGGATTGGGGTTGGAATGATTGCTTAGAAGAATAGCTTGGTTGCTTGAAGTTATAGCATTAAACTCACCCATTAAAAGGATATTACCTTCATTCTTGAGCTAGAAATATCATTCTCTAAACCATTGTAATGACTAAGTTTATCTAGATTCCTTTTCTTATAGAAGTTAGAATTAATGGGGGGCGGGGGGGGGAAATAACATATTTCTATGTAGGTCTTTTTATCATTAATGTCAGTAATATCAATCCAACTATATTGGTTGTAAGGGTCGTTTTTATAAATCCTAGCATGGGGGGAGATGTTCTTCTTAATGTAGCAAGCTATGCCCCCAATGCCTCTACGAGAGGATCGCTTGTTCCAGGTACACCATAGTGCAAAGCCATCTATGTTAGGGACCTTAGATTCTTCGTGCTCCAAAGTTTCAACAAGCAATATAATATCAACATCATTTGAGATACAACTTAGCTTGGGGCCTTTGTTCCATGGAAAGCCCCGACAGTTCCAAGAAAGAATTCATAGCATGTTGAATTGCTATTTATTACTATGTTTTTGGTTTCTATCTCAAATAATAGCTTTTCTATTTCTAATTATTGCACATTTTCCTTCCTTCCTAGCTTCTTTTACCTTTTGAACCTCCTTTCTTAATTCTGCTTGATCTTCTGGAATTAGATCTTCATTTATAAATATTCTCGTTCCTTCTAGACTTGAGGTTTTACTAAGTATGACATACTTATGGTAAGTAGAGATCACCTTTATTCGGATCAACCTTCCTTTATTCTCAGTTAATTTCCCTAACCTTGTTTCTTCTGTGAGACAAGTGGTTTCAATTTGTAATCTATTATGTAATTTTGTCTGGGCTATGGCTAAAGTATCCTCATCTACCCCCTCTTTCAAACCTAATTTTATAAGGTTCAAGGCCCTTTTGTTACACTCATGGTATAATTTGATTCATTTCAACTTTAAATGATTTGATATCTAATTTACCTACCCCACTATTTAGGGTGAGACTGTTGTTAACTTTTTCTTCTAGTTCTTTAATCATGTCCTTCACTTTAAGACTCTCTATATTATCAACATCTCCTTACTGGGATGTTTGGTTCGCATCTTGGTTTTTTTTTTATATGACCTGCAACCTAGTCTCCATTGCCTCCATTTTATTCTCCAATAGTTATATTTTATTTTCTATTTGTTTTTGGACCTTGTCTTCAAGAGATGTGAATTTGTTTTCCAGCATTGCTTCTAACTGGGTTTTTAGCTTGAATTCTCTTTCTTCTCTACGTTTCTCGAAAGACTGTATATACTCATAAAGGCTCTGTAGAGTAACTGTGCTAGGTCTACCTTTGGTAATCTTTGGTAGCTGTGGTGAATTATTCATACTTGAAAATATATGAGCATATATGTATTAAAAAAATATAAGGAATGTGTAAACTTGAATATCAGCAAACCGGACAACAGACCTCAAGTGCCCAGGTCCAAATATTTATCGACAAAAAATGACCATAGACCCAAGTATTTATCGAGAAAATTTACCACAAAATTTTCACCACAGAATTTCACCACAAACCCAAGTATTAATCGAGAAAATTCACCCCAGAACCAAGTATAGAATTTTCACCGCAGACCCAAGTATTAATCGAGAACTATGCTAATTAAGAATTTGAAAATAAAGATTCTTCTTCTTTCGTAAATGAGTTGAAGGATGTTAAAATGGATCAGGAGGATAGGCTTGTCATTTTTTATGTCATTTCTCTTTACACCAATATCCCTATCAATGAGGATTTTGATGTCATTAATCGCATTACTGATCCTGATACGACCCATTTAGTTGGATTATGCTTAACCTCCACTTTCTTCAGTTTTGAAGGTGAATTCTATGAGAAAACATGTGGTGTTGCCATGGGTTCTCCCCTTTCCCCGATTGTTGCTACTCTGTTTATGGAGGAATTTGAATCTAAGGTTCTTGCCTCAACTTTTTTACAACCAAAACTTTGGAAAAGGTTTGTAGATGATACTTGTATCGTATTGCCTCATGGCAAAGAAAAGTTAGATATTTTTTTCCTTCATCTTAATGATCGATCACGCTCCATAAAATTCACCATAGAATATGAGGTGGATGGTAGCCTTCCTTTCCTTGATGTTCTTATCGCTAGAAAGGATGATGGTTATTTCTCCCATTCAGTTTTTCGAAAGAAAACTCATACTGAGCAATATCTTCATGCTAGTTCACACCATTTCTCTACTCAAAAATTAGGTGTCCTAAACACCTTAGCCATGAGGGCGTTGAGGATCTCTGATGAGTCTCACCTTGAAGGGGAAAAGTCCCATCTGTTAAGTGTCTTTTGTAAAAATGGTTATAGTAGGTCGCAAGGCCTTAAAGCTTTCCTTAAAGCAGAAAAAGGTCCTCTAATTAAAAATAAAAAAGACCCTAGTCAATGGTTTTGCAGTGTGCGTCTTCCATTCATTCAGGGAACCACTGATAAAATTGCTAGGGTCCTTAGGAAGCATAAGGTGTATTCATCATTCAAGCCCCTTAACACGATTCGCAGCTCTCTCAAATCAGTTAAAGATCTGACTGACCCTAGGGATGGGAAAGGTGTATACATCATTCCTTGTTCTTGTGGGACTCCTTACATTGGTGAAACTCGTCGGTCTATAAATCAAAGGATTTGTGACCATGTTGCTGACATTAAACATGGAATATCCAGCTCATCTGCCCTAACTGAGCATGCAGAAAAGACGAACCATCATAATTGCATCGAAGAGGCTAAGGTCATTGCTAGGATCGACCATTTCCATCATCGGAAGTTAATAGAGGCCTTAGAAATTGAAAAAAGACACATTAATCTCAATAGAGATGATGGTTGGAACATCAGCAGGTGTTGGATACCAACCTTATATTCTTGATTGCCTTTTATTTATGCCCTGTTTATTGTTTCTTTATTTATTTATTTATTTTATTTTATTTTATTTTTATTATTATTTATTTTTAGTTTTTATAATTTTATTATTTTTATTATATTTTATGCTATATATTTATTATTATTATTTTTATTTATTTATTTTATTTTTAATTAATTAATTTATTTATTTATTTTGGTCCTTGGTTATTTTTTCGTTGGACCTCGCAAATTCATAATTAAATAAAATTAATAATTAAATCAACTAAATAAAATAAGAAATATATATATATAAATTAATTAAATAATTAATTAATAAGTTAATTAATCTATTAAGTAATTGAATAAATAATTCAAATATTTTAATAATAAAATGAAACTAGCCATTATTAAAAAAAAAAAAATTTAAAAGTCAAACTAGTCGTTTTCCTAATGGCTAGTTTAGCCATCTCTACATCTATTTAAACTTAATGTCCTGATCTGATCTCTCACCTAGTCTTGATGATGAACCACACTAGTTGGTTTGAAACACGCCGACAATGTTCCATTGCATGTGATGATTATCGAAAGAGATTTTACAATTTTATATGATGGATCACAGAAGCATTGATTCTAGAAATATTGAAACCCTGCTCAGTAGGGCCTTGGTAACGAAGATTCATCATTTCGAACGGGCACATTTGCGGGTATCTAAGTTGAGATCGGATCTTACCTTTCTAAAAATATGTAGAGATGCTTCTATTTTTCCTTCTTTTGTTAAAATTAATCATCCTCTCAATGTTTCTAAGAACCATAATGTATTTTTAAAGGCCAAACTTGGGCTCATTCGATGTGAGATCTCCAAAGTCAGGAGAAGTCTTGATCTTCTATCAAGAAATCTGTTGTCTTGGCATCTAAATTTGTCCAATTCAGATTCTGGCGAACGTTTGGACTTTAATTGATGCTCTTTCGGCTATTAGATCCATTCGTTGGGAAGCTTTATGGAAAGAGAAGCACGTATTAAAATTCCAAAAGCTTTCGAGGAGGTCTTCTCACTCGAATGAGGTTTCGATTTTGTCAGCAAGCAGGATTAATGCCAACCAAGACTCGGTGCTCAAGTCGTGGATTGTAGATGTCTCTTCTCCTGCGGATTCAGAAATTAGAGGCCTTCCGCCTCTTTCCAAGTGTGAGCCTTCTGTCTCTAAGGCGCCCTTTGTTGATCTTCTGTCTTCAACCATAAGGAATGATTTCTCTCCCCTTATCTCATTAAACTTTGTGCCTTATTCCTCAGTGGCCATGGATGTCGATGTCTTCGGAGAAGTGGTAAGGGAAGGGAAACTTGCATTTCAGTTGTCTGAATCCTCATTCAGTTACTCTAATATAGATGGGCAGGTCGATTTGTTGGGATCTCCCCATTCATTTTCACAGCTTTCATCTGCAGATTTCTGATTGGCCTAGAGCATAGCTATCAGTGCTGATAATTTTCCTATCCCTTTCGGGTCTCCATCTCCACCAAAGGGTTCGTTGAGTTCTGGCGTCGTGGGTGGATACTCGGTGTTGGGTGAGCGCATTGAATCTGCTTTCCTCCACTGTGGCCTTTGTAATTTAGGTATTTCTGAACCTTCAGATTATGAGTCCCCTTTGATGAAGAGTTTAATTTATCTAATAACCAAGGCAACCCTAACATAAATTCGTGTAATGAAATTAAAAATAATATGAATAAGAATGACTCTAACAGTAGTATTTTAATTATTCTAGATAGTAATATGACTAATAGTAAAAATCAGAACCGTGGTATCATTAATAAAAATGGTTTAGTTATTACAAAATATTATGACAGGATAAAAGATAAATGGCTCAATAGTTAGACATATAACGAAAATAATAATATTAGAGATAATATTAGTAGGAATGTTAATATGGAAAATAATAAAAATAGCAATATCACTAAACATGATTATAATAACAAAAATAACGATTTTCTCAAGAACGGGGATAGTAATAATTCTGAATATGAAGGTAAACTTAATAATAAAAATAGTAATACCATTAATAAGAGTAATAATATAAATAATAACTCTAGTAATAAAGTTGTCAATCTCTCCAGCTTTTCTTTTGACCTATTTGTTTATACTCTCTTAGAGAAAGGATTTAATTTTGCCTTAGCCCCAAAAAATATCCCCTTCCATGATATTATTTGTGACATAGAGTTTGGTATTAGAGGCTTGTCGGACTCCTCCAAGGACATCATTAGGCAAGATTGTGCGGTCATCTTGAAGAAAGCCAAGCCCCCCAAGAGCAACTTGAGCAAGCCCGAGTTTGAGGCTCTAAAATCCTTAAATAATAATAAGGATATTGTTGTTCTTAAAGCTGACAAAGGTGGTGCAGCTGTCATCCTTAATAAAGAGGATTATAGGATGAAAATTTTAGATCATTTAGAGAATAGTGGGAGTTACAAGAAACTTGGTAAAAATCCCTTAAAAAATATCTCAAGAACTATCGCTGATATTATTAAATCAAGTAGCTCAGTGAGTTCTCTGAGTAAGAAGTTGATTGAGAGCAACCCTCTTACTCCAAGAATCTATGGTATTCCTGAAATCAATAAGGATGGTGCCCCACTTCGGCCCATTGTTAATACCATTGGCGGTCTGACTTATCTTCTCGCCAATTATTTAGCCCATAAGCTTAAGCCTCTCGTAGGTCGTACAGACTCATTTGTTAAAGATTATTCTTCTTATGAGTTGAAGGATGTTAAAATGGATCAGGAGGATAGGCTTGTCAGTTTTTATGTTGTTTCTCTTTACACCAATATCCCCATCAATGAGGCTATTGATGTCATTAATCACATTACTGATCCTGATACAACCCATTTAGTCGGGTTATGCTTAACCTCCAGTTTCTTTAGTTTTGAAGGTGAATTCTATGAGCAAACATGTGGTGTTGCCATGGGTTCTCCCCTTTCCCCGATTGTTGCTAATATTTTTACGGAGGACTTTGAATCTAAGGCTCTTGCCTCAGCTCTTTTCCAACCAAAGCTTTGGAAAAGGTTTGTAGATGATACTTGTGTCGTATGGCCTCATGGCAAAGAAAAGTTGGATCTTTTTTTCCTTCATCTTAATGATCAATCACGCTCCATAAAATTCACCATGGAATATGAGGTGGATGGTAGTCTTCCTTTCCTTGATGTTCTTATCTCTAGAAAGGATGATGGTTCTTTCTCCCATCTAGTTTTTCGAAAGAAAACTCATACTGAGCAATATCTTCACACTTGTTCGCACCATTTCCCTGCTCAAAAATTAGGTGTCCTAAACACCTTAGCCACGAGGGCGTTGAGGATCTCTGATGAGTCTCACCTTGAAGGGGAAAAGTCCCATCTGTTAAGTGTCTTTTGTAAAAATGGTTATATTAGGTCGCAAGGCCTTAAAGCTTTCCTTAAAGCAGAAAAAGGTCCTCTAATTAAAAATAAAAAAGACCCTAGTCAATGGTCCTGTAGTGTGCGTCCTCCATTCATTCAGGGAACCATTGATAGAATTTCTAGGGTCCTTAGGAAACATAAGATGTCTTCATCGTTCAAGCCCCTTAACATGATTCACAGCTCTCTCAAATTGGTTAAAGATCCGATTGACCCCAGGGATGGGAAAGGTGTATACATCATTCCTTGTTCTTGTGGGACTCCTTACAATGGTGAAACTGGTCGGTCTATAAATCAAAGGATCTGTGAGCATGCTGCTGACATTAAACATGGAAGATCCTGCTCGTCTTCCCTAGATGAGCATTTAGAAAAGACGAACCATCATATTTGCATTGAAGAGGCTAAGATCATTGCTAGGATCGACCATTTCCATCATCCGAAGTTAAGAGAGGCCTTAGAAATTGAAAAAAGACTCGTTAATCTCAACAGAGATGATGGCTGGAACATCAGCAGGTGTTGGATACCTACCTTATATTCTTGATTACCTTTTATTTCTGCCCTGCTTATTGTTCCTTTATTTATTTATTTATTTTATTTTATTTTATTTTTATTATTATTTATTTTTATTTTTTATAATTTTATTATTTTTATTATATTTTATGTGATATATTTATATTTATTATTATTTATTTATTTATTTATTTTTAATTTATTTATTTATTTATTTTGATCCTTGGTTATTTTTTAGTTGGACCTCGCACATTAATAATTAAATAATTAAATCAACTAAATAAAATAAGAAATATATATATATATATATATATATATATATATATATATATTAGTTAATAAGTTAATTAATATATTAAGTAATTGAATAAATAAATCAAATATTTTAATAATATAATGAAACTAGCTGTTATTAAAAATTAAAAAAATTTAAAAGTCAAACTAGCCATTTTCCTAACGGCTAATTTAGCCATCTTTACATCTATTTAAACTTAATGTCCTGATCTGATCTCTCACCTAGTCCTAATGATGAACCACAATGGTTGGTTCCAAATGCATCAACAATGTTTCATTGCATGTGATGATTACCAAAAGAGATTTTACAATTTTAATTTGAAAATAAATTATAATTTCATAAAAATGTCTATAATTAAGTAGATCAATATTTTAGGTCATACTTAAATAATACATTAAAGTCAAAATTAGAAAAACAAAGTTCAAATAAATGGATAAATATTAAATAAATATTTTATTTATTTATTTAGATATTCACTAAATAAAAATAAGTATGGATTAGTTAAATAAATATTTAGTTTTACATCCCCCGATCGGGGTGCCACTTCGATGATAGATAGCGGGTCATTGATCTGGTTTTCAGTAGCATTTAAGGTTCTGAGTTGGCTGTCATTTTCCCACTCAAGGCACCGACTCTCCACATGCGAACCTGATTTTTGGTAATGCTGCCCCCATTTGTTGATGCGACGCTCCTTCACGGTATTTGGCTCTCAGGGTTTATGTTTTCTTGCATTCCTCCATTGTGTATTACCTCCATTTCGACCAAGGTTGGTGGTTCTCACAGTCGTGTTCGGAGTTGGATACCACGGCAGTTTAGTGGATTCTCCCCTCTCCAGCTCAACAGAACCAGGTTTTGGTATGTTATGTCTCTCTTCTTCAATATAAACTTTGGTTCTTCTTTGCTATCTGCACTGCAACTCTCCACCGACAAGGGTTCGGGTATCCTTATGCCTTTCTGCAATTTTCATGTTGATTTGGAGGTTGAACCTTGTTTTAGAAGTCCCCCTCCCGGTCTTTGTCTCATGCTTTGGGTTCTTTAGGCGTTTTATGTTGGATTCATTTGTCATGTTCCATCATATTGCTGCCTGCGCTTAGATGATTGTTCTGGGTGGCTTGTCTCAATCATGCATTGCTTTCAACGTCAGGGTTTTCTCTGTTTTTGGCCTCGAACCCCTATCTTCACTATTCATTATACTTGTCTGTAGTCTCAACGCATGGGTTTTGTCTTCTGTTCTACTGATCCCGCGGGTTTACATATGCCTCGACAGAAGTATGGCAATTGTTCTTATATGTTGGGCAGGCACAATGGTTTTCTGTCACTTCTGCCTTGTTCTCTGGTTTTCGTCAGGCTCTTTTCCTTATACTTTCAATGGGTTGGATCAATGCACTCTGCTAGCATGCAGCTGACCGCTCCCACTGTTGTGTATGTTTTTTTTTTCCATCCTCATCGATATCCTCTGTTTCTCTTGTTATATTTAGCAGGCTTCTTTGGTGTCACCATGACAAAACCCAGAACTTCCGGACGCAAGAAGAAAGCGCTGACTGCTCCATCCAATGTCTCTCCGAGGCCCAACAAGAGAGGCTGAAAAACTAATGAGCAGGTTATCGACAGTCTGGCCCACACATATACGGTTAATACCCCTCCGCATATTCAACAGAGGATACAGAGTTGGGAGAAGCAGAGTTCTGTTGATGAGGTTGAGGCTCAACAACAGCAAGATATGATGGATTTTCTCACTGACCCTGGTAGTACTCGAGGCAGGATCTCTCTTTTTCATCAATCTGTTAAAATGTATTGGAAGTTTAAGTGTGTTCTCGCCAAAGTCCTGATGAGTATGAAGGACCAAGAAGTTCATAATTCCATTCTCTTTGACCTTCATCACATAAAGCAGGACATGAGCTCAATGACAAAGACTCAAATGCAGCAGAATGCCAGAATTGGAGGCATTGAGGAGCAGTTGCGAGCGATGCAGTGGGTGGAGATGCCTGGGTCCTCAGCGAAAGACCCAGCACCAGTGGATTCTTCAGATGGATAGGCACTGTCTAGTTTTCTATTTTTTTGTATGTTTTTTGTCAATCGAACTTATCATTGTAGTTTCATATGTAAATATTATGGACATAGCTGAGTAGTACATGCCGCTACTGAGAGACTGAAACAATACCGATTTTGGTTAGCTTTTAACTTTCTAAGATGGCCAACAGACTTGGTTTCCTTCGGGCAGGTTGAGGCGCATATTTTTGTTGTCTATATTTAGCAACTTGCTCAATCTAATAGAAAATTCAGGTCCTACAGAATTCACAAAAAATATATATATATATATTTAGTTTTACATAAATATATTTATAATTATCTAAATATTTTTTTTATTTTTAAATTTTTTATTTATTCAAGTTTGGAATAACAATAAATATATTTTGATTAAATAAATCTATAGTTGAATATTAAAATTTATTTTCAAAACAATTTTTTTTTTTTAAATTCCAACTAATTTTATTATAAAAAATTATTTAAATATCATTCAAATACTTATCATTTCAGACTATACTGAAATTTAATATATATATATATATATATATATATATATATATTCAAAACAATTTAAAAAAAAAAATCCAATCAATTTTATTATAAAAAATTACTTAAATAGCATTCATCATACTTATCATTAGTTAAATATCATTCATCATACGTATAATTATTTGAGACTATTTTGAAATTAAAAAAGAATGAAAATAATTCTTAAAATACATAATCAAGCATCTAAAATATTATACACAAAATCCTTTCTCAAAAAAGAGGTTGACTTTCTTAAATTATTTCGCTTTATACAATATAGAAAATTAAAAAATTTGTTATTATACTAAAACATAATGAAAGTTTAAGTGACGATTTTTTTTATTAAACAAAAGTAAAAGGGAAATTCCACAGAAAGCAATTTTCAAATTTCTAAATACTAGAAAAACAAACTTAATAAAAATGGATGACAATTAGCTAAACAATTTCCCAGCAAATTTTAATAAATTCGCAAAACCTACTCTCTATTTTTTTTTTTGGCAGTAAGCATGTCTCTCACAGCCACTTTTCTCTCCCCCCTTATCTGACCGGAACCATCTACTTTTGGCATTGATCTATGGCAAACATTCTCACAGCCACTTTCTCTCCCCGTTATCTGACCGGCAACATGTCCTTTTGGCATTAAGCCATGGCAGACGTACATAAAAGTTCGGGTCCGAAATCGGAGTTTGAGTACGGAAACTTTTGAACGTGCAATGGATTATACAATCAGGTGTATAAAACCATATCGGGTCTGGATTTCAACTCCGCGAACCGGCCCAAATAAAATGTGATCCAATCGCATACAGCCACGTGCATTGCTAGCATGGCAGATGGGGACTACTGGTCTTTGTGGGTTGTGAGGACCACCGATCTGCGTGGCCTCAAACAAAAAAAAATAAAATCTTCCCGCGTATACAAAAATAAAACTCTGTTTTCATTGTATAAACTCTGATACTCTGTTTTCGATTGTGCAGAGGATTGTTTTCAATATGCAGGACCAGCGCCGAGAAAATGAAATCTCTGTTTGAATCTAACTGTTCACCGAAATGGAAAGCGGCCAGAGTACAGAACTTGATGAAACAATTTTGGAAAGCGGCTCTGTATAGGGCTGCAGTTGAAATTAACATTTCAACACTCCCCCTTAAGTTCAACTGCTGGGTTATCAGTCATACCCAGACATTTCCTTAAAAATTCAAAGCTCTTCTGCCCCAATGGCTTGGTCAGAATTTCTGCAAACTGCTCTTGAGTTCTGCAGTGTTTTAAAACAATTTCTCCATTTTTCACTAGCTCCCTAATGTAGTGAAACTTAGCATCTATGTGCTTTGTCCTTTTATGAAACACAGAATTTTTAGACAATGCAATGGCTGAGCGATTGTCACAAAAAATTATTGTACCTTTTACCTGTTCTTGACATAAACTCCTCAACATTCTGCTCATCTAAACTGCTTGACACGCTGCTGCTGTCACTGCCACATATTCTACCTCTGTTGTAGATAATGCTACAATAGGCTGCTTTTTAGAAGCCCATGAAATGGCTCCTAAACCCATGTGAAAAACATAACCGGATGTGATTTTCCGATGGTCTACACTTCCAGCCCAATCACTGTCAGTGTATTCAGTTAACTATAAATTTTCTAAAGCAGTATATAAAATACCAAATATTTTAGTTCCCTTAACATACCTCAGAATTCTCTTTGCTGCTTGCCAATGTGCTTCTTTTGGCCTCTCCATGAATCTGGAAATCAAACTAATAGCATGCATAATATCCGACCTAGTTGCAGTCAAATACATGAGGCTGCCAACTATGCTCTTGTACAAACTAGGATCAAAATCCTTACTGTTGTCCTCTTTGTTAAGTTTTAATCCATTACTGTGGGTGTTATTGCTGCTTTGCAATCCTGCATGTTAAATCTTTCCAAAACCTCATTAACATATTTTTCTTGTGAGATAAAAATCTCATTTTCATTTTTCTCTACTTCTATTCCTAAGAAGTACTTCAGCAGACCCAAATCAGTCATTTCAAATTCTTCTTTCATGACATTTTTAAAATTTTCAACAAGGTAATCATCATTACCTGTAAAAATCATATCATCAACATATAACACTACAATTAGCATTTTACCATATTTTTCTTTAATGTATAGGGTGGGTTCTCCCTCACATTTTTCAAATCCATTTTCCAGTAGGTAGGAATCTATCCTACTGTACCATGCTCTTGGTGCTTTCTTTAGCCCATAAAAAGCTTTCTTCAATCTGCACACTTTGTGCTCTTGGCCTTGCTTTTCATAGCCTAGAGGTTGTTCAATATAAACCTCTTCCATTAACATGCCATTTAGAAATGTCGACTTCACGTCCATTTGGTAAAATTTCCACTTGTTTTGTGCTACTATGGACAGCACTGCTCTCACGATTTCCATTCTTGCAACCGGTGCAAAAGTTTCCTCATAGTCTCTCCCATGCTGCTGCTTATACCCTTTGACAAAAAATCTTCCCTTGTGTCTTTCAATCTTACCTTCAGCATTACTTTTGGTCTTGTAGACCCATTTAACTCCAATAACTTCCTTACCTTTTGGGAGTTCAACTAAATCCCATGTCTTATTTCTTTCTATAGCATTAATCTCTTCATCCATAGATTCTATCCATTTTCTATCTTTAATAGCTTCTTCAAAATGAATAGGATCGTCAACATGACAATATAAAGCAAACAAAGAGTTCATACCTTCATTTGCTACCTCTTGCTCAAAAATTTCATTTAAATTTCTGAATTTTGTTCCTCTTTCATTTGGTGTATGAGTGCTTGAAGTAGCACTCGAATCTCCTCCTTGTGGTGTGCTTGGAGAAGCACTTTCATTTCTCCTCAAGGGTGTCTCTTGTTGTTCTTGTGTTGGTGTTTTTATGGAGGGATGAATTTCAGCCATCTCTTCATCATTTTCATCATAAGACAAACAGTTTTTAACATGCACTGTTTTTTCAATGCTTCCATCCCAAGCTTCCTCTTCAATAAACTGAACATCTCTGTTCACAATAAACTTCTTGGTGGATGGGTTATACAACCTGTAAGCTTTGGATTCCTCGCTGTATCCAATAAAAATACATTTCTCCCCCTTGCTGTCCAACTTCTTCCTTAGCTGATCTGGAATGTGTGCATAAGCCACACAACCAAAAACTTTCATGTGGGTGACTCCTTGCTTTGTGCCACTCCATGCCTCTTCCGGAACTTTTTTCATAACTGCTTTTGTTGGGCATCTATTTAAAATGTATGTTGCACAATGTACAGCTTCAGCCCAATAATCATTTGGCAAATGTTTTTCCTTTAGCATACTCCTTACCATATCCATGATTGTCCTACTTTTCCTTTCGGCAACTCCATTTTTCTGCGGAGTGTACCTTGCTGTAAACTTCTTATGAATCCCATTTTCTCTACAAAAACGCAGAAATTATTTAGAAATATATTCACCTCCTCTATCAGTTCTTAGGACTTTGATATGTAGCCCACTTTGGTTCTCCACAAGTGCTTTGAAATTGCAGAATTTTTCAAACACTTCACTTTTGTTTTTCAAAAAATAAACCCAAGTTTTTCTAGTAAAATCATCAATAAAAGTTAACATATAGTAGCTGCTAGCAAGTGATGGAGTTTGCATTGGCCTACATAAATCTGAATGGAAAATTTCTAAGGGTGCCTTTGCCCTTATGCTTTTCCTGGATGGAAAAATTTCTCTGTGTTGTTTACCCAAGATACAACCTTCACAAAGGCTATCTGGTTTCTCAATCAATGGTAATTCTCTTACCATTCTTTTTCTGTGAAACAAGTTAAGACCTCCAAAGTTGAGATGTCCAAATCTCAAGTGCCATAACCAATTCTCATCTTTTGTTTCTCTTTGGAATGCCTCGTGTGTCACTGCTGCCATTTCTTCTCCATTCTTCAAATCTGCCCTCATCCTGAGAGGGAAAATTCTATTCCTTGTCATCTTCACTTCAGCAATACATTGTTTACTTGGTGGTTTATCCATGATGGTGCATACATCATCTTCAAAGAAAACATTGTACCCCTTTTGAACAAGTTGTCCAATACTTAAGAGGTTACATTTCATTCCAAGAACCTAATAAACATCTTCTATGGATTTATTTTCTCCTTTCCTTGTTAAGACATTTACATCTCCTTTTCCCATAATAGAAACTTTACCATCTGTCCCTAATGTGACTTGTGACTTCACATTCTCATCTAACATAGAAAACATGGCTATGTTTCCTGTCATATGGTTACTACAACCGGAGTCTAGAAACCATAAATCTTCACTATTTTCCTTGGCCATATTACAAGCTAAAAACAATTTATCTTGGCTGATATTTTCTCTAGTGAAATTTGCACTTGTTCTATTACTTATATAATTTTTCTTCTTCCTAAATTCATTTGCATAATGTCCATATTTTTTACAATAATGACACTGGACATTGGATTTATCATACCTTTTTCCATGGCCATGTTGTTGTCCACTTTGCTGGATGTTGCTTTGACCTTGGTTCTGATTTTAATTGCTGCCCCTTCCTTGAGCATTTGCAGGAGTGTTTCTTCCACCTCTGTTTTTGCTTCTACCTCTTCCTCTCTTGTTTCTTCTTCCTTGACCTCTTCCTCTTCCAAATGACATCTGGGTCTTCAAAGCATGCTCCAAAGATGAGTTTTAATTTCTACCCAATCTCTGTTCATGTGTCATCAGTGATGCATGAGGCTCATCAACTGAAAAGTTTGAGAGATCCTTTGTCTCTTCTATGGTGGTGACTATTACATCAAACCTTAAGGGTAAGCTCCTCAAAATATTCTCCACAATCCTTATTTCTTCAAGAGTCTCTCCATTAGACCTTATCTGTGTGACCATTCCAATCACATGTGTGAAGAATGAGTCTATATTATCAGACTCCTTCATGCAGAGAGTCTCAAAATCTCTCCTCAGCAATTGTAGTTTTGTTGTCTTCACTTTCTCCATGCCTTGATAGGTTGTCTTGAGAGTTTCCCGTGCTTCTTTGGATCTCCTAGCTGCTGCTATCCTTGGAAACACACTCTCATATACTACTTGATACAAATAGAAGAGGGCTTTAGAGTCCTTCTTCTTATTGCTCTTCAACAAATCCTTCTCTGCCTGTGTTAAGGCATTTAACCCATTTTCATCAACTGGCTCTTCAAAACCATCCTCAACAAGTTCCCATAAGTCTTGAGAGACAAACAGGGCTCTCATGGTTATTGTCCAATAATCATAGTTTTTCCCATTAAATTGTGGGAGCTGAGCATTACGAATACTCATGATAGTGCTGGCTCCAGCCATACTTGCACTCTAACTATGGTTCAAATACTTGACTGTGTTTTTAAAACAAACTGACTGTTTTCAACAGTAACACAAAAAAAAATTATCTTTAGAATAACTTCGATTTTTTTTTTTACTGAGCCTTCACTCTGGTGCAGAAGCTGCTGCAACAAAGAAATCATTCCTTCAGCTTCTTTGACACCTTCAAAGAGCCTGGACTAGCTCTGATACCATGTTGGAATTTCTGAGAATTCCAAAACAATATACAAAGAGAATGATACTCTCCTTTAACACAGAGAAAATAAAAAATTTTCTTCACAGGAAACAGAGTTTGCAAACTGTAACACTTTCATTAACCGTAAAAAAAAATAACTATTACAATAAAACTTTCCTCAATCAGAGGGATTACAAAATGTGGACTGTTACAAAACACAGTGCCAACAACACTCTCTGTCTCACCTACAGAGAAAATACACTCTCTGTTTTTCTCACAAAAAAAACTGCCTTAAAGCACACTCTGTTTTACACTGCTGTGTTTAAACAATACTCTGTTCTATGTATATTACAATACACTTTTCATTATATGCCTCTCAGACTTTTTTACACTTTATATATGCCGCAACACTTTTAATAACACAAAACTATATAAAAATAAACCTATGAATAAAATTTCATGGCCCACATTACATTTGCGCTCATATTACAATATGCGCATATAACATATGTTAAACATATGTATATATATGGACTAATACAAAGGTGAAGTCACACAATGTGTTAAAAGCATTACAACGTAGAACTTTAAAAACATAACCAAAACCATAATACAACTTCTTCGCAAACACCCAGACTTCAAAAACGATTGAACCATATTGCAATGTGAAATTCGCATTACAAAACCGCATGATGTCACCTCTCCAAAATAAAACCCGAAATATTATAAAATGTGGCTTAATAAAAGTTTGGGTCTGAAATTGGAGTTTGGGTACGGAAAATTTTGAACGCGCGATGGATTATATAATCGGGTGTATAAAACCATATCGGGTTCGGATTTCAACTCCGCGAACCGGCCCAAATAAAATGCGATCCAATCGCATACAGTCGCATACAGCCATGTGCATTGCTGACATGGTGGATGGGGACCATTGGTCTTTGTGGGTTGTGGGGACCACCGATTTGCGTGGCCTCAAACAAAACAAAATAAAATCTTCCCGCGTATACAAAAATAAAACTCTATTTTCAATGTATAAACTCTGATATTTTGTTTTCAATTGTGCAGAGCACTGTTTTCAATATGCAGGACCGGCGCTGAGAAAATAAAAGCTCTGTTTGAATTTGAATGTTCACTGAAATGGAAAACGGCCAGAGTACAGAACTTGATGAAACAATTTTGGAAAGCGGATCTGTACAGGGCTACAATTGAAATTAAAATTTCAACAAAGATAATTAATTACAATGCATCTACCAAAACCAATGTCCTGGATCACTCTATCTTCGCAACGAGTCTCTAGAAGTGTCTAAAAGTCACATATATCCAGCTTAAAAGCACCTCACAACAACTAAACAACTAAATATTATTATTGCATGGTCTCGGCTTCGTGACTACTACGTTACAGATGGAAATTTTAGTTGGCATAGCTTATATTTGTAGTCCATCAAATGTCTGGCCAAATTGCCAATTTGCAGGAGCTACGTTATAGGAAGTGACAGTCCTACCATCGCTAGTGGTGAATCGGAAAGAAAGACTATGCCCATTCAAATAGGAGTTTCTTTGCCAATTCTGTCCCCAGTTTCGTGACATTTCCTGCCACCCAGTGTTGGGACGTTTGATGGAAACCGCCTCCACATCCCCCGCACCTCCTATGTTGGTAATGAATACCAAATTGAAGTAGGAGAACCCATTGATGGCGAATCAAAGTCCACCTTTCCTCGCGCATGGTACTCTCGATCTACATATATATATATATATATATGACTTAAGTCTTTCGAATATGCTTTAATCAAAATTACCCCCAAGTGAGAATAGTTTTTCAAGATTGAAGAAGATGAATACAGTGATGGAGGAGTAACTGGAGTAATAATTAATCACCTTCGGAACATTATGGGAATAATGCCACCCTTGTAAATGCCAATTTGTTGAAAAGCAGGTCGAGCCATGTCGAAGTGTTGGAGAGGCGGATTGCACCATCCTCCATTATCATTGGGAAGTGCATAGTTCGGTGGACAAAAGTAAGTCCATCGTTGAAAAGTGCGGTGCTCAACGCAGCGGTGTTTGTCCCGTAACCTTGGCTATACAAATTACCATAGCCACACGTACCTCCTATGAAGTCAATGAAAATGTAATTAGTTAGAAAACATAGGGCATTAAGCCAAGCCTTTAACTCTGAAACTGCAAAACGAACAAGTTCAATGGAAAATTTATGCCTTTCTAACTAATCCCACAAATACTTTCACTCGACCAGAGCTTTTCCCCACCGTGGACTTACCCATTTTCCCGAAGCATCGTTACCTTCGTAAAATGTAGCATGCGTGGATTGCTAGCTGCTATCTATTGCATAAGCTGCTCCACCTATCCACCAGAAACTATAATATCCCCAACCGTTTAACCGGTTGGATCAAATCACAATAGTAGAAGACTAATAAATAAAGTAGTGAATAAGCGGCATTGGCCCATGGTTATCCCTTTTTGGTTGTTTTGACCCCAGTTATTTGCCCATGCTTTTTCCTTTTGGTTGTTTTTACCCAGGTATTTTCCCATGGTTTTTCTAAGTAGCCCGTCTATAAAAAGAGGAGGAGGAATGAGAGCAACTCATGGAAAAACAAATTGGGATATTTCTTTGTGATTATTTTGAGGGCTCAGGCGAGTTTTCAAGAGAGGATTTCAGGTGAAATCCTCAGGCTTCCTTCGGCGGGATTCTATCTCACTCTAGGAAGCAAACCCAACTTCGGTGGTTTCTCTGATCACCCTAGCTGGTCTAGTTTATTTTATTTCTTCAGTAAAGAGAGAATTGTGCATCATTTATCTGCTAGATCGAAGATACAGATCTTAGGTTTTCTTTGCAGGGTTTTCTCGACGCATCTACGAGAAAGAGATTTGGCCTTATATGCGGGTGGTGAAAGCAGCGTTTGAATTGGGCTTGGTTGGGTGAGCGATCATTGCATCCTGTCTCAACTCACGATTCCACGTAATTTTCAGCTCACGATTGCAATGTAATTTTCTGTGTTAATATCGTGCCAAGCTCACGATTCTACTTTACCATGTGATTCCCCACTCTTCACGCATGGTCAAACTGCCTTGGGCTGAATAGTAATAAAGTTTTCTCTTGAAGTCCATTTATGTGTATTTAAATGGAGATTCATAACACATCGTATGCACCTTTATGCTTATGGAGTTTATGGATATTTTAATCATGCACCTTTATGGATTTTATGGATATGGGTATTATAATCAAGTTTATGCTCATATTATTTTATAACATTCTTTCCATATATTAAGAAGTATGTTACTCTAATTTGTCATTTCATCAAGCATCATTATAAAAGGGTGTCATTTCTTTACTAAAGCATATTACAGTGGTATCAGAACCTCATCTTGGCCAGCTGTGGGATGCCAAGGAAGGATAAACAGAAGGGTATTATTGTTAATTGGGAAGGAAAAAGGGCTAGGAGTCAAGGAAAAAACGAAGGGGAAGAAAGACCAATGGGTGATCACGAAAATACCAAACTTGAAGATGCTTTACAAAGGACCGCTGACACTCAAGACACCATCATAGAAATCCTTAAAGTACAGATCGAGCAACATAATGTGCAAAGAAATAATGGGGAAGGAGGTTCCCATTCAGGTGGGGATGGTCCACTGCAGGAGTATATCAATGTTTGTAGCAACGGCCCATTACACGAACACGTCAAAACTTGAAGCAGCCCTTTTAATCGGCCAACCATGCCTCCATTTTTGGATGACTCCTCCATGGAGCAAGACTGCCCTTCACCTATTGTAGAGACAGTTACTGCCTGGATGAAAGAATATGACACGTTGCCTCCCAACGTGAAAGTGACCCTGAGCCTTAATGACTTTTACTACATGAAGAGAAAACAACAAAGGAAGGAAACCACATATAGGGGGCCATCAGTCAAACGTAGATTTTCAGAAGGTTGTGGGAAAGGTAACTCTTCCTTATTTTTATGGATCGTTGAAGTGTTTAGCACGGTCATGGGTACAAAAACTGGATACATATTTCCAGCTCAATCCCATGCGGGAGAAGGATGCCATCAAATACGCCACACTTCATCTTGATGGAGAAGCACATGAATGGTGGCAACATGGTATGACCACTCCGGGACATGCCAGCATCATCTCTTATACAGAATTCATACAGAGGTTAATAGAAATATTTGATAGGAAGGATCCTGGGATATACTTCCATGAGCTAACCCAGCTCCGACAGACAGGGAATCTTATGTTGCAGAATTCCATAGGCTTGTAGTAATGGTCAACGACCTCTCCATGACCTAGTTGGTCATGTTATTTATAGAAGGTTTTTCAGAACCCCTACGAGGTTGGGTTAGGGCCTACCAACCCACCACCTTGCAAGATGCAATTAACCGTGCAAGGGATATGCAGGATGCAGTACCCAAGAATAGATTCCTACCTAAATTCTCTATTCCTCAAAAATGGAAGGATGTCAAGCAACAACAATAGGAACCATTTGTTAAGGGGAAGCTAGATGATGAGACCAGAAAAGATCTTAGAAGGAGAAGGCTATGCTTCTCTTTTCAAGAACCTTGGGCACCGAGACATTGGTGTACTAAATGGAAGGCCCACTATATTGAAGTATTTTCTGAAAGCGAAGATGAGGAAGAGAATCCAGAGCTCGATCAAGGGGAATCACAAGGCATGGGAGCAATACAGGAAGAAGTCCAGGAAGGAGTCATTGCCTCTCTCACAGGGGTCCCAAGATATCACACCCTCCGGGTTAGGGGCACCATAAAAGGACAAAAGGTTACTGTGCTAATTGATGGTGGGGCCTCCCACAACTTCATTGATGTAGAATTCGTAGCCAGAAGGGAACTAGCCACTAAAGAATTTGAAGGCTTTACAGTTTTGATTCCTGGAAAGAAAGAGCACAACCGCATGCCCTGCACTAAGATAGTTCCTAACATGAGCCTAACAATGGGAAACTACAAAGTTACAGATAACTTCTTTGTCGTAGACTGCCCAGACTCTCATGTGGTATTGGGGGTACAATGGCTATATTCTATCAGAACTCATACAGTAAACTACCAAGACTTGGAACTCGCATTCACAGGACCAGATGGTAAAAAGGTGAAGTTGAGAGGAATGTATGCATATCCTCCCAAGGTTGTGACATCCAATCGGATGGAGGCAGACCTCCGACATGGGTATATTGTATGGGAAATAGAGTGCTGAATCATGGAGAAGAAACTAGTAGAAAAACACAAGGAGTACTCACCTGATATTATGGCACTATTGCAAAAATACCAGAAGGTCTTTGGAGATATCCCCTTAGGACTTCCACCTGATAGGGGATTTGAGCACATCATCGAACTAGAAGAAGGGGTCCAAGATCTCATCACCACCCCTTATCGGCACCCCAAAGTGTACAAGGATGAGATAGAAAAGGCAATAAAAGAATTGTTGGCATTAGAACACATTCGGCCGAGCTCGAGCCCTTTTGCTTCATCAATAGTCTTGGTTAAGAAAAAGGATGGGTCCTTGAGGATGTGTATGTATTATCGAGCACTGAATAAGAAGACCATCAAAAATCGATATCCTATCCCCAGGATCGACGAATTGATGGATGAGTTAAAGGGAGCCAAATGCTTCTAAAAAATTGACCTTCGCTCAGGGTATCACCAGATCAGGGTTCGTGATCAAGACATTCTAAAAACAGCTTTTATATGCCACTATGGACATTATGAGTTCCTAGTGATGCCTTTTGGGTTGACCAATGCCCCTGCAACATTCTAGTCATGCATGAACCATATATTCAACAAGCAACTGCGTAAATTTGTTTTGGTCTTCTTCGACGACATCCTGATCTTCAGTGAAACATGGGAAGAGCATCTGCAGCACCTGGACGAGGTCTTGGGAATATTGGAGGCACAACAATTTTATGCCAAAATCTCTAAATGTGAGTTTGGGATGACAGAAATGTTATATCTGGGTCACATCATCGGGGGCCAGGGTGTTAAGGTCCACCAAGAGAAGATTGAGGCCATTCTCAATTGGCCAACTCCCAAAAATGTAACAGAGTTAAGGAGCTTCTTGGGTATTTTCACTTATTGCAGAAGATTTGTAAATGGATATTCACAACTAGCAGCCCCTCTTACTGACTTAACAAAAAGAGGAGCCTTTGTATGGCCAGAAACAACCTAGGAGACTTTTGAGCGGATGAAGGAAGTCATGAGTTCATGTCCAGTTCTAGCCTTGCCATACTTCTCTCAACCCTTTGTATTGGAGTGTGACGCTTCTAGGGAAGGAATCAAGGTTGTCCTAACACAGAACCATCATCCCATTGCTTTTGAGAGTAGAAAGTTGTGTAATTATGAACACTCTTACTCCATTTATGACAAAGAAATGTTGGGTATTATGCATGCATTGGCCAAGTTTCATCCATATCTAGTGGGGAATCGGTTCAAAGTCAAAACTGATCACAATAGTCTCAGATACTTCCTCGGTCAGAAGGGATTAAATGAAAGGCAGCAAAAATGGGTCAGTAAGATCCAAGCCTATGATTTTGAGATTGAATATGTCAAAGGTAAAAACAATGCAGTTGCAAATGCCTTGTCAAGGAGACCAGCTACCTTCTCTCTCATAGATATTATAGATGATTAGAAGTCCCATCTTTTGGTGGAATACTCAAAAAATCAATCAGCTTGTGAGATCCTTGATGGACAGTCATCAGACATCCGTTATAGAGTTGTCAATGATATTATCTATTATAAGGATTGAATCTATCTAGTACCCGAGTCTCAAATTAAGATGAAGATTCTACAAGCAGCCCATGACTCCCCTTTAGCCGGACATCCAGGATTTTTGAAGACTTATAGGACCATCAGGGAAAGGTTCACATGGAAAGGACTCAAGAAGGACATTATCAAATATGTTCAAGAATGTGGTACCTGTCAAAGTAATAAGGTTGAACATACACACCCGGCAGGTTTATTACAACCACTACCTATTCCGGAACAAAAATGGGAGAGTATATCCATGGATTTCATTACAGGGCTACCTTTTTCACAAGGCAAAGATTTTCTTTTTGTGGTGGTGGATCGTCTCACCAAGTATGCACACTTCTTTGCAATCCCCTCCAAAAGTTCTGCATCTCAAATAGCAGAAATATTTTTCCAAGGGGTATTCCGTCTACATGGTTTGCCCAAAACCATTGTGAGTGACCGTGACAGTAGATTTATGGGAGCATTTTGGCAAGAATTATTCAGGTTGGCTAGAACAAAACTCACTCCTAGTACCAGTTATCACCCGCAGACAGATGGACAGATAGAAGCAGTGAATAAATGGGTGGAAGGTTACTTACGAGATTATGTCACAGGAAAACAACGAGCATGGACCAAGTGGTTGTACTTAGGATAATACTGCTATAACACCACTTATCACATGTCCATAGGGATGTCACCTTTCCGAGCCTTATATGGATATGAGGTACTATCTTTTGCAGATACAATGTTTGGAGATAGTAGAGCACCTTTGGCAAAGGATTGGATCCAGGGGTGTCAGGATATTCTGAGAGCCCTCAAAGACAATCTGCAGATGACACAGAATCGACAAAATTTATATGCAGATCGTCAAAGGATAGAGATGAGTTTCGAAGTAGGAGATGTGGTTTATCTCCGGCTTCAGTCGTACATGCAGTCTACTTTGAAGCAGAAGGGGGAAGAAAAATTAAAGCCACAATTTTATGGGCCCTATCGAGTTGTCTAGAAAATAGGAGAAGTGGCATATGAGCTAGAGCTTCCCGCAGAGAGCAGAATTCATAACATCTTTCATGTCTGTTGTTTGAATAAATCATTAGGATCAAACATAAAATCATCACCAGAATTACCGCCATTAGATGAAGAGAGGCATCTTCAACTGGTTCCTGAGGAGGTGTTGGAGGTTCGAGAAAGGAAGCTTCGAAGTAGAATCGTCTGCAAATATTTGGTACGATGGAAAGATCTGCCCGTCGAGGATGCCACTTGGGAAGGAGAACACATATTGCAACATCCAACATTGAAATTGCTTGAGGGCAAGCAATTTTGGGCAAGGGGAACTGTAATATCCCCAACCGTTTAACCGGTTGGATCAAATCACAATAGTATAAGACTAATAAATAAAGTAGTGAATAAGCAGCATTGGCCCATGGTTTTCCCTTTTTGGTTGTTTTGACCCTAGTTATTTGCCCATGGTTTTTCCTTTTGGTTGTTTTGACCCCAGGTATTTGCCCATGGTTTTTCTAAGTAGCCCGTCTATAAAAATAGGAGGAGGAATGAGAGTAACTACGTTGCATGCTTAAACCAGCTAATATGATTAATGCCCTGTCAGGTGCATTCATCCCTAGTTTTATGTGAAACATTGTGCCTTTCCAGGTTGGTTTCTACCTCGCCTTCTCCACTCTCTTCTGCTTCTATCTTGGAGTTTTGTTGCAGGTCTGGGCATTTCTCTTCCGAGCGTGTTTTCTACGGAGGTGTTTTTGGTATGTAATGGCACATTTCTTTCTGGATACTTCTGCCTTGTCGTATGAATGTCTGTTCGATTGTCTTCAGTTGCCTTGCATGCATACGGTTATGCTATTTCAGAATTTATGTTCTAAGTGGGTAGTATTTAGTCTTGGGTATAGGGGGGACGTTGCACCTCATTTCTGCAGCCCCCCAGTTTTGCCTCTGGATTTTTGGGGACACAATAGCTGTCAATTTGCTTTGAATTTTGTATTTCTATGGCCATGTTTTCCTTTCATATCGGGGGTATGCTCTTCTGTTGGCTATTATCCTTTATTCTTGAAGGAGGTGGTTTTTTGGTCCATTACTCCAATTGTTTCCCCTCGGTGGTCTATGCATGGGATTAACTCTTTTATCACTTGTCGTTGCTTCGACTTGTTTATGGCTTCGCGGGCTGAGGTTCATGTCACTGTTACTTTCATATACAAGAATTTTGTCTCACTGCTTGTGCTCGAAAGCATTTCTCGGTATTTTCTGCGGCTACATATTCCTTTCTGCTTGTGCTGGTTGCTACTGGGTTCTCAACGATTACACATTTTTTTCCACATGGCACTGCTATCGGCGGGTTGCAATTTATGGTGGTTTATGCGGATTTCTATTTTTTCATATATGGGATTTCTGCAGCGTCTGGTCTCAGGGGTCTTGCTTCAGCTGTTTTCATGCGCTTACTCTGCCACTGTGCATGCTGCCTCTGTTGATTTCTCTGGCCACGCTCTACGACGGTCTACTGTTAACTATTGGCTCACAGTCTCCGATATAATTTTCGCATTTTATTCACTCCTGACTTATCTGTTCTTACCTGTTCCTATGGCCACAGGCCTCTTTGCACGATATTCCACTGCAAGTATGGTGAAACAGAATTCTAGGAGGCCCACACACGCTCGGCAACCCAAGTCTATGGCAGGACCTAGTCGACGGGGCCGCAAAACAAATACAGAGGTTGTACAGGAGCTGGCTCAGGTTTATGAATTTGGCAATCAGGAAAAAATCAAATCTACAATCCAAGGATGGGAGGTAGAAACTGACAGTGAAGAGGCGAGTATGGATGAACAGCTCTCCCATATGGACTTTTTAATAGATCCAAGTAGTACTCGAGGACGGGTTTCTCTCTTCCAACAATCCGTCAAGACATACTGGAAGATGAAGTGTATCCTTGTAAAGGCTTTGGCAGCAACTGAAAAGCAGAGTCTTACCTCTTCCATTATGTTTGAGTTGCAACAGCTGAAGATGGATATGCCTGCCATTTCCAAGGTACATATCCAGTTGAATGATAAGGTGGGCAAGCTGGAACAGCAGGTGCAGCTCCTTCATCGTAGGCCACATGTGTTTGGGCAAGCTGATACTTCTTCGGCTGCTGCTTTAGTTGGTTAACTTATTTCCTGCTCATGTAAATTTGGCTTCTGTTAACTCTTTTCTTAGTATTTGCTGTAATTATTTTGGACATACTACAGCCCTTAAAGCTGTTAGATCTAGGCTTAGACAATTTCCTTTTTGGTCAGCTTATAACTCGTTGCGGTGGCCAACAGACCTAGTTTCCTTCGGGCAGGTTGAGGTTACTGCATTGGTTTTATACTGTATGACTCTCTTCCCTTTATATTATAGTAAATGAAAGGTCCTATGAAGCTTAAAAAAAAAAAAAACTCATGGAAAACCAAATTGGGATCTTTCTTTGTGATATTTTTGAGGGCTCAGGCGAGTTTTTAAGAGAGCATTTCAGGTGAGATCCTCAGGCTTCCTTCGGTGGGATTCGATCTCACTCTAGTAAGAAAACCCAACTTCGGTGGTTTCTCTGATCACCCTAGCTCGTCTAGTTTATTTTATTTCTTCAGTAAAGAGAGAATTGTGCATCATTTATCTGCTAGATCGAAGATACAAATCTTAGGTTTTCTTTGCAGGGTTTTCTGGACGCATCTACGAGAAAGAAATTTGGCCTTGTATGCGGGTGGTGAAAGCAACGTTTGAATTGGGCTTGGTTGGGTGAGCGATCGTTGCATCCTGTCTCAGCTCACGATTCCACGTAATTTTCAGCTCACGATTGCAATGTAATTTTCTGTGTTAATATCGTGCCAAGCTCACGATTCTACTTTACCGTGTGATTGCCCACTCTTCACGCATGGTCAAACTTCCTTGGGCTGAATAGTAATAAAGTGTTCTCTTGAAGTCCATTTATGTGTATTTAAATGGAGATTCATAACACATCGTATGCACCTTTATGCTTATGGAGTTTATGGATATTTTAATCATGCACCTTTATGGATTTTATGGATATGGGTATTATAATCAAGTTTATGCTCGTATTATTTTATAACATTCTTTCCATATATTAAGAAGTATGTTACTCTAGTTTGCCATTTCATCAAGCATCATTATAAAAGGGTGTCATTTCTTTACTGAAGCATATTACAGAAACAAAGCACTGAGGCCAGTTGTACAAGCGCCATTTCATTGCAGAACATTCAAAATTTAAAACTCAACAAGAGCAATAAACATTATCAGAGACATTCAAAATTTAAAACTCAACAAGAGCAATAAACATTATCAGAATAATAAGCGAGGTGTATAAAGAAAGAGCACCGAAAGCAATGGTCGCTCAAGGATATGTAGACTTCACTTGAATTTAATATCTAACATGAAAACTAACTAGTAAAGAAACCAGAATTGATACTTGAGTGTAGAGAGATCTCCAAATATATAGAATCGAGAGATAGAGGAAGCTTATTATTGCTTCCAAAAATGCCAATTTCCATCGGGCTGTAACAACCAGAATATGTGGACATTAGTAAGACTTTGCCCCGGTATAGATGATAGCCTGCACATGCAACGAGCTTTCAAGCGATCGGTGGTGGCGGTAATCGTTTCTTGCGATGGAACCATCTGCACATGGGGTGTTTAAAATCTACCAAATTTTGCGATAACGAAGGTGGTAGGTTGAATCTGTCCATACTCTAAACGATTCCAGAAGTTGCGGCATCAAAGCCCTTGGCTATTTCAAGTTATGTTGTGTTTTCGCTTCCACATGTTATGTTTTCTAAATCGTTCTTCAAACTTCTTTTCCGAAATGGTGCATCGACAGTGATACGCATGTGCTTTTTGGTATCTATGCTTTAAATTGTGAGTAATTGTTCTATAAATTATATAGATTGCCAAAAGGCAGGAGGCAGACATTTGAATAAAACAAAACCGGAAGGCATTTGCTTATTTTCCAAGGGAGGGAAATCGCAAATGCAGAGCATATAGATAAGAGGCAGTCACGCTCAACTGTTTTAAAGGTCCTCAGTGGTCGACCAGGCGTACGGCCGGATAAGGAGGGCGTAGTGTTTATTTTTATGAGTCTTTCCTTTCCTGTGATCCTTCATGCTGGACCAAACATGCAAACGGCTGCAGGAGGAAGGCTATTCTTAACTTTTAAGATTGATGAGCGGCCTCACGAGTCACGAAGAGGCTGTGGTCACATTTCTCGTTAAGTTTCTTTTTGAAAGATCCATGTCGAGTCGGTGACTCAAGAAATATCCCCATCCATATTTACCCGCGCCAGTGACCATAGAAGGATAAAAACTTACGACTGCTGCGATCAATATGTGAATTTAATCTACATTTGAAATTTGACTGCATTAAATTTGCCATCAGACAATGACGTTTTGCGTTCTGGTAAATTATGTTACCTGAAATGATTTGTTGCCTATTCATCGAGGAAGACTTACATCTCTACAAGTTTTTTTTGGGTTTAAAAATAATTGTGTAAATTTCAATTCACAATCAAAACACATGTATTTTTGTTAAATGTTTTTTAATTTTTAATTTTAAATTCGTTTTCAATCCTATTTCACAATCAAAAGTTTGTGTCAACATTAAAAAAAAATGACGGGATAGTCAGTGTGACTATTTACGAAGCTACTCCAATGGAGTTCTTTACAATTCGGGGGATAGTCATGACTATTTATGAAGCTACTCTAATGGAGTTATGTGGTTTATTCATTGTGACTATTTATGAAGCTACATTATGTGGTTATTGTTCATTAAAATTGGAGCTTGTATTCATTTATTAGTCTAAAAATTGCACCCTTCCAAAGAAAGTTTGATTTTAAAACTATTCGTCAATAATTTCATTATTACCCAAGGAACAAAAGTGACTATCATATTTTCTCAATATATTTATTATATTTTACATAAAAATATTATATTTAAGATGGTACTCTTCATTGATTTAAAAATTACTACTTATCAATAATGACGATATTGCTCAAAAGTGGAAAGAAGCTACATAATTTTCCCTAATATATTTTACTACTAAAACAATTTTTTTTATGTATACTAGTATGGATACTTTAGATTAAGGATATGCATAGTTGTCTAAAGGGCTGTAATTATAATATTACATAAAAGAAATAATTTTTTATTTTTCTCCAAAATTGGTTTTGTAAATGCGCGTTTATATTCATAATAACAAAAAATATTAACTAAACAAATATGGAAAACAAAATAAAATTATATAGTGAGAAATAATTAAAAATATACATATTCGTATCAAAATATTATATTGAGGTAACATATAAGTATATTAAAATTGCTTAGTTTTAATTTATTGGAATGAATTTTTATTTAATAAGAACATATATTCATCAAAATATACATTATCATATCCCGACAAAAACATGTACACCTCAAACTTTCACTAAAATATTTAGAATTTGAAATAAATATTCAATATTATAGTAAAAATGTAAAGAGCTTGTAATAATGTGTTAATATATTAAGAAAAAAATGGGCTAAGAATATAGAGTTTTAAATAAGAAATTGAAATTGGAAATCAAATTCAATGTCAAATTTTATAGCCATGGTTGCATTGAGATTGGAATTGGAAGTATTTGCATTTTCCCACCTTAATGGTGGCATTTATTCTCATAGCATTTGCACATGCAAAAAAAATAATTCAAAAGAAAGTAATTTAAAGTTATATTTATGGAATATTCCTAGACCCACAGAGATTACAAAGAAAAATTATAACTACTAGAACACGAAAATTGGGCCCTCTAGAAAATCAGCCTTAAGGAATTCGACCTTCTTGGAAATCAGCCCTCTTAAAAATTTTGGCCCTCTAAAATCGACCTCCTTCACTAGCTAACTTGGCCCCTCTTTCTCCGCTTATATAGCCACTACAAACTTGAGAAAAATTAGGTATTGGATAATTCTCCCTCTCTTTCATAGACTTCGCCTCCCTAAAATTTTCTCGTGAAATGGCATTGTCAAAATACTTTTATCCTCTCTTCAGTCAAAAAATCTCTCACTCCTTGAAAAAATGTCTCTCTCAACATTAAAAATGCAATGTGTCTTTATCTTCTCCCATGTTGTAATGTCTAACTAGGTTCGGTATTCCTAATGTTGAATGTATTCCTGATTTTATGTATTTGATGTAAAGAGAAAAAGAAATTTTGTTATTTTTATTTTGTAGCATGGGTTTCATGCTCAAGTCAATTTTATTTGTAGGGCAAACACACATTGAGTGATTCTAGGTTTTTCCATTGAGTCTGATAAGTCAAAAGAGTCAATGTCATATGTAAAGACCTTATTAGGGCATATTGTATCATGTCAAGAAAATTATTGTAAGTAATAAAATATGTCAAAGTCCCTCCAAGACAAGTCAACATAGCTGCAACAAGTCAGCCTACATGAAAGGACAAGTCAACCTCATGAAGAGCTATGCAACCACCATGTGAGGCCTATAAATAATAAGAACTCGAACTCACTTTAGAAGAATCTATCAAGTTCGATTTACCAAGAGAAGAAGACCCAAAACCAACTAAGAAGAAGAGAGAAAAGAAGGAAGAAAAATCGAAGTATGAATGATTGTTTTAGAGTTGATCTCCCACACGTGTGAAGAACAATTATGGCATCAATAAGTTGCAGCAAGACCAAATTGAAATCACACTAAGGGAGTTGAATTTAGTAGCAATAAAGATCAAGGAAGGAATCCAAGTCAACAAGGAAGAAGAACTACGTCAAGAAAAGGATAGAGAAGGACAAAATCACCATATTTTTCCAACACGTGTGAAGCTATGGTTTCTGCAATAACATAAAATTGCAGTCATAATTGCAAAAAAAGAAACTTTTTCACAAGGGTTGTAGGTCTTGGAATTCATCATCTAACCATTCTACAAGAAGTGAAGAAATGTTGTGGTTTTTCCTTGATGATATTCATGAATTAATATCATTAAGAAATAATTAAAAATATTACCTAATTATAACGTTAAATATTATTAAAAAAATTTAATATAACTACTAAATAATAATGATCTCTTATGAACGTAAATTTAGATATTGATTATTATTAAATATAATATTATATACAACTAATCTTATAGTTATTAATATGATTTTAAACCTAAATAGTTGACCAATTTTCTACTTGGAACTCTATTACTATTTGTATTACTTGTTACCCATTCTCTTCTTATGGAGCAATTTCCTACATCACAACATCAATATCATTACCACAAACATTCAAACACTAATTTGTATATTGTTATATAACATATAAAAACTCTTTACCCCATATTATATGCAATATATTATTTTGTGTTACCATATTATATGCTCAATATATTATTTGGTGTTACTTTCATTTTTTTATGCCCCGATATGAATGCATGTGGTACTATATTGCTTATAGTTTTTTTTTTATAACAAGCATTTTTTTAGTAGGGGATGCCACCTAAGATTATATTTGTCCCTAAATGGAGATTGGCTAGAGGATAAGATGGCTATTTCCACTCTTAATTAAAATTAGTCATTCATAGGTCTCACTTGAGTGATTTGCAATCTCTCCCTACTTCTTAGTAGTTAGCCACCATTTTTATCTTTCCTCTCCTTGTTAGTTGAAATTTAATCCTATTTTGGAGTTTAATTAGTTGGAATTTTGCATGCTAGAATTATAAGTCATTTCTAACTAATTTCTAATTGGATTTAAATTTAGTTTACTCCATTTATGATAATTTTTCTAATTTTAGATTTCCCAAATTAATTTTGACTAAATTCAAATTGGCTCTTCTTCCTAGAAAGCTTGTATACTGTATTTATTTTCAACAATAACATATTATCATATTTTATAATAAATTTGAATTTTCTAAACAAAATTTGTAAGAACAAAATGAATTCTAACCAATTTTATTATACAAAAAATTAAATAAATACCAGTTATCATACACTTATCATTTGACACTATACTGACATTAAAAAGAAATGAACAAAATTGCTAAAAATACCTAATCTAGCATATAAAATATTATACACAAAATAAATTAAAACATTTGTTATTATATTAAAATATGATGAAAGTTTAAGTGGCGTATTATTGATTAAACACAAGTAAAAGGGAAATCCCACACATCCCTTTTCAAATTTGTAAATAAAATAAAACAAACTTAAGGAAAATGGAGGACAACTGTCTAAACCATTTCCCAACAAATTTTAATAAATTTGCAAAACCCACTCTCTATTTTCAAAATTCTAAATAAAATAAAAAAAACTTAAGGAAAATGGAGGACAACTGTCTAAACCATTTCCTAGCAAATTTTAATAAATTCGCAAAACCCACTCTCTACTTTCTCATTTTTGTTTGGAGTAAGCTAACCATTCGAAGGAATGGCCTTCAGGTTTTGCGCCCTCGGAAGACCGCTGAATCCCTCTGGTAAACGTGGCACCATGCCTCTCCCCGTCTCCGTCTTCGTCTCCATCCCATGAGACCTCCTGTTTAGGAGCTCCGTCTCCGTCTCCGTCCCATGAAATGTACCATTTTCCTCCTACCCACCTACGTACGGAGGTGCCCATGAATGAAAATTTGGCCCATGAATGCAAATTTCTCGTGCCCCCTACGAACAGGTCAGTGCAAACCAGTCGAGGGAAGACGAGGGAGAGGCGTGGAATGAACAAAAAATCGAGAGGTAGAGTCGCTTGAATTTTACTGAAATGTTACTGAAAAATTAAGAGGGAGAGTCGCTGGATTGAACGAAAGGGAGAGTCGCTGGATTGAATGAAACGGCTACTGAAAACCGAGGTCTGTTTTTAATTCGATGTCTGTGTATTTTTAAGGGAGAATCACTGTTGCGCCCACTCCTCCGTTGCAGCAACTCACAGGACCACTACTGAAAACCAGTCTGACTCGCGGGACCACTACTGAAAATCGGTCTGCTGAAAACTGGTATGTTTTTTTGTTTGTTTAGTGAAACACTATTTTTTAATTCGATGTCTGAGTATTTTTAAGTGAGAATCCCCTTTGCACCCACTCCACTAGTGCGACAATTCGCTTAAACAGATAGTCACTTAAAAATGGTGAAGCAAGTGAAATGGGAATCAATAATTGCCCTTCCAGTGCAAAACCCTAAAGAAAAGCTCATCTTCTCTAGGTCGGATTTAGATTGGTCTCTTGTACAAGGAAAACACATGGAATCCTTAGATCGGATTGCAAAAATTCCTTCAGATAGAATTGAAGACTTTATTAAAGGAGAGGAAATGAACCCAAATGCTCCATGTTCTTTCACCTGGGTACAAAGCAAACGCCCAGGCTCAAGGCCTACTGCTTCCTTGGTATATGAAGTGTAAGTTTTTTTATAAATCCTATGTATATATGTTGGTATGAATAGTGCTCAAACAGTTTTCAATATGTTGGTATGAATAGTGCTCATACATTTTTCAATATGTTGGTATGAATAGTGCTCAAACAGTTTTCAATATGTTGGTATGAATAGTGCTCATACAGTTTTGAATATGTTGGTATGAATAGTGCTCAAACAGTTTTCAATATGTTGGTATGAATAGTGCTCATACAGTTTTGAATATGTTGGCATGAATAGTGCTCAAACAATTTTCAATGGAGTTGGTATGAATAGTGCTCATACAGTTTTCAATATGTTGGTATGAATAGTGCTCAAACAATTTTCAATATGTTGGTATGAATAGTGCTCATACAATTTTCAATATGTTGGTATGAATATTGCTCAAACAATTTTCAATATGTTGGTATGAATAGTGCTCATACAGTTTTCAATATGTTAGTATGAATACTGCTCATACAGTTTTCAATATATTGGTATAAATAGTGCTCAAACAGTTTTCAATATGTTGGTATGAATAGTGCTCAAATAGTTTTCAATGGAGTTGGTATGAATAGTGCTCATACAGTTTTCAATATGTTGGTATGAATAGTGCTCAAACAGTTTTCAATATGTTGGTATCATATGTATTGAGTTTCCAAACTTTTTTATACAGCTATGCTTGTTCATATGGCCCGGATGATAGAAGGGGACAAGATGAAGTGAAGCGAAAATACTCACTTGTGAAAAAGAGGGGATGCCAATGCCATTTCATTGTAAAAATTATGGTTCAAATCCCAGAGGTTGCAATAATAACATATAACATGTATGAGCATGTAGATAGCCAAGGATTGCCTTTTCATGGCCAACATGACACCTCGGGTCATGCATCAACCAAAGTTATCAAGGGACATGGTTTCCTATGTAGAGAGTTGTTTCTTTTTGGATGTGCCAGTTGACTCTGTTTGCAAAATGCATGTTAAAAAATATATTGACATGGATGCTGCAGCTCGAGATAGGGATTTCTTTTTTTGTAGAAAAGATGTTGTTAACATATATAATCATCTAATGAAAGGAAATTATCAGTTGCATAAGAAGGATGAAATGAGTGTGAACCTTTGGTATAGGAAACACCAAAATGATTTTTTCTTTTATCAAAAGCCCAATGGTGGAGATGTCCCTTTTATATTTGGAATTCAGATGAAGTGGATGTTGGAGACCATGGTGAAGCTATCGAATAATAGCCTAATAGCCATGGATTTGACATTCAGCACGAATAAGTGTGGGGTGAGTGTATTAAGAATGATTGATCTAGTACAATAACTTGATTAATAATGATTGATGATCTGAAGTTGATGATCAATGTATTTTGAATGTGATAGTATCAATTGTACACACTCGTCGTGTTTGATCACCAACAAAGTGGGGTGACCATTGCATGGGTGGTGTCATCATGTAATACATCACAAGACATTTTGCTATGGTTGGAGCAGCTCATGCATAGGTGTCACCAAGTTGATCATAGTTGGAAAGTTAATGCTTTCATGGTTGATGATGCATTGGCTGAAATTGGTGCTTTAAGGTAACTTCAATATTCTTATTTTACAGTACAAATTGTATTTATTACAAAAATAACATGCTTGAAATGAATTGAATGTGGCAGGAGAATCACAAGGTGCAATGTTATCTTGTGTGTTTGGCACGTACGTCAAGCATGGCTAAAAAATGTGAATCGATTGGCCAGTAATCCAGAAATAGCAAAAGAATTTTTTAGTGATTTGGATGTAATTATGAATTATTGTTCCAATGTTGAATTCAGCACTGCAATTAATGCTTTCTTCAACAAATTTGCTAATCAGGAAAATTTCCTAGACTATTTCAACAAGAATTGGGTTGCTGGTGACAAGATTTGTAAGTTGAAAAACTCTTAAGTTACATTTCTCTTTTTGGTTTGAAATATGGATGAAATATCTTCATTAACCCAAATTTTATGCAATTAGGGATGTGGGTCAAAGGTTGTCGGGATTTTCCCCATGCAAATCAAGAGACAAACAATGTTGTGGAATCATATCACTGTTACCTAAAGACAAACTTTCTATCTGATAGAAGAAAGAAATGTTCTCGTAGGATGGGCTGGTTGATATATGTTATTCTAAAAAATGTTGAACCCTGTTATCGGTTTAAGGAAATTCTAAAAAACGAAGGATTTTTAAATAATTACAAGAAAGAGAAACAGTTGGAATCATCAATGGAAAAAGCAAAAAGGATATCAGATAGTGATTGCAGCTCTCATTCGCAAATGTCTCATGCTTTTTGAGTGAGGAGTCAATCTAGAGTTAATAAGCAATATATTGTCACTTGTCATCGTACAAATTTCATAACTTGTGATTGCCCATGGTCTATTCGTGGCAACATATGCAAGCATGCCATAAAGGTGGGTTGGTTGTGTTCCAGTTCAATGGCTTCAAACCAATTACAAAATCATCAAAGCACAACTGAGTCTTACAATGAGCCTCCTGAGATAAGTATAGAGGAAATATCCGATCTTCTTGAAGCTGCCATGGATAGTCGCAATGTTGATGTAAATGTTGAAGAAATTAGATGGCCAAGGAGGAGTTATTTGGCTACTTAGACCTAGTTCGAAATAGTCCTCCTGCTACTTTGACCAAGATTGAACAATTGATTGCTTTATTTAAAAAATTGTTGGATGACGTCAACAATATTCATATTATGGATTATGAATTAAAGTGTGGATTGGGTGCTTTTGAGTTGTCTTTGAAGAGGAAGAAGAGTTTCCTAAGCCCCAAAAAGAGAAGAAAAACAAGGCAACAGAGTGCAAGATTCGAAATTGACTTGAATATCCTGGAAGGTGAAGATGAATCGTTTCAGTTTGTAGAACTCAACAAGTGAGGACGCCCCCGTGCCAACAATGAATGTTTTTCCAGGTTTCTTGTGCACAATTTTTTTTTCAATTTGATATTAATATTTATTCATGTATTAGTTGTATTTGATGTATTAATGTGTTGTTGACTATGTCCATGTATGTTTGATAGGTGGTGAGGATATGGTTGGAGATTTCTCTAATTTGATGGAATTTTCATTTAAGGTGATTAAATAACTCCATGCATTTACACTCATTCTTTTAATACATTGATTTTTTTGTGAGTCGTGGAAGATAGCTTTCAAGTGGTTTTGCATACTTGCATAGTTGCATATATTGGTGTGCAAACAATAATCTGATATATAAATTCGAATAAAAAACTATTAGAGGAACTGCAATGAAATTGTAACTAAACATGTCAAACACAATTTTACCAGTTTTTTATAACTAACAAAACAAACTGGAGAGTTATATATTACAACATCTTTGAGTTGCAGCAACGGTGAGCCAGTGTTGCAGCAACTCTGACCCAGTGTGTCAGCAACTGTGAGCCAGTGTGTCGGCAACTGTGAGCCAATTTGCATAGTTTCATATATTGGTGTGCAAACAATAATCTGATATATAAATTCGAATAAAAACAATGAAAATGTAACAAAATTATTAGAGGAACTGCATTGAAATTGTAACTAACCATGCCAAACACAATTTTACCAGTTTTTTATAACTAACAAAACAAACTGGAGAGTTATATATTACAACATCAAATATAATGCCTTTACTTTCTATGAGTCGCAGCAATGGTGAGCCAGTGTTGCAGCAATGGTGAGCTACTGTTGCAGCAACTCTGACCCAGTGTGTCAACAACTGTGAGCCAGTGTGTCAGCAACTGTGAGAAATTTTGCATAGTTGCATATATTGGTGTGCAAACAATAATCTGATATATAAATTCGAATAAAAACAATGAAAATGTAACAAAATTATTAGAGGAACTACATTGAAATTGTAACTAAACATGTCAAACACAATTTTACCATTTTTTTATAACTAACAAAACAAACTGGATAGTTATATATTACAACATCAAATATAATGCCTTTACTGTCTATGAGTTGCAGCAACGGTGAGCCAGTGTTGCAGCAACTCTGACCCAGTGTGTCAGCAACTATGAGCCAGTTTTTATAGTTGCATATATTTGTGTGCAAGCAATAATCTGATATATAAATTCAAATAAAAACAATGAAAATGTAACAAAATTATTAGAGGAACTGCATTGAAATTGTAACTAAACATGTCAAACACAATTTTATCAGTTTTTTATAACTAACAAAACAAACTAGAGAGTTATATATTACAACATCAAATATAATGCCTTTACTGTCTATGAGTTGCAGCAATGGTGAGCCAGTGTTGCAGCAACGGTGAGCCAGTGTTGCAGCAACTTTGACCCAGTGTGTCAGCAACTGTGAGCCAGTTTGCATAGTTACATATATTGGTGTGCAAACAATAATCTGATATATAAATTCGAATAAAAACAATGAAAATGTAACAAAATTATTAGAGGAGCTGCATTGAAATTGTAACTAAACATGTCAAACACAATTTTACCAATTTTTTATACCTAACAAAACAAACTAGAGAGTTATATATTACAACATCAAATATAATGCCTTTACTTTCTATGAGTTGCTACAATGGTGAGCCAGTGTTACAGCAACGGTGAGCCAGTGTTGCAACAACAGTGAGCCAGTGTTGCAGCAACGATGACCTAGTGTTGCAGCAACGGTGAACCAGTGTTGCAGCAACGGTGAACCAGTGTTGCAGCAACGGTGACCCGGTGTGTTAGCAACTGTGACCCAGTGTGTCAGCCACTGTGACCCAGTGTGTAAGCAACTGTGAGCCAGTGTGTTAGCAACGGTGACCCAGTCTGTCAATCTGAATCTGTGAATGAAGGGGGACATTCATGAAGATTTTTGATACAATAATCACTATTTCCTGGTTCATCGGGACGAAGATACCCTCCTGTCTCCATATCAAATTCCAGCAATCAAATTCTTCTTTTCTTGTCAGCATATTTTTCTTTTTATATACCCTTTTTGGAAGCCAGATCATTGGATACCGAAATCTAAGACCTATTTAGTGATTCCCACACTATCCCATAGCAATAATATACTGAGCAACCCTTGTTAAGGCTATCTTTAAGTTGAGGTAGTTAAATGGATCTTTATTTCGGGGTTGTTTTCCCATGCTATCCCACCTTGCCTTACATCCTCCATGTGCCTTAGTTTCCAATAATTGAATCTTGTCTGCACAATATGCAATGGTCATCTCCCTGTTCTCGGAGATAACCTATACTACTTTTGGAGAGTTGATGTATTTTTGATGTTCTTTTATCACCTCCACAGGTTTGGGATGTTCTCGTCTAACCCACAGAAGGCTCTTGGAATTTTGCAAATAAATGTTCAGATCATCCAACCAACTGGCCTGATTTCTCAAATACGATACAAATGCCCTCAATTGGACATCCCCTGTAACATATTTGGGATTCCATTTTGTATTATAAGGTACCAAAAAATTATGTTGGTACAGTTCACAGAGCAAGTCTTTCTCTTGATTACAAATTGACATATATGCCTCCTCGAAATAATAACTGCTTTCAACCCAGAGAGGGATATTTTGGATGATAGAATTCTTTTTAAATATCATGAATTTCTCAGTCAAGTACACATTTTAATTGGTTGAAGGAGCCCTGCAAGCGATCACACCATCCATTAGTTGTCTGAGTTCTTGCTTATCCTTCTCCAACTTGGCCACTCTCCTTTCCTGCTTCGCCACTATTTTTTTATGTCTTCGTAAAACTTTGTTTTGATATTCTTCTTCAAATATCTTAGCAAGGTCAGGAAGTGATTTTTTGTGCACACTGTAAGGTTCCTCATCATCTTTTTGCTCACCAATGTGTTTAGTGAGTTTGATCTCTAGTTCCTCATCCTCTGTTAGTTTCAGTTCTGGTTGTTGTTCCTCTGTGTCTATACCCATTTCTTTTGTATCTTTGATATGTAATTCATGTTCCTCTGTATGGAAAGTTGTGATTTTGGTATGGGAATCTATAACTTCAATGTCATCAGTCTGTTTTTTTCCAAGGGGTATATCTTGTTGGACCCTGGGAGAAGGAATACCTATGTCATCAATGGGTATGGACTCTGTAACTTCAATGTTATCAGTCTGTTTTTTTCCAAGGGGTATATCTTGTTGGACCCTTGGAGAAGGAATACCTATGTCATCAGTGGGTATGGACTCTGCAACTTGGGCTAAGCAATCTAATCTATCAAAAGTTTCTTTTTGTCTGAGCTCATCTGTTAGGGTTTTAACTTTGATCTGTAGTTTTCTGTTTTTCATCTGGAGAGTCCTATTCTTCTTTAACAATGAAATATACAGAGGAAGATGTTTACAGGTACTTAATTTTGCAATGTGCTTGTTTCTCAATTCTGGTTGTGCATCTGATTGGTCCTCCTGATCATCCCTAAACAATTTTGGTTTTGTAGTTGGTTGGCCCAACACTTTTTCCCTACTCAATTGCTGGTACTCCTCTTCATCTGCATACAACATTTGGATTGAGATAAGGCCATCTGAGTGGTACCATTCGCTTAGTTCCACTATGTATTCATAGTCAGAATCAGGAGAGGGAAGCTTATCAACTTGTTCTTTTGTGTCAGCAAGCTAGCCTAATCCTTCTTCCATGCATCCTTGTTGCATGCATCCTTCATCCATGACCCCTTCAATTAATACATCATATGGATACTCTTGCTCTTGCTCTTGCTCGTCTTCTACTCCTATCTATTCTAGGAGTTTTTCTGTAACAACAGGGAGGGTTTGAGGAACTGGAGCATAACGAACTCTCTTTCCCTTGTTCTTCTGGGATTTTGGCACTGCTGCTGGGCGTTTCTTGTATCCTCTCAATCTTTTGGTCGCAGGTTTACTCACCAATATTTTTACTTCATCATCATCATCTTGTCCATCTCCTTTATGTGCAGCTTTAGTAGCAAAATTTGCCGCTAAGGGGTCATCAGGTGGAGTTTCTGCTGAGGGTTCATGGGGTGGAGTTCCCGTTGAGGGTTCATGGGGTGGAGTTGCCACTGAGAGGTTATGGGGTGGAGTTGCCGCTGAGAGGGCATGGGGTGGAGTTGCTGCTGAGAGGTTATGTGGTGGAGTTGCCACTGAGAGGGCATGGGGTCGAGTTGCCGCTGAGAGGGCATGGCGCGGAGTTGCAACTTGGAGGTCATGGGGTGGAGTCGCAGCTTCAACATGCAATGGCCTTCTAACTAGTTCATCCCAAGTTCTCCCCTCCCTTTGCAGCGTAGCAACCACCAAAATTTTAACAAGGCATTGGTGGGAAAGGATTTCTAGTGGCCTCTTTGATTTTTTCACACCTCGGGCCATTTGTTCTAGGGTTTTTGCAAGAAAAAAAGGCATGTTAAGAAACCTGCCATAACGCAGGTGGTCTAACAAGCGGAGGTGCTCATAATAAATAACCACATACCTTCCTTCAAAAGTGAAAAATCTCTGGACAAGGTATGCAGCATCCAAACAGGGTTGTGGTAATGAATTCCTCTGATATCCTGAGCCACTCTTGATCAGTCGTTCATGTACCTCAAGGAAATTCCTCACAATATCAGGTTGGGGTTTTCGTGGTGCAAACCACTTTTCTCCCGTTTGGATTAACCCTAACACTTCAGCAATCGCCTCTTCTATCGCAGGCACCACTGTCACTACTACCTCTGATCTACCCTCCCGGTAATGCATGGTGAATTCTAGGGCTATGTCATTTTCATGCCCCTGAAACCTGAGAATATAATCTCTCCAGCCAGCTTGTTCAAATAATTGTTTAACGGGTGGAAATGCATCTAACAATTCTTCGGAGCTTTCATGGCGTATTCTTGGACCTCCCATCTCTAGCCAGAGTTCAGAGCAGCTCTCGTTGTGTTATCTGTTTGCAATAATTCGAATGTGGCGCAATGCAAGAGTTAGGGTAATGGGTACAATAATAAATAAATAATGGGGATGGGTTATTTAGGGCGGTGCCCGTATGCAGACATGTGTTTCCGCAAGGGTTCGGGAAATAGATATTCCACAGGGGCTTCACTGTGGGAGCAATACCATATCACGTGGGTTCACATTGGGGGATATATAATGAGGAAAAAGTGACATAATATATTGGGGGATATATAGGGGGTGGAGGGTTTTTATATTGGCATGTATAAAAAATTGAACTCAAAGTTAATGAAAAAATATAAAGGGGTATAAAAAATGTTAATGAAAAAATAGATACTTATAATATATAGTGAAAGTAGGGGTTTTATAAATTAGGAAGGAGTATTGGATTTATATTGGTAGGGGTTTAAATAATGTGCTTTTTAGAGGTATTTTCCAATTTATACTCAAATTAAGGGTATTGTTTAATATCCTATGATCGCACGTGATATGTTATAGGTTCATTGAGTGAAGCCCCTGTGAGATATTCAAGCTTTTTAAAACATATCTTGGAAATAGGAGATTGAAGCTACTTTAATTTAAAAAGATTAAAATTAAAATATATAAATATGTATCAATATGCTTGGTAAGATGTGAAAATAAAGAGTTCATGTTGTAACAATGCACTCCATTATGAAATTGTTGACCTATCTACTAACGCCAGACGTGCATTTTTTCATAATCAAAAGATTGGCTTTTTATTAAAACTTTAGACAAAGTTTATATGAGATTCTAAAGACAACAGACCTTCAATATTGAGATCAATAGTCTCTGTATGGCTCGATTTCATATAAAATTTTTATGATGGGGATGAATGTTCCCCTTTACAAGTCCATGTGAAGCTAACTTTTCAATTCATTAAAATCATAAAATCATATATACCTTAATTCTTTTCAAAGCATATCCCCTGGAATTATTCACTTGCATTGGTATCTGTGTGGGTTCTATTCTCAATACATAACAATGTTAAAGAGTTGGGTTGTCAAGATAACTTCATTGATTTCCAGGCTAAGTTGTTGTTGCTGTCATGGATGTCAAAACGTGCTCCAGTTCAAAACACCTGGCCTTGAGGCTGTAGATGTTGATGATGGAGAAATTCACAACAATTGGATTATTGGTTTGGATATTTATACATTTCTGCCCCTTAAATGAGGTTGGATCTATGGATTGCAAAATTCCAAGATGTCACATTTGCTTGCATTTAAACATATATGTATAAAGGAAAAATAATGATTGATATATAAGCTATCTTGGTTGCCTTGTAACCAAGGGTATCTCACATAATTTCTTAATGAAGTTCATAATTTCACATAATAATTAGAGCTCATTATAGTAAAAAAAGAGGCTTGTATAAATTATGGGACCATGTGCTGCTCATGGATAATGAATTTTTCAATGTTCATAGAAGTTGGAATTATGAAGTTGTATTGGAATTTGACTTCCAGAATAAAAGGCATAATAAAAGAATCCATCACATAATCTAAAGACATATAAAAGGTTTTAAAACAATTGAAAAAGATGCACAATATCCTTTCTAACGACATCGAGCAGTGTCAAAGTAAACCTATCCTTCAAATGTGAAACTATCATTCACAAGTTTAGTTCTTTCAACAAAATACCATGCTTTGGTCCTATAAAAATTACATAAACATGTTATAACATGACCATGTTAAATGGTGAACTATGCCAAATAATGTCATTCAAAGTATATCAATTCTACCAAGCTGGCAAAACAATGTTTTTAAGTTATGAAACTATAGGATTTTTTTTCCTTAATGGCACCCTACAATAAGACTTTTGGGTAGTATCGATATATGATTTTAAAATTTTTTATGAGGTTTGTTATAGCCTCAAGGCAGCTTCTTATGAGATATATTCATCTTTGGTATGAGATATAGTTTTAAGTAAAAATAGTCATCCTTGGTATGAGATATAGTTTAAACTAAAAATAGTCATCCTTGGTATGAGATATAGTTTTAATTAAAAATAGTAACTCACTTCTACTTGTATGGAAATCAATATGACATTTACTTTTCAAAAGATAAATATATATCTATGTTTATTTTTATTTTTTTTTAAATTGATTTTAAAATTGCTGATGAGGTTTTTATAGCCTCAAGGTAGCTTCTTATGAGATATATTCATCATTGGTATGAGATATAGTTTTAAGTAAAAATAGTCATCCTTGGTATGAGATATAGTTTTAACTAAAAATAGTCATCCTTGGTATGAGATATAGTTTTAATTAAAAATAGTAACTCACTTCTACTTGTATGGAAATCAATATGACATTTACTTTTCAAAAGATAAATTTATATCTATGTTTATTTTTATTTTAAAAAAATTTGATTTTAAAATTGTTGATGAGGTTTGTTATAGCCTCAAGGCAGCTTCTTATGAGATATATTCATCCTTGGTATGAGATATAGTTTTAACTAAAAATAGTCATCCTTGGTATGAGATATAGTTTTAACTAAAAATAATCATCCTTGGTATGAGATATAGTTTTAACTAAAAATAGTCATCCTTGGTATGAGATAGAGTTTTAAGTAAAAATAGTCATCCTTGGTATGAGATATAGTTTAAACTAAAAATAGTCATCCTTGGTATGAGATATAGTTTTAATTAAAAATAGTAACTGACTTCTACTTGTATGGAAATCAATATGACATTTATTTTTCAAAAGATAAATTTCAAATATGATTCTATTTACATAATCATTGAGAAGTATAATGTTAACATATTAATTTGATAAGAATTTTTTGCACTTCATAAATATTGCATTTAGAGTTATATAATTATGAGCAGCACCTAAAACTTATTAAATGACATACAATCCCAAATTAATTTTACTATATATAAACTGAAAAGAAATTAAACAATGATTTTCATAAATACAGAAAATAAAAGCATCCATCACATATAAAAACAAAAAATAGTGAGGCCATCTATAAAAAACAGCTTATACAAAAATGATGGAGATCATGCTCCAATCTATCTCAAAAACGATGAACACAACAATATTACTCCCCCCATAATAACCCCAATCCCAATCAAAGCAACAATCCATTCATTAATAGGCAATCTATAATGATGCCTATCAATAACAATTGGAGCACATGTTGGCTCCACAAATCTACCACATCCACGTCCTTTGGATGTTGTTTCAGAAAGTATTGAATCACAGACCCTTTGGACATCAGATTGGTACATAATCTCAAACTCGTGGAATTGTGCAGCAATGGATTTTGCTTGCTGGTGAAGGGGCTTTAGGTTAGGTCATCTTACTTGGTAGATTCCATTCATCTGGTTGATGATTAGCTCGGAGTTAGTGTCAGTGACAATGTCATTTGCACCATAACTCTGTGTAGTCGTGAGGCCCTCTATGAATGCATGATAGTATGCCTCATTGTTCATTGTAATCCGAGGTATTTGTCTACTATTTTGATATACTTGGCTAAGGGATTCATTGTGAAGCACGAACCTTATCTGTGCATTCCCTAGGTTTGGATGGCACCATATCTAGATAGCCAGGACCCATTTTGCAACCATCTGAAAAACAAGAAAATAAAAAATAAATATCGCTCTCTCTACAAAATAAATACAAAATGAAGTTTGCAATATAAATAAAAATTTAATTAATTTCATTTGCGGAAACACACTTACAATGGCGGAAACACAATTACAATGGCAGAAACACACTCACAGTGGCGGCAACAGCGAGTTTCCGCCACTATAAGAGTGTGTTGTCGCCGCTGTAAATTTTAATTTTGCATAGTGGTGGCAACTCGCTGTTGCCGCAACTGTAAGTGTGTTGCCGCCGTTGTAAATTTTAAATTTGCACAATGGCAGTAATAGCGAGTTTCCGCCACTGCGCAAAATTAAAATTTACAGCAGCGGCAACACATTGTTACAGTGGCGGCAACTCGATGTTTCTGCCACTGCTCAAAATTTAAATTTATAGTCACGGCAACTCGTTGTTGCCGCTACTACAACAGTAACTCGTTGTTGCCGCTACTACAACAACGAGTTTCTGCTCTCTATGAAATAAATAAAAAAGGAATGCAGTTTGCAATTTTTTTCATATAAATAAACACTGGAATTTACAATAGTTGCTTGCGGCAATACACTATTACAGTGGCGGCAACTCACTGTTGCCGCTACTGGAACAACGAGTTGTCGCTACTGCAATGGCGAGATGCCCCCATTGCTCAAAAACAAAATTTGCAGGCAACAGTGAGTTATAAAAAGAAGGCCATTCCGTCAAAGTTGCCGCCGCTGTAAATTTTAATTTTGCGCAGTGGCGGAAACTCCCTGTTACAATGGTGGCAACCCGTTGTTGCTGCCACTGTAAATTTTAATTTTGTGCAATGGCGGAAATTGCGAGTTGCCGCCACTGCGCAAAATTAAAATTTATAGCGGCAGTAACACATTGTTACAGTGGCGGCAACTCGCTGTTTCCGCCACTACTCAAAATTTAAATTTACAATCGCGGCAACTCGTTGTTGCTGCTACTACAATAGAGAGTTTCCGCTCTCTACAAAATAAATAAAAAAATTCAGTTTGAAATTTTGTTCATATAAATAAAAACTGGAATTTATAGCAGTTGATTGCGGTAATACACTGTTAAAGTGGCGGCAACTCACTGTTGCTGCTATTGCAACAGCGAGTTTCCGCTACTGCAATGGCGAGATGCCCCCATTTCTCAAAAACAAAATATGCAGGCAACAATGAGTTCTAAAAAGAAGGCCATTCCATCGAATAAAAGGGAGGAAAATTTACTGACCTTGCTACTGCTCTTCTCTGCTCTACTCTGTTTTGCTCTATTGATAAGGAAGAACCAGGGGCTCTGTTCTACTCTGCTCTGCTTTTTTCTGCTCTGTTCTACTGTTGTTGCTCTACTCTTCTCTCAACCAAATGGAGAAATGCTCTTGACAGAATGACTCGACGAAATGGTGGTCGACGGAATGAATAAGGAGAAGGTGTGGGAGGATGCATAAATTTGAAATGGGATTTGGGCGGCAACTCTGCAACTGGTAGCTAGCAACCATAACTCCCGAGCGAGTCATTTGGTTCAAAATTGAGAAAATTTCAATTCGGCCCTGAAACCGGCTGCGTGAGCCCGCGTGACGGCTTGTGTGAGCGTACGCAAGGATGGCTACAAACGGGGATGGTTAGCCCGTTACAGGACAGTTGACGGGGAATGGAAATGGTAACATCACAGGACGGAGACAAACAGAGACGGTGAGGGGTGTGGGGCCCGCGTTCGCCGGATGTATTCGTCAGTCGCTGGGTGCACAAAACCCAAGGCCATTTCGTCAAATGGTTAGCCCACTCCTTTTTTTTTGGGTAGTAAGGACCTGTCTCATGCCAACTTTTCTTTGGCCCTTATCTGACCGGCACTATATCCTTTTGGCATTGATCCATGGCAAACGTACATAAATCATCATTGATGTTTCACTATTTCATATGTGGTCAAAGGCAGCGACAGTTTCAGATTTCGTTGCAGAGTCAGTAGCACCCGCAGCTGGACAATTAGTGGGAATGATCCTATGAGACACAACACGACAAAGTTCTGTTGCAACATCCCACCTGACGAAATGGACTCTGCTGACTTCACATCATCAAAGAGACAACTATCAGCTCCACGGTCAACAATTAATAGATCAAACGGGCGTAATTAAATCACCCAATCGAATCCAACTATTGAATTTTCAAATATTTCGGCTAGATTCGGCTGAATTTGGTAAAGGCATTGTTTACCAATATCACAAATTTTTCTTGATACCAGATTTTTGGAAATAATATTTCAAAAAATCAGAATGCTAGTGTGTTTTAATATTTTTTTAATGGTGAAAATTGATTGAGCATCATCAAGAAATTTTGGAGCACCAAAAATCTTGAAGTTTGACCATTAACTATGAAAAGTTGATATATAGTAACAATTGCTCCTAAAGATGAAAGTTACACCGAAGGAATATAAAATTTGAGAAAATCATGTTGAATAACTAAATCACTAAATATGAATGTTCTTATATATCTCCATCAAGATCTAAAAAAAATGTTGAAAGCCTTTTAGTACATTTAAAAGTAAGATGACTTGATATATTTTAATCATTGTCACTGATTTATCTATTATTTAATTTTCTTTATGTAGGTGGACGATTTTCAAGCATACACATTAAGTTTTCATCTAGAGTCATTCATTTTTAGGGTTCTTATTATGCTTTGATGTTGCTTTCTTGACTTCAATCAACCTAGGTGTTGACCAGATAAATCAATATTGCGGACAAGATCGATCTCCCTAGTACCAAAAGGTAATCTAGCAACAAATAGCCAAATAAACCCATCTTTCTGTAGACATATGCGATTTACAAAAGAATACTATAAAGGTGTTAAGGTCTTACCGTAGATACAATGCTTGTTCGAAGTAGTTGTCCCTCGATCACTTGAAGGAGTTATCTTTATAGACTTGTAGTCACAAACAAGAAAACATTAAATAGCACCTATATAGTAAATATTATAAATCATACCTATCATGGTGATCAAGGAATCCATGAAATAAATAGTTAATTAATAGTTTATTGAGAAAAATGAATTCATTTGTATTAACTTTGAATAAAGAAAAACTTACAACCTTAGCCTTGATGTTGAACAAGCCTTCATAGGGTCCGAAGCAGGAATCTCCTCTACTCTGACAAGCCTTGCACTCTTCCAACTGAGAGAGATAGAGGTATGTGATATTTCCTCACAAAATATCAGTTAAATGAGTCTAAATCCCAACAGCACTTTACCTCAAATAATTCTAAAGCTTGAACTCCCCTTGAGGCTACCCAATGCCTCTTTTTATAGTGCAAAAGACGAGGTTTCAGTTCCAACTATGAAGGGATAGAATCCTCCTTCAAAGGGATAAGCTCCTCACATCAAGGGGTTATCTCCTTAAGGCAAGGGATACATGAACCTCAAAAGAGCGGTTCTGCCACCGCAAGATTCTTTCCAGAGGCTTTTAGAAATGACTGAAAGTGAGCTTCTGGGTTTACTTTGCGCCTTTTTAATCTTTTACAAGGGTCCATACCATTAACACAAAGAAAGTGCATTCAGGTATGCAGGAGTCATGAACATTAGGTGCGGGACCGCACGTAAGACAAAGAGAAAGTGTGATACCAGAGTTTTATAGACTTTTGAAAGTTTTTCTCTCATTTTTAAGGCTTGACATGAGGAATTGATGTGTTAGACTTGCAAAGGAGAAATTATGAGTGATAATGAGCTCATACAGATAGCAGAATGTCAAGATGACAATTTTCAATGCAACAGATTGCCCCCTAAAGTGCAAAGTCTGGAATAGATGAAGAAGAAGTCTGTCATATATCAAGAGTGAAGTACTTTATCATTTCAAAGATCATCCTCCTTGTAACCTACCAACTCCGTAAAACTCCGTATCGTCCCAATCTGGTCTATATATATATATATATATATATATATATATATATATATATATATATATATATCATCGTTGAGGTAGGCATTCCCATACTCAGATCAAAACTAACTAGAAAACTGATTAAGCTGTTCTGATACAGAAATTATTTTCAATACATCAACAGTATAGACGTGTAGACACAGTATGGACACAGCCATATGGTTATAAATATTCCACTGTATAAATGAATAACAAAATTCCTCGCAGCCTGGATGGTAGAAACTAGATCCAAGGTCTTGATTTCCGTTTCTTGAACCAGTACGATTATATCCATGTGAATAAATGTGTCGAAGTCCAACATGGTATAAACCACTTGATTACCAGTCAATAATGTAGACTGTTAACAAGTGTGAGAGTAACCACTATTAATGTCAATGGCCCTCAAAGTACTCAGTACAATCCATGAAATGTGAATAAATGAGCTGAATTCGAACATGTCATGGAAACATTCGATCGAAGGTCAATGATGCAACCTATCATCAAAAGCAAGAAACCTGCCATTGAGGCATGCAGATTTCAAGGTACTAACTATTTCTAGATCAACTTCCTAGATAATGAGTTGTCTTCGATAGGAAGTGATCTATCGTAGGCAAGCCCACAACATGAGATCATAGATCAAGTTTTGAAGAAATATATTGGCAAGGACTGACTCAAGGATGGTCAAAATGGATGACAGATATTTTGCAGATGAATGGTTTGTTTGAACTGTCCTCTTGAACACATAACGACATTGCAGATGGTTTGGTGACAATTGACCCAAAGCTAATACCCAGAAACCAGCTGAAGACTTTCAATATGGTTTGATTAACTGTTAGGCAAAGGATTTCCCAACCCAGGTGAACAAAAGTGTCACGTTCAAGAGTGGTTAACGGCTTTTCGAATAATCGAAATACAACAAACAGGTTCATTTTTCTCTCTTTTCCCCCACCATTTCTGGCAAGTACCTATTTATTTTTGACAAGCTTGAGGAGGATAACATTTGCTTGTTTAGAAGCTCATCCTTCGGATGAGTCCAACTTAGTTTAAGATTCGAACCCTAAGAAGGAGTGGTTCATTCCTGTTTAAAATTGAACAGGTCCTTTACTGTTAAATTTTAATGAGTCCAGTATAGGAGAAACTCGGTGTTTTTTCAATTTTAGGGAGTCAGAAGGAAAAACTTAAGAAGACTCCATGGGTGTAATTTTTCGTAAATTTAGTCTCTCAAGCCTGAAAAAGGATAAAATAATGCAAGAGAGACTTCTTTTGACTGTAATTAGTCAATGCATACCTTTTTCGTAAATAGTCCATTTCAGTCCATAAAAGAGGTAAACTTATACTGAAAGGACGATCATTCATTTATTTTAACGAGTTCGAATAATCAAGTGCTCGACAATATTTTCAATTTTCAAGAGTCTGAAAAGAGCTTAAAGAGGACTCCAAGTTTTCGCTTTTTCGTAAATTTTTGAAAGAGTCCGAAAAAGTGATAAAAGAATGCTCTTTGTTGAAAAACAATCAATTTTCCCAAAAAATCCAATTTTCTACACAAAAACTCGAAACATTACACATACCTGTTTAAGATAAATAAAAATGTTTTCAAAAATGACCTTTTTAAAGTAAAAAATAAACAAATTAAAAATTCATTTATTCGAAAAAACTTATAAAAAGGACTTTTCTAACTTCATTTTTACCATTTGAGTTCAGAGTGAAAAGTGAGAGCTTTTGGGTAAAAAAGTTCCTGCGAAGATTCTAGAAAATCCATCCGGCGAAATCGAGAACTGTTAGCTCCAGGTAATCCACGTCCTCCTTATATTGCATTTCATCTGTTTACATTTTGTTTTTAGGCTTTAGATTTCATTTTTTAAGGAAAAATAGGTTGAAAAAATCGCTTGCAGGGGTCCGCAAGTGCAACACGCGGGCCCTGTGGACCCTGAATTTTTTCTACATAGAAAAATTTCCTGGGTTCGCACCTGTTTCACAGCACCCATGCATACCTACGCACTGTGTATGAAAATAGGGTACAGACCCCGCACAATGAAATTTCAAACTCAAATTCCTCAATTTCCGCCCAAAATTTTTCAAAAAATCTTGTTCTAATATGTCTTTTTATGCATTGTAGGACATTCAAGATGTTTGTTTGGAGAGAACATGAGAATGAATATGTAGATGACGCTGCAATGAATCATTTTCCTACAATGCAGGCGTTGAGAGCATGTGGTTTATACAAATTTTGGGCCATTCAGGGCATGAGGGACAAGTAGACCTCTTGACGTGGCTAGTGAACAGATGGAATGTACAGGACGAGTGTTTTATTATTGGCGGCCACCGGCTCGAAATTGGGCTAGAGGATATCTATTTTTTAACTGGTTTGTTCAAGAGGGACGAACAAATTTCTCTGTTTGGGACTAGGCTAGGTGGCCAGTCTATCGCTAGTCTTCGACTAGAGTTCTGTGATGATCGGGCAAACTTGAGGGACAAACGAATGGACATAAGGTGGCCAGTCTATCGCTAGTCTTCGACTAGAGTTCTGCGATGATCGGGAAAACCTGAGGGACAAACGAATGGACATAAAAACTATCATCTGTCATGAGCTTAAATTTATTGCATTTACTGTCATCAGACTGTGTGGGAGTGTAGCATTGCATGTGGCTACTTGTTCCCATATGCGCATTGCTGTAGACTGTTTTTGAGGCACCATTTTCAACTGGTGCGAAGCTGTGTTGGCCAATGTAAAAGGCCAACTAACCAGAGAAAATAATGGAAAGCTAAAAAACTTTGGATATGGATCCATTGTAGTCACATTTTCTCTAGAGATGATCCCCATGTTAGCTCCGCAGCACATTCCTGTCGATGCTGGTCGACCTCGAGAACCTAGGATGGTTCGTTGGGTTGCTTTGATGGCCCGTGATGCTGAGGGCATCAAGGTTGTTCAATTTCCTTCTACATATTTTCGTTGGCTGGAATGCAAACTTTTTGTTATAGAGGAATTTCCATATGTTGGGATAGATTTCCGTGGCAACCGAGAGATGGCTCTCCCAGCAAGGGAACAGTGGGATGATTCAGGTAAAAATCATTTTCAACAATTTCTATGGTCTATTTTTTTTTTGTATTTTAATCGTCCCAAAACTAATAATCAAAAGTTTAAATGCAGATGTGGGCCCACGACGACCAGCCAATCTCCAGCCTTATGAGAGGAGGCATCCAGCTGCAGCAGCACCAACCCCATAGGGAAATCAGTAGAGATCCTGTCTGATTTGGAGCATTACCTAGAGCGCCTGACTCTAGACATTCCAGAGACCAACATAGATGATATTCCACTCAGATTACAGAGATATGTGATTGGTGTCCCAGGACCTTTTAGGAGGTTCCTATGTAGGGTGGCTCGGGCAGTGGTCTCTTATCGTGATCATCATCAGGGATAGGATGATCATTTTGTAGACTCATATTTTTTACCTTTTGTATTATCATTTTTGCCGATCATAAGGTGTTTTTCAACCTATGATCGAAGATGATGTATATTCTAAAACAAACTTCTATGCTATGATATATCATTATTACTAGGTATCTGTGTACATGTTATTGAATGTTATTTAATTTACTATTTTTATTATTGCAAATGTCTATTTATCATTCTAGAAGCAACTGCATCTGCTAACATATTTAAATGTCTTGGGATATGCTAATATTCAATGTAATCAAATTCACGTTCCAAGAGACAAACTCTTAAAAATAACCTTAATAACACTTGATTTCTAATGGCATAAACCCTGTTAAGCTGTAATACAACAAGTTCAGAATCCAACCTAACAATCAAACTCTCAATTCCAAACGATATGGATTCAGATAATAACTCAATCACTGCACTATACTCTACAATGTTATTCATTTTTTGACCGAGGCTTACCCCATGCATGGACACTAACTCATCAAAGGGTGAATAGATAACCCAAGATACGGAAGAAATGTTCCGTGTACTACGACAAGCACCATCAACAAAACCAATGTAGGTTTGAAGAGACGTCGACATCTGCAATATCAAGAGTAAAACTCAGATAAGCAGGAATAGTGATAAGAACACACTCTTAAACTAGGCACGCTTTTCTAATCTAAGACACACCAGCAGTAAAGAAACTAATCTAACAAAAATTTCCACACCAAATTTAAGCATAATATCTCTTCAAATAAAGCCCATTTATGGGTTTATCTAAAGAGACTCCATCAAAATCTATCAACTCATAGGCCCCTTTTTCTAGCTTTCTCTTAACAATGAAAGGACCATGCCACATAGGAACGAATTTTCCAGCTCCTAGCTTATCGTTGGCTTGATCGTGCACTAAAACTAGGTCTCCTTCTGAAAAATTACGAGGTGTAACATTTCTATCGTACTGAGCTTTTATTCGTTTGACATGAGCTTCGTTTGCTAATGTAGCATTTTGTCAATTCTCATCTAGTTGAGCCAAGTACAAAAAACGCTTCTCTTGTTCAGACGTAGCTGGGAGTAATTCTATGGCTAATTTCAATGACGTAATTTCGCATTCAATAGGCAACACAGCTTCCAAACCGTAAACTAGTTGAAAGGGAGTGAAACCAGTTGATGTTTTTACTGAGGTCCGATATGCCCAAAGTGCTGAAAATAACATGGAGTCCAATTCGACTTATGAATACCAATGATTTGTTTAATCATAGTGACTAAAACTTTATTGATAGCTTCAACCAGACCAATAGCCTGTGGGTAATATGGAGCAGAACTATCGTGGCACAGGCCAAGTTGATCTGTCAATTCAGTCATCATGATATTTCGAAAATGACTTCCATGATCCGTAATTATGGCTTGAGGAACATCGAATCTAGCAATTATATGATTGAACACAAAAGTTGCAGCAGTCTTGCTGTCTGCCGAAAATGTAGGCATCGCCTCGGCCCACTTAGTAAAATAATGTACCGCTAGGATAATATATGCATGCCCCTTGATCGAGTGAGGGTTACATGTAATAAAGTCAATACCCCACTTTGCGAAAGGACCGACAGCAATTATAGGGTGAAGAGGAGCGGATGGTGCACGCATTTTACGATCAAAGACCTGACAATTGTGGCATTTCCAGATTGCATAGATACAATATTTGAAAAAGGATGGCCAGAAATAACCAGCGCGCAATATCTTTTGGGTTGTGGCATACCCAGACATATGACCGCCACATGCTCCAGAATGGCAATCATTTAGAACCTTCTCAGCTTCTTCATGAGTAAGACAACGTCGAAAAACAAAATCTGCTCCACGACGATAGAGTGTATCTCCAATAATATTGTATTGTTGGGATTGGAAACGTATTTTCCGTCACTGAGATCATGATATTTCAGGCCGAAAAGATTGGGTTTGGAGATAACTAATAATATCCCCATACCAAGGATCAGGAGTACTGATAAGAAACAAGGATTCGTCTGCAATGGGTTGTTCTGCCATAGTTTCAGTATCAGTAGACGGGAAATCACACATCAGTTCGGCAAAAACCAAAGATTTCTTTGCCTTAAATTTTTGAAATTCCAAGTCAAATTCCTACAGGATAACTATCCATTTGGAATACTTGCCCCCTAGAAATTTTTTGGTCAAGATGTACATCATAGGGTTACAGTCAGAAATTACTGTGGTTTTGCGTAATAATATGTAGTGACGAAATATTTGGACAACTTGAATAGTTGCCAAGGCCAATTTCTCCACATGTGTGTATTTGATCTCAGTCGGATGCAGATTTCGACTAAGATAATAAATCACATGTTCATTGTTGAATTCATCTTCCTGAACTAAAACCATCCCAATGGTGGAATGAGAGGCGGCAAGGTACAAAAAATAATCCTGGTTGTAATTGAGAGGATGCAGTAACGGTGCATGGGTCAACACGTGTTTGAGTGCATTAAAAGATCGATTAGCAATCTCATCCCAAAAGAATGGAACGTTCTGTTTTAACAACCTGGTAAAAACCTTTGTTAACTCTACGTAGTTAGGAATGAAACGAAGTAAAAAGTTTTCTTTCCCCTGCAAACTTTGGAGTTGGTGCAGAGTCGAAGGAAGAGGTAGATTTACAATAGCTTTGACCTTTGACAGATCAACGTGAATGCCTACTTTCGAAACAATAAATCCCAGTAAGCGACCCGATTCGACACAGAAAACACATTTGTGTGGATTCAGCCGAATTCGATAATGCCTACATCTCATAAAGATAGCTCGAAAATGAGTGAGATGGTCGGCCCTACGTGATGAATGAGCAGGTAAATCATCGAGATAAGGCTGCACAATGTGCTTAATGTCATGAAATGCGTAAGACATAACCCTTTGAAAAGTTTCCCCAACGTTCTTCAATCCAAAGGGTAGTTTGCAATAAGCAAATGTTCCCCATGGACAAACGAAAGTTGTTTTAGGCTGATCAGCAGGGAGTATGTTTATTTGATTATAACCGGAAAAACCATCCATAAAGGAGAAAATTTCACTGCTGGCACAATCATCAATGATTTGATCGATATAGGGGGTTGGATAATTGTCTTTAGGACAAGCTCGATTAATATCCCTATAGTCGATACATACTCTTATCGTTCCTTGTTTTTTATTAACAGGAACAATGTTTGATACGCAATCGGTTAAAGGAATTGGATAAATGAAACCTGCATGAAGTAATTTCTCAACTTCGGCTTTGATAGTAGCAGCTTTTCTCGGATGTATTTGATGTAAGCATCGTCAGCCAGGTTTTTCATCCGGGTAAGTCTTGATCTCATGTACAACAATTGACGGATCGATTCCTGGCATTTCTTCATATGACCAGGAAAACACGTCACGAAATTCTTGAAATAGGGCTTTATAAGATTGGAGTTCATCGTCTGTACAACAACCACCTATATGAATTTTTTCAATTATTCCTGGCTTAACTGAAATGTTAATTGGAATCATTCGAGAGATATTTTCCAAATTTAACTCAGAATTAGGATTTTGCAATGGATTATGTGGTTCTTTGACATATTCAGATGTAAAAATAGAAGAGAAATCATTTTCAAAATGATCCAGCTCAGGTAAAAACGAAGATCGGTGATGTAGATCTTCCCATGGTAAATCGTCAACAGACAAAAATTCATGAATCTGCTCATCAGTATGAACAAGATCAGGAAATGTCGTTGTGGCTGAGATAGATATAGAAAGTGATTCCTCATGGATCACATTCATTGGATCAGTTTCGGTTGAAGAAGGATCGGAAAGTGACTGTATAGCCTGATATGCAATTTCAAAGGGACTCAAAGGCATCGCACCATCAAATGAATCCAACTCGGAATTGGAAGGTACGATTCAAGGATCATCAAAAGTAATAGTATTCGATGAAATCATATGAATATTTGCAATAGGAGGCAATACGTTAGGAGCAGGAAAGGAAAACGTTCCTAGTAAACCAGAATCTTTAATCAAGCCTACACCAACATCCTTGTAAGGGATAGCCGTTTTACCGACGTGCTAGATAGTTTCTGTAGAGGCTGGATCGGATGAGAAATAAGTAAGCTGGTCTATTGTAATGATATTTCCTTGATGTGGAAACTTGATAAGCCGAAAGACCGATGAAATAACAAAAGTCATAGCATAAGACCAACTGCGACCCAGGAGAAGGTTGTAATCTAGAGGGGCATCAATCACCTCCAAATCTAGATTTACAGTTTTACCTTCGACCCCTATAGGTAAATCCTGCAAAAAACCGAAAGGATGGAACCCTCGGCCATAAAAAGCCTTTAGAATTGTCGGAGACTGATTGAGTGTAGGAGAACCAAGCGATTTCCAACACTGTATCGACATAATACATGTAGAAGCCCCTTCATCAATCACAGTCTGAAAGACCGGTCTGTTTTTGACGAATACTGGAAGCTGGAAATCCATTTGATGAGGTAGGAAGGGTGTGCTATTCTCTAAATCAAAGATTATTAGGTTTGAATCCTGAATATCAACAGCTCCTATGGCAGACAAAAGTAATTTACGCTGTGCTGGGCACGATTGCAGCACTTACAAAGCCGACATTGTTGAAGGGGAAATAGCTAAGTCCTCAACAATGTTGTAATTTTGAGCAGCTCTCGCATGTGGATTGAAAGTTTATTTACGAAGTACACCTTTTGCAGGCAGTTTGATTAATAAGTCTGAATTAGGTTTCTCGATCTGTAGAAGATCAGAAACAGGAGGAGGTGTAGTTGATGTGTTTGAATTAGAATATTCTACTTCTTTACCACCAACAGGACTTTTACTACCATAATCTTGCGATCGCGTCGCAATCCTGACATGAGACATCATCATAACAGGTTCTTCTGAGGTATTCGAGGTGGAACCAATCATCTTACTATCTTGAGTGGGAAAAGGATCCTTCAAGACAGCAGGTTGTTGAGAACCTTTAACGAATTTCGAAACCTCTGCTCGATGTGGGCATTCTTTAGTAAAATGATCCTCGTCGCAAATGAAAAAAGGATATCGAGGCTTGCGTTTTTCGTCATTAGATTCAGTTTTATCTGTTTTATCTTTTGAATTCTATATTTTTTTATTCTTCCCCTTCTTTTTACCGCCAGATTTAGATTTGGCCGTAAATGTCTCTACAACATGAATGTCGGCAGAAATTTCAGCGAAAGATTCTCCTTTCGGGGAATCAGGTAAAGTTATTATAGGAGAAGAACTCTTTGAAGATTTCTTCTTGCTTTTAGTACTAACTGAACAATTCATACCATCAGCGGCATGAGACTCTAAAGGAGCTTCAGTTATTTGACCTTGTTTCGGAAGATCGGGGATTTTTTCATGTAAAGTACCTGACTGTATATATACGAGGTCAAGGTACTGAGCTTGAGCAATGACTTGCTCCTCAGTAAAAACTCCTCCTTTAGCTATATCTTCAGTGATTTTGGTTAATAATGATTTAACAAACCATTTCGCGAAAATTTGATCCGAAATGAAAACTTTCACTAAATGCCTTCTACGTCGCCATTCGTGAATATGATCAGAAATACATGTGGACGTGGATTGTTTTAGCGAAGTCAATAGTTCCGTGCCATTGTTGTATGTGACAGGAAACTGAAAATGAGTTAAGAAGCAGTTGCTAACTGACTGAAATTATTAAAAGAGCCTCGTGGTAACTCAATGTACCATTTGTTGGCAAGACCAATAAGAGTTCGTTGAAAAAGACATAAGCGAATTGAATCATCAATTATCGAATTAGACGCACACCAGAGGTGATAAGTCATAACGTGATTTGACGGATCCTCTCCTGACTTACCCTCGAATTTCGGTATATCACTGGGCAACTTATGCGGCATTGGTGGCCAATACGGATGATATAAAATTGGATCATTCGTAAGGCGTGACAAATCAGGTAAATCCAAAGTTGCAATAAATGGTAACTGATGGTTAGGGTCGCGAAAACCTTGAGTAACAAGAGCAGTTCCGGGAGGAGGATACCCAGGATAACTGGGAGTCGGATTTTCATTAGGAATGGTATAAACCCCCGGTAAACCAGGATTAACTGGACCAAACTATGGTTGTTGAGGTTGTTGATAAGTATAGCCAGGGTATGGTTGATATTGATAAACTGGGTTTTGTGAAACAGGACCGAATTGATACTGTCCCTGGTACAGTTGATATGTGAATTGCAGTTGACTCGTGACAATCGTACTTGTACCAACTTGTCCTGTAGGTATCTAGACTGAAGTCTAAACTGTAGGTCTTGACTGGGGTACAGAGACTTTAGGGATTTTCACGGATGCAGGGATAGAGGAAATCAGAGCTACAGATACTCCAGAAACAAGTGTTATAGGTTGAATAGATGTTGCAGTAGTTGCAGCAGTTTGAGACGGAGTCTGAGGTGTACTAGGCCCAGACTGCTGAATAGAACCAGGTGCGGGGATTTGAACAGTAGGCTGGATAGGTTGCTGGGTTGGACCAGAAACCAAAGGTTGTCCAGGTTGACTAGATAACTGCACATTAGGTTGCATAGTCTATTGAATTTGGGATAGATCCCACACCAGGTTCATTCTGGGGTATTGTCCCATAGAAGGTTGTACATATGAAGGACCATAGCCTGGTTGAACGTAGGGTTGATAATTAAGTGGTAAATTTCCAACTCCTTGTAAAAATGATTGACCAGAAGGCAGTTGAAAACCTTGAGTTGGGTATTGACCTTGAGGTTGATAACCCTGAGACGCGTACTGAATCTGGGGTTGATAAGGATTTTGAGGAATATAATGAGTCTGGGGTTTACCTTGGGGTATGTACTGTCTTGAAGGTTGATAATCTTGAGGTATGTACTGTCCTTGAGGTTTCCCCCCAGGCGGTAACTGACCACCTTGAGGTTGAGGATTTGGAATATTACCAAACATCATAAAGATTTGCTCTACATTCGACGTTTCAGTTTTAATTCCATTAAGACTAGATGATAATACTTGTTCAATCGGTCAAGGAGTTGCTCCTGAGAAAGTACCAGAGAGAGCCTGATACCCCGAAGGAACAGAAGGACCATCGTATAAAAATGATTCCGGTGTTTGGGAAAACATTGATGACTCTCATGACATGATAGATGAAGGATAGTAACCTCTGGGCATAGGATGAAATGGAATTCGAGGTGGAGAAAAAGCAAGACCCTGGTTTTCTAAAAATTTTGTCAAAGATAAATACCAAGCTTCACTCCTAATAGGGTTGTAGAAAATGGATTCATGCTCCCTAAGATTCAAAGACTGAGGGGATTCGAGAAGAGATAACTCTTCATCTAGACTGGCATGTTTTTCAATAGAAATGAGGCCAGATCTAAGATCTTCAGTAACAATATTTCTTACCCTAGGTGAACTAGGATTGCTAGAAGTTGGAGTAATAAATCTTGAAAATGTTTCCAAAACAGAAGGTTCAGTGTCAGGTTTAGAAATTTCAGGTTCTTCATCTAGCTCACTGGAAGGAGAAATACTACTAGTAACTTTAGAAACTGAAATTGGCTCTTGAATATGTTCTGTCGTGGGTATTTGATGATCAGGATGAACAACTATAGATGAACTTTCGACTTCTGTTGATCTAATTCTACCGCTACTAGATGATACTAGAGCACGCAACCCTTCAATCTGACTTGGTGTATACTCAGGGGGCTTCCCCTGAAGTCTCCAGAATTGTCTCGGTAATTCTACCATGATTAAATATTAATCAATCACATGCAAACAAAGAAAATTTGAATAAAAACACCTAAAGTCTCTTAAAGAAACAAACAACTGAATCACACCCTAAAAAATTTAAGAGTTCAAACCACACACAAACAGTAACTTCCTATACTAAAAACACTAGTTGTTGATGAAATCCAACTTAGTAGAAGTTTAATACAGAAAGGGTGGTTAGAACAGTTACCCCGACAATGGTTAATCTGAGGTTTACCATTTGTAATGCGCACAGATCTTCTATCTTTCCCAATGAAACAAAACTGACTGTCTCAAAAGTTCGGATATGATCTCGTGATTAACTCCTTTAAGAGAAGCTTCCCAGATTATACCAATTACAATTGGATTTATCTCCTACCGCAAGATTTATCTACTTGTTTGTTTTTACTATCTTGGAGAGTTAATTATTCCCTACTCCAAGATACTAGCCTAAGCTATGTTGGTGATAAGAGCCCTAGAAATAGAAAAGATTACTAGTTCAATTTTAATTAAGCGTTGTTTTTATGGGATTTTTTTTAAGTCAATAGGTATGAAAATTAAACTTTGATGGTGTGAAGGCTCGACTTCCAAACACACTAAAAAATGCACCTAAAATGATAATCAATTTGTTTTTCTTTCAATGAAATTCTAGCTAAAGAAAGAGTTCGAGAATGCAATTCTTTTAAGAGACAACTCTTTCTTTGAACATGAAGAATAAATGGAAGAAAATATTTTTGTCTTTTCAATAAGAACTCAAAACAAGACAAATAATCAATGCTCACAATAAATCCCTTTCACTTTCAAGACTCGAAACTACAAAAAAAACTTTCCTTCAAAAGAGATCTACAAGTTCTAAAAAGCACTCAAAACTATGAACAACTAATTTTTGTTGGGTATGTGTTATATTCTTTCCACGACTAGCCCCATGCGCTGTACATTGCACCGGCCGCAGCAGGGGGGTCACAAGGGGGGAGGCAGCCCCCACTGTTGGGGTCCGGGGCAACGGCCCGGCAAAAATTTGTTTGATGTGTGGACCCACTCATAGGCGGACCCACCCATGTTTTGTGCATGATTTTGCACATGGTTTTGGGGTACGATGGTTTTCGTCCCCTGGTATTTTGTAGATCCGGTCAAGGGAACTATGGTTATGTTCTAATCCAGGGTTAATGGATTGGGGTTTATGTATCCTTCGGCATGTATATATATGTGTTGTAACACTAAAAGGAATATAATGAAAAATCAAGCTGGTCGTCCCGATTTGGGATCCAGGGGAAAATCTCTGTGTTTATCTGTTTTATGTTTTATGCTCTCGCTATTGTTTATTTTCTGTTATAAGATTCATGTGTAGATAATTTCTGTTCAGGGTTAAAACCTACATTTGGTATCAGAGTTGTTTCGGCTTCAAGGGGACGCCTTTGTTGCTGAGGGTTGTTTGCTCAGGCCTGAGGTAGACCCTGTTCAGTGGGAGATCTGAGGGATCTATTCTTGCGGTGAAAGAAGATGGCGAGCGTCAGAAATATAGAGAAACAATGGGTGTTGAAGAATTGGCCCAATGACTAAGCTCTCATGTGGCCCCATGTGGAAAGAAAACAACAAGTGGGAGAATGTTAGGTATGTGTTATATTCTTTCCACGACTAGCCCCACGTGTTGTACATTGCGTCAGGCGCAACAGGGGGGTCACAAGGGGGGAGGCAGCCCCCACTGTTGGGGTCCGGGGCAATGCCCCGGCGAAAATTTGTTTGGTGTGCGGACCCACCCATGTTTTGTGCATGATTTTGCACATGGTTTTGGGGTACAATGGTTTTCATCCCCTGGTATTTTGTAGATCCGGTCAAGGGAACTACGGTTATGTTCTAATCCAGGGTTAATGGATTGGGGTTTATGTATGCTTCGGCATGTATATATATATGTGTTGTCACACTAAAAGGAATATAATGAAAAATCAAGTTGGTCGTCCTGATTTGGGATCCAAGGAAAAATCTCTGTGTTTATTTGTTTTATCTTTTATGTTCTCACTATTGTTTATTTTCTGTTATAAGATTTGTGTGTAGATGATTTCTGTTCAGGGTTAAAACCTACAATTTTGAGATCTAAAAACTTTAAAAATCTAATTGAATAAAAGATTTAAATTTTTTTTAGAATGTTTTTCTTAGTTGTTTAGTAAACTAGGGATTCATTTGTCCAGAATAACAAACAAATCAAAAAACATCTAGATATGTTTCCTTTTGTAAAAATGAAATTCAAAACTTATACTAAAGTTTGTTCAAAGATTTGCAAAGATAAAACTAGATGTATTTCTCAAAAAGGATGGATTTCGCAACCAAGTCAGACTCATCAAGAAGACAAAAATTCCAGTGTGATCTAAGGTATTTCAAGCTTCCAATCTTCGAGTCACTACAGAGACCAAGTGAAAACCAGTCCAAGTATGAAAAACTTCTAGAAAATCACTCAAAACACAAATACTATTGGAACTCACTCACAAGAGGCTTTTGACAGGAACAATACAGATCTGGGTAGATACTAGAAATCCTAAATCAAATTAAACATAAACTGGAAGAATAAATCTGAAGTTTTTCAAAAAATTTAACAGGGTCTGCAGGCCCCAGAAGTAACAGGTGCGGTCCCACACTGGTTACTCAAGGAAAGTGCGAAACTGCCCGCACTGTGTAGGAAAACAAAGTGCAGTCCCTAGAAAAGTTCAAGAAAAACACAAAGGACTTCAAAAAATTTCAAAGAAAATTAAACCTAAGCTACCCAGGCAAGTATCCATCAATAAAAAACCAGAAAGATCATTTTCTCAAGTCAAAACAAAGGAAAACCAAAAAACAAGAATTCTTCCCTAGTGGAGTCGCCAATTTTTTGACCGGATAAATCAATCTTGCAGACAAGATCGATCTCCCTAGTACCAAAAGGTAATATAGCAACAAACAACCAAATAAACCTATCTTTCTCTAAACATATGCGATTTACAAAAGAATACTATAAAGGTGTTAAGGTCTTACCATAAATTCAATGCTTGTTCGAAGTAGTTGTCCCTCGGTCACTTGAAGGAGTTATCTTTATAAACCTGCAGTCACAAACAAACAAAAAATTAAATAGAACCTGTATAGTAAATATTATAAATCATGCCTATCATGGTGATCAAGGAATCCATGAAATAAACAGTTAATTAACAACTTATTGAGAAAAATGAATTCATTTGTATTAACTTTGAATAAAGAAAACCTTACAACCTTAGCCTTGATGTTGAACAGGCCTTCCCGGGGTCCGAAGCAGGAATCTCCTCTACTCTGACAAGCCTTGCACTCTTCCAACCGAGACAGATAGAGGTATGTGATCTCTCCTCACAAAAATCTCAGTTAAATGAGTCTGAATCCCAACAGCACTTAACTTCAAATAATTCTAAAGCTTGAACTCCCCTTGAGGCTACCCAATGCCTCTTTTTATAGTGCAAAAGAGGAGGTTTCAGTTCCAACTATGAAGGGATAGAATCCTCCTTCAAAGGGATAAGCTCCTCACATCAAGGGGTTAGCTCCTTGAGGCAAGGGATACATGAACCTCAAAAGAGCGGTTCTGCCACCGCAAGATTCTTTCCAGAGGCTTCTAGAAATGAATGAAAGTGAGATTCTGGGTTTACTTTGCGCCTTTTTAATATTTTACAGGGGTCCGCACCCTTAACACAAAGAAATTATGTTCAGGTACGCAGGAGTCATGAACATTAGGTGCGGGACCACAGGTAAGACAAAGAGAAAGTGCGATACCAGAGTTTTAGAGACTTTTGAGAGCTTTTCTCTTATTTTTAAGGCTTGACATGAGGAAATTATGTGTTAGACTTGCAAAGGAGGAAGTATGAGTGATAATGAGCTCATAGAGATAGCAGAATGTCAAGATGACAATTTTCAGTGCAACACTAGGTAATTTCATCTCCATGACATTCATTTTAGAAAAGGTTAGAGGTAATTGTTAGTTTAGTAAAGGTGAATGACAACTAGTCTCTTAGTGAATCATTGTGTAGAGATGATTAAATGTCAAAGAATTTAAACACTCCACCAAGTTGCAGTGAAAGTTGTGAAATAAAGGCGCCTGAAAGCACTTTCCCAATATTTTAACTAAAAATTTCTAGTATTTTTACATATCTAAATGAGGTCCTAAAAATAATCTTTGCACCATTGATGTATATAGATATCAACACTTCTACACATACAAAACTCATTTTAGAATGCATTACAATTTTTCAATATGGTGAGGAATGGAACATGACTGTCTCCATGCCTCTAAATTTGGTCGGTCTATGGAAAAATCTCTAAATTCATTGGCAAAACCTTCATTAGTGTTGGAATTTTACTCCCAACCACCGCCATGAATAAACAATGTCGTATCCCACAATTTCATAAATTTGGATTACAGACAAGGAAAACAACAGATCCAAGAGCCGGAGGCGTTTTCACTCAACCACAACAAACAGAGTACAAATCCATACTCTGCGCTTATTTCTTCAACCACTACATTGACTTACCTTTTTTTTTTCCCGCACAACGCATTTCGAAACTTTTGTGTTTTAACCTCAAGCCTTTTCGCCACAATGTTAAGTTTTCACCAATGCAATATCGGAGGGACCCAACTTATCCTTACAACATGGACCAAACCTTGTTTTACGTTCATTTCCTTTGTATTTTGTTCACCGCACTTACCAACCTTTACCGCTCTCAGAACACACTTCGCAAGTTTTAAGTTTTATCTTTATGCCACCCGCAAGTTATCTTATTTTGTTTGCATTGCAATCGCAAGAGGGGCACATATCAAGCTCAGGAGGATAGTGCATTTCGCATATCGCAAGTTTTTGTGTTTAGCCGAAAAGTTCTGCAGGTTATGTTATTTGTTTTGTGATATGATATTGCTATCGCATACCACAATCGCCAAGATTTAAGTTTACCGCCGAACCGCCTGCCGAATAAGTTATTTTGGGTGCGATGCGATAAGTGCCACGTCACTATCACATGTCACAACCCGCAAAGTTTAAAGGATAGCGTCGAGAGTTAAAAGTTATTTTCTTCGATCTGCGCGAATGTGATGTGGACTAGAACCGCATTGCATAAGATTTGAGATTCACCTGTTTTTGTTTTGAACGCGTTTTTACGTGTTTTCCTGTGAAATTTAGAATACGGCCCGTGTGCCAATTAAACGAAGAAATGGGTCTTTTGACGACCCAAGGACAATTTTTTGTTGAACATCTGTTCAACATTGAATGAGCATTGAACAGATTAGGTTTTATAGGCTTCAGCCATTTTGATATGAGAAAAGTAATTTCAATTGTTTAGAGAGAGAGAGAGAGAGAGAGAGAGAGAGAGTGATGGAATAGAAAATTGAAGTTTGTTCCTCTCCTGTGTTTTTACACTGTCGGTGTATTGACTGTAAATTTTCAGCATTATTATTTGAAGTCTTTGTGTTGTGGGGAAAAACATTTCCTCTGTCTGATTGTATTCAGAAATTCCAACATGGTATCAAAGAGGGTCTAGGCTGTCAATCAAAGAAGCACGAGCTCGCTCTCTTTACTCAAGAAGTTGTAAGTTTTTTTATAGAAGCAGAAGTCTCTAGCAGTGAGAAGTAGAAGTCTCTAGCAGTGAGAAAGATTTTACAACAGTGAGAAGGTTTCTCTTTTATACAGTCAAGAATATTTTTTTTTTGACATAGTCACAATGGCAACAGCAAGCACAAGCTTGAAAAATCCCCAACTACCATATTTTAATGGGAAAAATTATGATTATTGGGTCATTACAATGAGGGCCCTGTTTGCTTCACAAGATATATGGGAGCTAGTGGAACAAAGTTTCCAAGAACCAACAGACGCAGGAGTGTTGGCTGCTTTGACAGCAACAAAAAGAGACTTGTTGAGAGATAATAAGAAGAAGGACTCCAAAGTCCTCTTCTATCTCTTTTAGGCAGTACACGAGAGTATTTTCCCAAGGATTGCAGTAGCAACAAAGTCTAATTAGGCATGGGATATTCTCAAAACAACCTATCAAGACATGGAGAAGGTGAAGACAACAAATCTACAAATGCCGAGGAGAGACTTTGAAACTCTCTGTATGAAAGAGTCTAATAACATAGACTCATTCTTCACACATGTGATTGGGTTGGTTACCCAGATAAGGTCTCATGGAGAGACACCTGAGGAAAGAATAATAGTGGAAAAAATCTTGAGAAGTCTACCCTCAAGATTTGATGCCATAGTAGTGGCAATAGAAGAGACAAAGGATCTCTCACAATTTTCAGTGGATGAGCTTCATGAATCCCTGATGTCACATGAACATAGAATGAATAGAACAACGAACTCATGATTGGATCGTTCTTTCAAGACACAAATGTCTTTTGGTCAAGGTAGAGGTCGAGGAAGATCAAACTACCGAGGAAGAGGAAGAAGCCCACACAGAGGTGGAAGAAACAACCCTACAAGCACACGTGGAAGGGACAACAACCACAATCAAAGTGAAGGCTCAAGCCATAGTCAAGCACAAGGACAAAGGTATGATAAATCCCAAGTCCAATGTCATTATTCTAAAAAATATGGGAATTGTGCCAATGAATGTAGAAAGAAACAAAATGACATGAATAATAGGCAAAATGCAAATTTTTCAAAAGAAGATAAGAACAAGAGTAATGTGATTTTAACATGTATTGTAGCACAATAAAACAAGAAGATTTATGGTTCTTAGACTAAGGTTGTAGTAATCACATGATTGGAAACATAACTATGTTTTTCAATCTGGATGAAAATGTGAAATCTGAAGTGATAAAAGGGACTGATAGTAGAGTCTTTGTGATGGGAAAAGGAAGAGTAACAATACTCATAAGGAGGGGAGAAAATGAATTTGTGCCAAATGTATATTATGTACCTCACCTGAAATGTAACCTTATAAGCATTGGACAGCTCGTGAATAAGGGCTACAATGTATTTTTTAAGAATGATGTGTGCACAATCATGGACATGCCTCCAAGTAAAAGGGTCATTGCAAAAGTGAATATGACAAAGAATAGGATTTTTCCTCTCAAGCTCAAAACAGACTTGAAGGAAGGAGGTGTGGTAGCAGCAGTCACACAAGAGGTCTTTCAAGAAGAAGTGAAAGACGAAAACTGGTTATGGCATTTGAGATTTGGGCATCTCAATTTTTGAGGTTTGAACCTCTTGCATAGAAAAGGAATGGTAAGAGGATTACCATTTATAGAGAAACCATACAGCCTATGTGAAGGCTGCATCTTGGGCAAACAACACAGAGAAGCATTCCCAACGGGGAAGAGTATAAGGGAAAAATTTGTTACACTGAAATTTGTCACCATGACATTTTAAGTACTCCCTTGAAAGTCCACAATATCAAGGCAGACACAATTGTAAGTCTCTTCTTATTTAAGTTAATACAAATAAATCCGTTTTTCTCAATAAGTTGTCAGTTGATTGTTTATTTTATGGATTCCTTGATCACCATAATGGATATGATTTATGAATATATGCTATGGAGGTGCTATTTGATGTTTGTTTGTTTGTGATTGCATATCTACAAAGATAACTCTTTCGGGTGACTGAAGGACTACTACTATAAACAAGCGTTGGATCAAAGGTAAGATTGTTAAACCTTTATAGCATTTAATTATGAATCACAATATATCTAGAGAAAGATAGTTTTGTTTGTCCGTTTGTTGCTAGCTGTCCGTAGGACACTTGGGAGGTTTGTCTTGTCCACAAGAATGACTTATCCGTCCAACAAAATGGCGACTCCGCTGGGGAAGAATTTGAGCTTTGATTTCTTTTACTTTTGATTTATGAACTTATATTTCCTGATTTTAATTGATTTATATTGGCTTGGGTAGTTAATCCCTGTAGAATCCCTGAGAAATTTTTGAGAAATTTTTTGTTTTTTCTCTTGTTTTCTTATGTCCGCTCTTTTCCTTTTGAGACAGTGTGCGTAGTGCCGCACTTTTCCTATACCCACAGTGAGGGACCGCACTGGATTGCACTAAAGCCTGCGGACCCTATCAAATTTTTGAAAAATCTCAGAATCTTCTTTTCTGGATTAGTTTTTTAAGGTTCTTAGTGATTACCCAGACCGGTATCTTCTGTCAGAAAGCCTTGGTTAAGATTTTGCTTCAGCATTTTATTTTTGATTGATTTTCTAAAAGATTTGCATGTTATAATGATTTTTGCTTTGTCTTACATCCCGCTCAAATATTACAAACCTTGGTATGCATTTAGATCACTGTTATTCTCTTGTTTTCTTGTTGAGTCTGACATCATATCAGAAATTGTTTTATGAGATTTAGATTCTATTTTTCTCATTTGCAAATTGTTATAAACTTTTGTTAATAAGTTTTGAATTTCACTTTAAAAACGAAAATTGGATGTGTTTTCGAGTTCTTTCTGATTCAAGAAAAGAATTTCTTAGTTAGATCATAAGATAAATAAGACATCCTTAAAATATTTGAAATTTTAATTTAGATTTAGTCTTAGAATTTTTAGATCTCAAAATAGTGTTTTTAGCTTTGAGTGCGTTTCTAGAAATTGTAGTGTCTTTTGAAGAAAAACTTAGTTTGCAGTTTCGATCTTGAACAAAAGGGATTTTTATTGAGCATAGATCATTTTGAGTTCTCATTGAAATTAGTTTTCTTTTCATTTATTCTTGTTCAAAGGAAAGATTTGTTTTTAAAAAATATTGCATTTCTCAACTCTTCCTTTAGCTAGAATTCATTGAAAGAAAACGAATTGTTTCTCATTATAGATGCATTTTTAGTATGATTTGAGTTGGGTCGCTTCATATCATCAGTTTCACTTTCGCACCTATTGTATTAAGAAACAACCTTATAAAATCAACGCTTAAATTAAAATTAATCTAGTAACTTTTATATTTCTAGGACTCATTTCACCAATATAGCTTAGGCTAGTGTCTTGGAGTAGGGAGTAATTAACTCTCCAAGACAGTTAAAACAAATAAGTAGTTAATCTTGCGGTAAGAAAAAATCCAATAGTCGCTTGTATGCTCTGGGAAGCTCCTCTTAAAGGATTCAAGCACGAGGTCATATCTGAACTAGTGGGATAATCAATTCTATCTCATTGGGAATGATCAAATATTTGCGCGTATTAACAGCGGTAAACCTCGGATAGACCATTGTCGAGGAGCCTGGGGTCACTTGTCGATATACCTTGGATTATGTCAAGGAGCCTTCAAGGGGATTGAGCTTTGTTACTTTGCCCTTGCGCGTAAGTTAGACTGTAGACTGTTCCCCCAGGTATATTAGTTCTTGTTGGTAACCATAATGACCATAATCTTACAGTTTTTTCCTAAGGTGACGGTGGTGGAAAGATCCCTCTCTACCTGGAGCAGACGTTGACTAGACTCACTTGGACTCTCCGGAGGGTTATCTTCACTCGAGATGGTTTAAGTGGAGAAACTTGCACCGGTCTGTTTCATTAAGCAGGTTGTCGGGGTAACTGTTCCAACCTCCCTTTCCACATTAAATACTATGACGTTGGATTTCATCACCAACTAGTGTTTTAGTGTGGGAAGTTACTGTTTGTGTGTGGTTTGATCTCCTAGATTTTTAAGCGTGTGATTAATTTGTTTGTTTCCTTAGTGACTTTAGGAGTTTTCATTGAAATTTTGATTTGATTGTGTGTGATTAATAATTTTTAATCATGGTTGAATTACCGAGACAATCGTGCAGACTTCAGGGGAAGCCTCCTGAATAGACACCAAGTCAACTTGAAGGACTGCAAGCTCTAGTGTCGCCTACTGACAGTAGAATTAGATCAAAAGAACTAGGAGAGTCATCTATAGTTGTTCATCCTGATTATCAACTACAAACAATAGAACATATTCAAGAGCCAATTTCAGTTTCCGAAGTTACTGGTAGTATTTCTCCTTCCAGTGAATTAGCTGAAGAACCTGAAATTTCTAAACCTGACAGTGAATGTGCTGTTTTTTGGAACCATCTTCAGGATTTGTTACTCCAACTTCTAGTGATCCTGGTTCACCTAGGGTAAGATATATTATTACTGAAAATCTTCCTTCTGACCTCATTTCCATTGAAGAACTTGTCGGTCCAGACGAAGAAGTAACTCTTCCTAAATCCCAACAGACTTTGAATCTTAGGGAGCGTGAATCTATATTCTACATTCCTTTTAGAAGTGATGATTGGTATTTGTCATTGACAGATTTTTTAGAGAACCCAAGTATTATTTTTTCACCACCCCGAATTCCTTTTCATCCTACACCAAGGGGTTATTATCCTTCATCAATCATGTCAAATGAGCCATCTATGTTTTCCCAATCACTGGAAACATTTTTATATGGTGGTCCTCCTGTTCCTTCGGGGTACCAGTCACTTTCTGGTTCTTTCTCAGGAGCAACTCCTCGACCAATTGAACAAGTGTTATCAACTGGTACGAATGGAACTAAAACTGAAACGTTGAACAAAGAGAAAATTTGTTTGATGTCTGGTAATATTCCAAATCCTCAACCTTAAGGTAGTTAGTTACCGCCTAGGGGGAAACCTCAAGGTAGTTAGTTACGGCCTGGGGGGAAAACTCAAGGTAGTCAGTTACTCCCTGGGGGGCAGCCTCAAGGTAATTTTCTACCAAGAAAAACTGTAGGACAGTATTATTTACCTGGAGAACAACGTCAAGGACAGTACATACCTCAAGTTTATCAACTTCAAGGACAATAAATACCCCAAGGTCAACCCCAGACTCAGTATATCCCTCAGGGTCCTTATCAACCCCAGATTCAGTACGTGCCTCAGGGTTATCAACCTCAAGGTCAGAACCCAACTCAAGGTTTCCAACCACCTTCCAATCAATCATTTTTACAAGGAGCTAGAAATTTACCACTTAATTATCAACCCTGCGTTCAACCAAGCTATGGTCCTTCATATGTACAACCTTCTATGGGTCAATACCCTGGAATGAACATGGTGTAGAATCCATCGCAAGTTCAACAGAATATGCAACCTAATGTGCAGTTACCTAATCAACCTGAACAGCCTTTAGTTTCTGGTCCAACCTAGCAACCAGTTCAGCCTACTGTTCAAATCCCTGCACCTGGTTCTGTTCAGCAGCCTGGGCCCAGTACACCTCAGACTCCGCCTCAAACTGTTGTAACTAATGCAACCTATGTTCAACCTACAACACCTATTTCTGGAGTATCTGTAGCTCCGGTTTTTCTATCCCTGCATCAGTGCAAATTTCTCAAGCTTCTGTACCACAGTCAGGACCTACAAGTTAGACTATGGCCCAGATGCCTACGGGACAAGCTGGTACAAGTACGATTGTCTCTAATCAACCTCAGTTTACTTATCAACCGTACCAGGGACAGTATAAAATTGGTCAAGCTACACAAAATCCAGCGTATCAATATCAACCATACACTGGGTATACTTATCAAACACCTCAACAACCCTAGTATGGTTCGGTTAATCATGGTTATCCAGGAGGTTACACAATTCAAAATACACATTCGATTCCAGGATATCCTAGTTATCCTCCTCCTGGCACTAGTTTGATCACTCAAGGTTATCAAGACCCTAGCCATCGGTTACCATTCATTGCAACTTTAGATTTGCTGGATCTGTTGCGCCTTACGAATGATCCCATTTTTTATCTTCCATATTGGTCATCGATTCCTAACAAGTTGCCTGATATTTCGAAATTTGAAGGAAAGTCAGGAGAAGACCCATCTAATCATGTTATGACTTATCACCTCTGGTGCACATCTAATTCGCTAGTCGATGATTCTATTCAATTATGTCTTTTTCAGAGAACTCTGATTGGTCCAGCTACCAAATGGAACATTGAGTTACCACGCGGCTCTTTTAATAATTTTAACACGTTAGCTACAGCTTTCTTAACTCATTTTCAGTTGCCTGTCAGATACGACAATGGCACAGAATTACTGATTCATTAAAGCAGTCTACATCTACGTACATATCCGATCACATTCATGAATGGAGACGTAGAAGGCGTTTAGTGAAAGTGTTTATTCCTGATCAAATTTTGGCTGAATGGTTTATTAAATCGTTATTGCCCAAAATTACCGAAGATGTGGCCAAAGGAGGTGTTGTTACAAAAGAGCAAGTTATTGCTCAAGCTCAGTACCTTGACCTTGTCTATACTCAGTTTGGTACTTTGTACAATAAAATCCCCAATTTACCTAGACCTGGTCAGTTAACTACAACTCCTTCTGGCTCTCATGCCACTGATGGTGTGATTGTTTCTGTTAGTACTGGTAAAAGTAAGAAGAAGTCTTCCAATACTACTTCTCCTATTATCACTTTACCCGATTCACCCAAAGGAGATTCTTCCCTAGAAACGTCTGCCGATATCCATGTTGTAGAGACATCTACGGCCAAATCTAAAAACGGTAGTAAGAAGAAAGGTAAGAATAAGAAGAAGAAATATTCAAAAGAGAAAACTGATACAACTGAACAAAATGATGAAAAGCACAAACCTCGATATCCTTGTCTCATCTGTGACCAGGATCATTTTACGAAAGAATGCCCACATAGAGCCGAGGTAGAAAAATTTGTTAAGGGTTCGCCTATACCTGTTGTCTTGAAGGATCCCTTTCCCACTCAAGATAGTAACCTGGTTGGATCTTCCTCCAATCCTGTTGAGGATATTTTCATGGTTGCGACGCGATCGCAATATTACGATAGTAGAAATACTGGTAAAGATCCAGAAACATCCAATTCTGCATTGACTACATCTCCCTCAGTTTCTGATCCGTTATAGATCGAGAAACATAATCTTGACTTAGTGATTAAACCGCTTGAAAAAGGTGTACTTCGTAAATCAACTTTTAATCCACATGCAAGAGCTGCTCAGAATTACAATATTGTTGAAGATTTGGAAATTTCCCCTTCAGCAATGTCGGCTTTGGAAGTATTACAATCATGCCCTCCCAAAGAAAATTACTTTTGTTAGCCTTAGGAGCTGTAGATCTCCAGGATTCAAACCTCATTGTCTTCGATTTAGAAAATTTTACACTGTGCCAGCCTCATCAAATGGATTTTCAGATTCCGGTAATAGTAAAAAACAAGCGTATCTTTCGTACTGTTTTTTATGAAGGGGCTTCTACGTGTATAATGTCAATAAAATGTTGGAAATCACTTGGTTCCCCAACAATCAACCAATCACCAACTATTATCAAAGCGTTTGATGGAAGAAGTTTTCATCCATATGGTATTTTACAAGATCTACCAATAGAGGTCGAAGGCAAAATAGTTAATCTAGATGTGGAGGTGGTTGATGCCCCTCTGGATTACAACCTTCTCCTAGGTCACAGTTGGTCTTATGCTATGACTGCTGTTGTATCATCAATATTTCATCTCATCATGTTTCCTCATAAAGGAAAGATCGTTAAGATAGATCAGCTCTCATATTATTCATCCAACCCAGCTGCTACTGATAGTATCTAACATATCGGAAAATTGATTATCCCTTATAAGGATGTTGGAGTAGGTTTGATTAAAGATTCAGCTTTATTGGGAACTTTTTCCCTGCCTCCTCCTAATGTACAAACTCCTATTTCTAATATCAATATGATTACATCAAGTACTATTTCCTTTGATGATCCTTGGATAGTACCTTCAGAATCAGAATTGGATTCTTTCGAGGGCCCGATGCCTTTGAGTCCTTTTGAGCTAGCATATCAGCAAGTACAGTCATTTTTTGATACCCCTTCAACCGAATATGATCTAGTGAATGTGATCAATCAGGAGTCGTTTTCAATATCGTGTTTAGCTTCGACACCAATTATGGATCCTTCTCAACAAGTTTTTCATACTGATGAGCATATTCGTGAATTCTTGTCGGTAGATGAATTACCATGGGAATATCTACACCATAGGTCTTCATTTTTACCTAATCTCGATCATTTTGAGAATGATTTTTCCTCCATTTTTACCACTGATTACGTCAAAGAACCTCAGAATCCTATCTCACACGTCGATTCTGAATTGAATTTAGAAAATATTTCTACGGCGGTTCCTCTTGACATTTCAGTAAAACCTGGAATTGTTGAAAACATTCCCATAGGTGCTTCTTGTACGCCTGAATAAATTCAAGCATATAAAGCCCTGTTTCAGGAATTTCATGACATCTTTGCCTGGTCATATAAAGAAATTCTAGGAATCGATCCATCAATCGTTGTTCACGACATTAAGACATACCCAGATGCTAAACCCATCAGACAAATTACGTCAGATTCATCCGAGAAAATTTGCCGCTATCAAAGCAGAAGTTGAAAAATTACTTCGTGCAGGTTTTATTTATCTAATCCTGTTAACGGACTGGGTATCTAATATTGTTCCCGTCAATAAAAAATAAGGAACAATAAGAGTATGTATCGACTATAGGGATATAAATCGAGCTTGTCCTAAAGACAATTATCCAACCCCTTACATCGATCAAATTATCGATGATTGTGCTGGAATTGAAATGTTCTCGTTCATGGATGGATTTTCCAGCTACAATCAAATAAACATACTCCCTACAGATCAACCAAAAACAGCTTTCATTTGTTCATGGGGAACTTTTGCCTATCGCAAATTACCTTTTGGCCTTAAGAACGCTGGCGCCACTTTTCAAAGGGCCATGTCTTATGCATTTCACGACATTAAGCATATTTTGCAACCCTACCTCTATGATTTTCTTGCTCATTCCTCACGCAAAGCAAATCATATTACTCATTTACGAGCAATATTTATGCGATGTAGGCACTATAAGATTCTTTTGAATCCTCACAAATGTGTTTTCTACGTAGAATCTGGATGATTATTTGGATTTATTGTCTCAAAGGCAGGCATTCATGTCGACCCATCGAAGGTTGAGGCAATCGTCAATTTACCTCCTCCTTCTACTCTTCGCCAACTCCAAAGTTTGCAAGGGAAAGCAAACTTTTTACGACGATTCATTCCTAACTATGCCGAGTTAACGGAAGGTTTCACTAGGTTGTTGAAACAGAACATTCCTTTCTTTTGGGACAAGGTCACTGATAGATATTTTGATTCTTTGAAAAACGCATTGACCCTTGCACCATTACTGCATCCTCCCAACTACAACCAAGATTACTTTTTTACCTCGCCACTTCCGATTCCATGATAGGGATGGTTTTAGTTCAGGAAGATGAATTCCATAGTGAACATGTGATTTACTATCTTAGTCTAAATTTGCATTCGGCTGATATCAAATACTTACATGTGGAGAAATTGGCCTTGGCAGCTGTTCAAGTTGTCCAAAGTTTTCGTCACTACATAATTTTACGCAAAACGACAGTGATCTTTGATTGCAACCCTATGATGTACATCTTGACCAAAAAATTGCTAGGGGGAAAATACTCCAAATGGATTTTTATCTTGCAGGAGTTTGATTTGGAGTTTGAAAAATCCAAATCTAAGAAATCATTGATATTTGTTGAAATTATGTGTGATTTCCCACGTACTGATACAGAAACTGTGGTGGAACAACCAATTGCGGATGAATCCTTGTTTCTTATTAGTACCATTGATCCATGGTATGGAAATATTTTCGAATATCTTCAAGCCCAATTTTTTCGGCCTGAAATTTCACAGTCACAATGACGGAAAATTCGTTTCCAATCTCAACAATATCACATTGTTGGTGACACACTTTACCATCGTGGAACAGATTCAGTTTTTCGACGTTGTCTAACTCATGACGAAGCTGAAAAGGTTTTAAATGACTGTCACTCCAGAGCATGTGGCGGTCATATGTCTGGGTATACCACAGCCTAAAATATATTGCGCACAGGGTATTTCTGGATGTCTATGTTTAAATATTGTATTTACGCGGTCTGAAAATGTCATAATTGACAAATCTTCGATCGAAAAATGCATGCACCACCTGCTCCTCTTCACCCCATAATTGTTTTCGGTCCTTTTTGAAAATGGGGCATCGATTTCATTACATGTAACCCTCACTCGGCTGGGGGGGCATGGGTACATTATTTTAGCAGTAGACTATTTTACCAAATGGGCCGAGGCGATGCCTACATTTGCGGCAGATGGAAAAACTACAACTACTTTCGTATTCAATCATGTGATTGCTCGTTTCGGTGTACCCCAAGTGATAATTACTAATCATGGGAGCCATTTTCGAAATATCATGATGACCGAGTTAACAGACCAGCTTGGCCTGCGCCATGATAGTTCTACACCATATTATCCATAGGCCAATGGTTTAGTTGAAGCGATTAATAAATTTTTAGTCACCATGATCAAACGAATCATTGGAATTCATAAGTCGAATTGGCATACCATGCTCTTTTCATCACTTTGGGCATATCGAACCTCAGCAAAAACATCGATAGGTTTTGCCCCTTTTCAACTGGTCTACGATTTATAAGTGGTATTACCCATTGAATGCGAGATACCGTCACTCCCACTAGCCATAGAGTTACTACTAGACACTTCTGAAGAGGAGAAACGTTTTTTATACTTGGCTCCATTAGATGAGAATCGGCGCACCGCTACATTAGCTACCGAGGCTCATGCGAAAAGAATGAAAGCTCAGTATGATAGAAGTGTTACCCCTCGTAATTTTTCAGAAGGAGACCTAGTTTTGATTTATGATCAAGCCAACGATAAACTAGGGGCTGGGAAATTTGAACCCATGTGGCATGGTCCTTACATTGTCAAGCGACAGCTTGTAAAAGGGGCCTATGAATTGATTAATTTTGACGGGGTCTCTTTGGGTAAACCGAGAAATGGACTTTATCTGAAGAGATATTACGCTTGACTTCATGTGGATATCTTCTCTATATATTAGTTACTTTTTAGCTGGTGTGCTATAGATTAGAAACGTGTGCCTAGCGTAAGTGTGCTCTTACTATTATTCCCGCTTATCTGGATACTTTTGATATCGCATATGTCGACGTCCTTTCAAACGTATATTGGTTTTGCCGATGGCACTTTTCGTAGTACACAGAACATCTCTTCTGCAGCTTGGGTTATTTACTCACCCACTAAAGAGTTAGTATCGATGCATGGGGTAAGTCTTGGTCAAACGACGAACAATATTGCCGAATATAGTGCAGTTATTGAATTATTATCGGAATCCATTTCATTTGGAATTTGGATTTTGATCGTTAAGTTAGATTCTGAACTCGTTGTATTACAGTTAAATCGAGTATATGCCATTAGAAATCCAGTTTTATTAAGATTATTTTTAAGTGTTTGTGTCTTGGAACGAGAGTTTGATTATATTGAATATCAACACATTTCAAGAAATTTAAATACATTAGCAGATGAAATTGCTTCTAATGTTATAGATAGACATTTGCGATAACAAAGTAACAAATCAACATTCCATAACATGATTGAACAAGTAAACTGGAAATAATAGTATATCATAGTATAAATGTAGTGTTCAAAAAATATACATCGTCTTCAATCATAGGCTCAAAATGCCTTATGATCGGGAAAAAGTGATACAAAAATTAGTCTACAAGTCAATCAGCCACTATCAGTGGTGATGATCACGATAATACACCACCGCTCGTGCCACCCTAGTCAAAAACCTTCTGAATGGACCAGGAACACCTATGACATATCTCTGTAGACGGAGCGGGATATCATCTATAGTAGTCTCAGGAATATCTATAGTGAGCCGCTCCAGATGGTGCTCTAAGTTAGTCAGTATCTTTGCAGTCTGATCCTATGGGGGTGGTGCTGCTGCTGTTGCATCCCTTTGCCTCCGTTAAAAGGGGCAGAGAATGACTGGTCGAGTTGGACCCACATCTGCATTTGAAAATTTTTGTTATCAGTTTTGGACGATTAAAAAACAAAATAAAAATTAGAAATTAGAACATTTCAAAAGAGATTTTTTACCTGACTCATCCCACTGAGCTCCTGGAGGAAGGGGTATCTCCTGGTCGCCACGAAAGTACATGCCAGCATAAGGAAAATCCTCTATAAAAAAAAGTTGGCGTTCCAGCCAACGAAAATATGTAGAGGGAAATATCACAATCTCCCCACCCTCACTGTGGCGGGCCATCAAAGTAGCCCAACGAAACATCTTAGGCTCTCGAGGCTGACCAGCATCGACAGGAATGTGTTGTGGGGCTAACATGGGGATCCTCTCTAGAGAAAAGGTGACTACAATGGACCCATATCCAAAGTTTTTTAGCTTCCCATTCTTTGCTCTGGTGTGTTGGCCTTTCACATTTTCCAACACTGCCTCACACCAGTTGTATATGGTGCCTCAAAAGAAATCTACTGCTATGCACCTCTGAGAACCAGTGGCTACATGCAAAGTTGCACTTTCGCACAGCTTGACTACGGTAAACGTGATCACTTTCAGCTCTGGATGGATGATAGTCTTTATGTCAATCCGTTTGTCCCGAGGATTGGCCTCATTGTTGCAAAACTCTAATTGGAGGATGGCGACGGACTGGCCACCTGGCCTAGCCCCAAATAGAGATAATGGTTCACCTCTCCTAGACAAACCAGTCAAAAAATAGGTCTTCCAGCTCAATCTCAAGCTGGTGACCTCTGATTACAAAACACTAGTCCTGGACATCCCATTTACTTACCAGCCAAGTAAGAAGATCCACTTGAGCTCTCATGCCACTGATAGCCCAAAATTTTTAAAGCCCACATGCTCTTAAAGCTTGCAAAGTAGGAAAATGATTTATCGTTGCTTCATCTAGCTCTTCGTGCTCCCATTCTCGCCAAATAAGCATTGTAGATGTCCTACAACAAGCAAAATGAAGGATTAGAATCATTTTCAAGAAAAACTTTTGGGTGATTTAGGAAGAAAATATGTTTTTTATTTAGCCACAGCACCTCCGCACTTTACACTCAGGGACAGTGTGTAGATACGCACGGGCCCTGTGTTAAAAGTGTGGGGCCCCACCATTTTTTTTTGTAGAAAATTTTTAGGGTCCGCACGTACCTAATGCATTAGGTGCAGACCCCCGAGGGCGGATTTTTCAACATATTTTCCTCCCAAAAATTAAATTCTGAACCAAAATTAAAAAAATGAATGGATGAAATGCAAGATAAGGAGGTTGTGGATTACTTGAAACATACGATTTTTCGAATCCGACGGTCATTTTTCCCATAATATTCTCTGAAGCGTTTTTTTCCCAAAGCTCTAAAAACTTCACTCCAAATTCAAATGGTAAAAATGAACTTGAAAAACTCCTTTTTATAAGTTTTTTCGAATAGATGAATTTCAAATTTGTTTATTTTTCACTTTAAAAATCATTTTTTCGAAATATTTTTATTATTGAAATAGGTATGTTTAATTTTTCGAGTTTTTGTGTAGAATAACGGATTTTTTAGGCGAAATGGTCATTTTTGACGAAAAGTAAACTTTTATCACTTTTTCGGGCTCTTTAAATTTTATGAAAAAGTGAAACCATGGAGTCCTCTTTTAAGCCCTTTTCAGACTCTCTAAAAATGAAAAGATCACCAAGTACTTGACTATTTGAAATCGTTAAAGTAAATGAACGGTCGTCCCTTCAGTATAAGTTTACCCCTTTTTCGGACTGAAATGGACTATTTACAAAAAAGGTATACGCTGACTAAGCATGGTCAATAGAGTTCTCTCTTACATTATTTTATCCTTTTTCGGGCCTAAGAGATAAATTTACAAAAAAGAACACCCATGGAGTTTTCTTAAGTTTTTTCTTCTGACTCCCTAAAAATGAAAAACACCGAGTTTCTCCTATACTGGGCTCGTTAAAATTTAACAGTAAAGGGCCTATCGATTACAAACAAGAACGGACCACTCCTTCTGAGGGTTCGATTTTAAACTAAGTTGGACTCATCCGAAGGATGAGCTTATAAACAAGAAAATGTTATCCTCCTCAAGCTTGTCAAAAATAAAGAGGTACTTGCCAGAAATGGTGGGGGAAAAGAGAGAAAAATAGATTCGTTTGTTACACTTTGATTTGTTAAAGCATTACACCACTCTTGAACACGACACTTTTTGTCACACTTTTACCTAGGTTGGGAAATCCTTTGCCTATCAGTGGATCAAACCACATTGAAAGTCTTCAGCCGGTTTCTGGGTATTAGCTTAGGGAAATTGTCACCAAACCATCTGTAGTGTTGTTATGTGTTCAAGAGGACAGTCAAACAAACCATTCATCTACAAACACTTGTCTCCATTTGCGTTGACCATCCCTGAGTCAGTCCTTGCAAAAAATTTCTTCAAAACTTGATCTATGGTTTCGTGTCATGAGCTTGCTTACGACGGATTGTTTCTATCGACGACAGCTCATCATCTAGGAAGTTGATCTAGAATCCATCAGTACCGTGGAATCTGCATGCCTTAATGGTAGGTTTCTCGCCTTCGACGACAGGTTACATCATTGACCTTCGATCGAACGATTCCGTGAAATGTTCGACTTCATATCACTTATTCGCATTTCGTGGATTGTACTGATACTTTAAGAGCCATTGTCATTATTGGTGGTTTCTCTCACACTTGTTAACAGTTCACATCATTGACTGGTAATCAAGTGGTTTCTACCATGTTCGACTTCAACACATTTAATCGCATGGATAGAATCATACTAGTTCGGGAAGTAAAAATCAAGACCCTGGATCTAGTTTCCACCATCCAGGCTGCGAGGAGTTTTATTATTCATTATGCAGTAGACGATTCATTACAGATGGTTGCGTCCATGATGTGTCTACATTATTGATGTAATATTAAAATCATTTCTGTATCAGAACAAGTTTATTTAGTTTTTGATCTGAGTATGGGAATGCCTACCTCAGCGATGATATATGTGTGTGTGTGTGTGTGTGTGTGTGTGTGTGTGTGTGTGTGTGTGTGTTGTGTTGAATGTTTTTACAGGGTTCCGACTGGGGTGTCCACAGGCTAATCCTTGAAATGATAAAGCACATCACTCTTCGAATATTCTCAGAATTCACACTTTAGGGGGGAATTTGTTACACTGAAATTTGTCACCATGACATTTTAGTACTCCCTTAAAAGTCTACAATATCAAAGTTCCCAAATTCAAGCCTTGAAACTAAGAGAAAAGCTATAAAAGCCTTAAAACTCTAGTACCGCACTTTCTCCTAGTTTCGCCTGCGGTCCCGCACTATTTGGCTATAAATCATGCGTAACTAAGCGCACTTTCTGCTTATTAAAAGTGCGGACCCCTGTAAAATATTAGAAAAGGTGCAAGTAAAATCTAGAAGCTCAGTTAAAGTTGTCTTCAGAAGCTTATAGAAACATTCCTACGGTGCAAAGTATGCTCCTTTCATGTTCATGCATCCCATCCAATAAGGAGCTAACCCCTTGATGCAAGGAACTAATCCCCTTGAAGGAGGATTCTATCCCTTCTTGTATGGAGCTGTAACCTCCTCTCTTCCACTATAAAAAGAGGCATAGGGCAGCCTCAAGGGGTTACAATTGATGAGTTGAAGTTTTAGTATTGTTGGAGGTGAAGTGTTGTTGAAACTTAGACCTTTTAGCTGAGATTTCATGTGGGAAGGATTACATACCTATATGTATTTCGATTGAAAGAGTGCAAGGTTGATCAGAGTAAAGGAAGGCCTGTTCCGGACCCCAGGAAGGCCTGTATGACATCAAGGCAGACACGGTTGTAAGGCTCTTCCTTATTTAAGTTAATACAAATAAATCCATTTTTCTCAATAAGTTGTCAATTGATTGGTTTATTTTATGGATTCCTTGATCACCATAATAGATATGATTTATGAATATATGCTATGCAGGTGCTATTTGATGTTTGTTTGTTTTTTATTGTAGATCTACAAAGATAACTCTTTCAAGCGACTGAAGGACTACTACTACAAACAAGCGTTGGATCAAAGGTAAGATCGTTAAACCCTTATAGCATTTAATTATGAATCGAAATATATCTAGAGAAAGATATTTTTGTTTGTACATTTGTTGCTAGCTGTCTGTAGGACACTTGGGAGGTCTGTCTTGTTCGCAAGAACGACTTATCTGTCCAACAAAAGCACCCTTAGATATTGTGCACTCAGATTTTTGTGGACCAATGCAAACTCCATCTTTAGCTGGTAGTCACCATGTCTTGATATTTATAGATGATTATATAAGAAATACATTGGTTTATTTCTTGAAACAAAAGAGTGAAGTTTTTGAACAATTTTACCACTTCAAAGCTCTTTTTGAGAAGCAGAGTGGGCACTACATCAAAGTGCTAAGAACTGACAGAGGTGGAGAATATATCTCTAAATATTTCTTATGTTTTTGTAGGGAGAATGGCATACACAAGCAGTTTACCACAAGGTACACACCACAGCAAAATGGTGTTGCAGAAAGGAAGAATAGGACCATCATGGACATGGTCAGAAGTATATTGAAGGAAAAACATTTTCCAAATGAGTATTGGGTTGAAGCTGTCAATTGTGCAGCGTATATTTTGAATAGATTCCCAACCAAATATGTTATGAATAGAGTCCCAGAAGAAACATGGAGTGGAACAAAGCAGTTTTTCACTCACATGAAAGTATTTGGATCTGTGGCATATGCACATATCCCGGATCAACTAAGGAATAAGTTGGACAACAAGGGGGAGAAGTGTATCTTTGTTGGATACAGTGATGAGTCCAAGGCCTACAAACTCTATAATCCATCCACCAAGAAAGTTATAATCAACAGAGATGAGAAGTTTATTGAAGAATAAGCTTGGGACGGAAGCTTATAGTAAACAGTGAATGTGAAGACATGTGTGTCTCATGAAGAGGAAGAGGAATTAATTACTGAAAATAATTCCTCCACGGTGGCTCCTCCTCCACCTACACAAGCACAAAAAAGCACACTACAAGTAGGAAACAAAACAACCTTGAGAAATCAAGGAAGTGCTTCTCCAAGCACACCACAGGGATCAGAAACTCCCTCGAGTTCAAGTGGAACTCCAAGCACACCAAGAAGACCAAGATTCAGAAATTTGAGTGAAATTTATGAGCGAGAAGTTGATAATAATAATGGTCTCAATTATTTATTTTCTTTGTTTTGTCATGTTGATTACCCAATACATTTTGAAGATGTAGTAAAAGAAGAAAAATGGATTGAAGAAATGAATGAAGAGATTGGTGCAATAGAAAAGAATGATACATGGGAGTTAGTGGACCTCTCAAAAGGTAAAGAAGTCATTGGAGTAAAATGGGTCTATAAGACCAAGAGAAATGCTGAAAGAAAAATAGAAAGGCATAAAGCAAGACTTGTTGTCAAAGGCTACAAGTAGCAGCAAGGAAGAGATTATGAAGAAACCTTTGCACCAGTTGCAAGGATGGAAACATTGTGGATAATGTTGTCCATTGCAGCACAACAAAAGTGGAAAGTCTACCAAATGGATGTGAAGTCAGCATTATTGAATGGAGTGTTGAAAGAGGAGGTATATGTTGAACAACCTTCAAGCTATGAGATTGGAGGCCAAGAGCTCAAAGTGTGCAAGTTGAAGAAATCTCTTTATGGGCTGAAGTAAGCACCAAGAGCATGGTACAGCAGAATTGATGCTTACTTGACAGAAAATGGGTTTGAAAAATGTGATGGTGAACCCACACTCTATATTAAAGAAAATTATGGTAAGATCCTTATTTTTGTTTTATATGTAGATGATTTAATTTTCACAGGTAATGAAGTTTCTCTCATTGCTGATTTTAAAACAGTTATGAAGAGTGAATTTGAAAGGACTTACTTGGGTTAATTGAGAAAATTCTTGGGCATAGAAGTAAAGCAAAATGAAAAAGGAATTTTTATTTCCCAAGCAAAATATGTTGTATAAGTTTTAAAGAGATTTAATATGTAGCACAAAAAAGTAACAATAACTCCAATTGTCATGGGGTTAAAATTAAGAAAAGAATATTGCAGCAAGAATGTCGATCTGACATTATACAAGAGCATAGTTGGAAGTCTAATGTATTTGACTGCAACTAGGCTTAATATTATGTATGATTTAAGTTTAATTTCCATATTCATGGAGACACCAAAGGAGACACATTGACAAGCAGCCAAAATAATTCTAAGGTATGTGAATGGAACGAAGGAGTATGGTGTTCTATACTCCTTAACTGATAATTTTAAGTTGATTGGTTAAACTGACAGTGAGTGGGTTGGAAGTGTAGATGATAGAAAGAGCACATCTGGGTATGTGTTTCATTTGGGATCGGGAGCCATTTCATGGGCTTCCAAGAAGCAACCAATAGTTGCATTATCAACAACAGAAGCGAAATATGTGGTAGCAACAGCAGCAGCATGCCAAGTAGTATGGATAAGAAGGATGCTGAGAGATCTATGTCATGAGAAAGGAACCACAATTTATTGTGATAATAGCTCAGCAATTTCATTGTCAAAGAATTTTGTTTTCCACAAGAGAACAAAGCATATTGATGCAAAATATCATTTTATAAGAGAATTGGTTAACAATGGTCAGATTGTTTTGCAACATTGCAGGACAAAGGAACAATTCGCTGATATCCTCACAGAGCCATTAGCACAGAAGAGTTTTGAGTATCTCCTAAAATGTCTGGGAATGAATGATGGCAGTTGTGAATTTTAATCCCAACCACCGCCATGAATAAATAGTGGCACATCCCACAATTTCATCAATTTTGATTGCAGAGAAGGAAAACAACAGATCCAAGAGCTGGAGGCGTTTTCACGCAACCACAACAAACAGAGTACAATGCCATACTCTGTGTTTATTTCTTCAACCATCGCATTGACTTACCTTCTTTTTTTTTCTCGCGCAACGCATTTCGCAACTTTTAAGTTTTAACCTAAATCCCTTTCGCCACAATGTTACGTTTCCACTGATGCGATATCGGCGGGACCCACCTTATCCTTACCACATGGACCAAACCTTTTTTTGTGTTCATTTCCTTTGTATTTTTTTCACCGCACTTACCAACCTTTACCGCCTGCATACCGCACATTGCAACTTTTATTGTTGAAATCTTAAGCCCGCATGTTATGTTATTTCTCTACCTATGCGATACCGGTGGGACCCACTGTTTAAGCTGCCCGTAGAGCGTACTTCGCAAGTTTTAAGTTTTACCTTTATGCCCACTGCAAGTTATCTATTTTGTTTGCGATGCGATCGCAAGAGGGGCACATGTCAAGCTCAGGAGGATAGAGCATTTCGCACATCAAAATTTTTTGTGTTACCCGAAAAGTTCCACAAGTTATGTTATTTGTTTTGCGATGCGATATTGCTATCACATATCGCAATCACCAAGATTTAAGTTTACCGCCGAACTGCCTGCAGGCTAAGTTATTTTGGTTGCGATGCAATAATTGCCACGTCACTATCGCACATCGCAGCCCGCAAAGTTTAAAGGATAGCACTGAGAGTTAAAATTTATTTTCATCGATCTGCGCGGATGCAATGTGGACCAGAACCACATTACATAAGATTTGAGATCCGCCAGTTTGTGTTCTGAACACATTTTTACGTGTTTTCCCGTGCAATTTAGAATACGGCCTGTGTTCCAATTAAATGAAGAAAGGGTTCTTTTGATGGCACAAGGACAAATTTTTGTTGAACGTCTGTTTAGCATTGAAGCAACATTGAATAGATTAGGTTTTTATAGGCTTTGACTATTTTGATATAAGCATCGTAATTTCAATTATTTAGAGAGAGAGTGTGTGTGTGTGTGATGGAATAGAAAACTGAAGTTTGTTCCTCTCCTGTGTTTTTACGCTGTCTGTGTATTAACTATAAATTTTCCGCATTATTCTTTCAAGTCTCTGTGTTGTGGGGGAAACACATTTCCTTTGTCTAATTATATTCAGAAATTCCAACAATTAGTACAACCTTCAAAACTTTCACGGAAATCAACCCAAAGGTGCATCTCTTTGTTATTCTCATGCACAGGCGTTAGTGTCATGGGGGTGGGTGATATGAATTGTTCCTCTTCCTTCCAGGAGGATGAATAATTACAGAGCTGAGTCCTCTCTTTCAATCAATCCAGTGAAAGGACAACGCTTTCCCATCGGTCCCTATGCAAACAATGGAGTGTACTAGTGAGTTTCTTCTTTGCAATATCAATTTTTGGATATGTAGGGTTTGCATTTTTTGGTTTTCTAATGTCAAACAACGTCATTTGACATGGATTATATACAAGACCTTGCCATTCATGATGCAAAATCAACCTCTGTTTCACACACAATAATACAATTCATTGATGCTTCAAACATTGAAGAGAAAGATTGAAAGACAATAGAGAAATATAGTATACCTTGTGGGCAAGTGTGAGGAGAACCAATCCTGTAGCATTCATGAGAAGGACTTCGTTCTTTGGATGGTAACAATAGTTGTCAACTCTGAAGATAAGGTTTTTGCTCGGATCGCACACAGTGAAGTCGTTGCAGTTGAACATCAAATATTTCCTCCAAACTGTTAAGAGTGTGACAAATTCCTTGCAGAACTTATCATCGATTACAAAACATCCTTCGAGTTCTCTATCATATGGGTATTTTTCGAGTTCTCTATTGTATGGTTGAATCTTGAAGATCATTTTTTATGAGAATATGGAACACCAGAGCAAGCACGCGAGGTAGGCTAGGGATGAAAGAAATAATAAAGGGCTAGAGAGGAAACTGGGAGTTCTCTATTGTATGGGTGAATCTTGAAGATCATTTTTTATGAGAACATGGAACACCAGAGCAAGCAAGCGAGGTAAGCTAGGGATGAAGGAAATAATAAAGGGCTAGAGAGGAATCTGGACTCTTGAAGTTATTTCATGAAATTTGGGAGCCTTGAGATCTTCTACGTGGTAAAAAAATGATTCGATGGAGGAGAGCTAAAACCGAAGGATCTGATTGGCCAAATGAGTTGTGAGATCTTGAACCTGGTAAAAAAAATTTTGATAGAGGAGAACGAAAAAAGAAGGATTTGATTAGCCAAGTATACCTAGGCAAAGCCAAGAGAGGAACACCTTTAGTGTAAATGTTACCAAAATTTTAATAATCTTTTTTTTAATAATAAATTTATAATATATAAAGAGTTTTGTGACTATAGAAAAATAAATTGATTTTACTAATACTAACTCTAAATTTATAACTTTATTAAAAAAGAATTGCCCTAAAATAATAAAAAAATATATTTAAATTATTTATGCTTGTAATACAAATTTAGTAAAATTATATATTTATAATTGGTTAAATTATAATATTCATTATTTAAAATGTATTTTTAAATATACAATTAAATTTAGCACTTCAATTTTTTTTAATTTTTGGATTGTATAATTCCAAATTACAAAACTCAAATTGGTTATTACAACAATTACGACAACGAGTTTACAATAATATATATTATCAATAAGGATTTAAAGTTAACCAACCACTCTGGTAACTAATCATTGTAATATTTTTCTAGATATTATAACTCATGATATTAGAAATAGAGATTTGAACCTAGTGAAAATGATAAGTATAATTCTAGTAAACCATCTTAAATATCCTCATTTACAATAATTAAAATCAATAATATGTCCATTTAAACCATTCTGTTATTTTTTAACATAAGAAACATTCTAGTAAACCATCTTAAATATCCTCATTTACAATAATTAAAATCAATAATATGTCCATTTAAACCATTCTGTTATTTTTTAACATAATTGTATCTCCAATGAAAACAATGAAACCAAATCAGTATGACATTAACATAACCAAAATTGATAATAATAAATCATTTATAATAATAAGTTGGAAATCTATACTATATAACACTTGAGACTTACATTACCAAATTCATAAACAATAGTACATACCACCTACTGAATACTGAGTACTAAATTCACAACCAAAAATATAATAATAAATCAATTATAATAAGAAGTTGGAAACAATATTATATTATAACACTTCCAGACTTACGTTACCAAATTCATAAACAATAGTACATACCACCTATTGAATACTTGGACGGCCAAGCAACGACCATCCTCCAGGGCCCACTCAACATTGGGATCCGTCACCACTTCCAAAGCTTATGCGCAATGGAATCGCAATTAAGGCTTCAATTGTTATTAATTATTTTCAGTGTAAAACTTTGGGACTTCATCAATGTCACTGCGTATGCATCTGTGCTCTCTTCAATCATAACGACAAAGATATATTAAAATGCGCTGTTATCAACGTAATGAAACCACAAACTTTGGTTTACCAAATGTTGATATGTGCGACTTTTTGGAGTATTCGTTTCTTGCGATGGAACCATCCGCACATGGGGTGTTTAAAATCTACCAAATTTTGCGATAACGAAGGTGGTAGGTCGGGCGTGTCCATACTCTAAACGATTCCAGAAGTTGGTGGCTCAAAAGCCCGGGCTATTTCAAGTTATGTTATGTTTTCTAAATCGTTCTTCAAACTTCTTTTCCGAAATGGTGCATCGACAATGATACCCATGTGCTTTTTGGTATCTATTGAGTAGTTGCTCTATAAATTATATAGATTGTCAAAAGGTAGGAGGCAGACATTTGAATAAAACAAAAGCGGAAGGCATTTGCTTATATTTTCCAAGGGACGGAAATCGCAAATGCAGAGCATATAGATAAGAGCCAGTCCCGCTCAACTGTTTTAAAGGTCCTCAGTGGTGGACCAGACGTACGGCCGGATAAGGAGGGCGTGGTGTTTATTTTTTTCATTATTTCCCTTCTTCCGAAGGTCCTCCATGCAAAACAGATGCAGGAGGAACGCTGTTTACATTGATGAGCCGCCTAACAAACAGGTCGTGGTGTTTCCATTGCTGGTTAAGTTTCTTTTTCAGTGAGTCACGAAATATCCCCATCCCTATTTACCCGCGGCAGTGACCATAGAAGGAGAAACTTATTATTTCTCAATAATTATTTTTTATTATTTAAAAATTACTTATTAATAGCTAAGATAGGGACTAATAGTGAAAAGAATAAAAATGACTTTCACATTAAATATTTTCTATAATGTATTTTAAAATGTAAAAAAATATTTCAAAAAAGCTATAGTATTTTCCCTAATGTATTTTACTATGAAAACAAATTCTTATGTATACAAGTATGGATGCTTTAGCTTAGAGATATGCCTCGTTATCTAAAGACCAGTAAATATAATATTGCATGAAAAAACTCCTTTTTTTTTATATATATTTTTTGAAAATACATGTGCTCATATTCATAATAACAAAAAATATTAACTAAAAATATATTGAAAATAAATTAAAATTGTATATTGAGAAATAATTAAAAATATGCATATTCATATTAAAACGTTACACTGAGGTAGCCTACAAGTATATTAAAATTGCTTAGCTTTGGTAGCCTACAAGTATATTAAAATTGCTTAGCTTTAATTTATTAGAATACATTTTTATTCTACATGATGCATTATCATAAGAACATAATAAGAATATGCATATCTCAAATTTTCATCAAAATATGCATTATCATATCAATAATAAGAACATGTATAGCTCAAATTTTCACCAAAATATTTAGAATTTGAAATAGATACTTAATATTATAATAAAAATGCAATGAGCTTGTAATAATATGTTAATATCTCAAGAGAACAATGTACATTAATATGCTAAGAATATAGAGTTTGAAATAAGAACTTATACCTATTAATAATATTTGCATTAAGTATGTTATCTCAGAGTTTTTTTCACCTTATATCATTGATTAAATTTTGATTAGACAACTCTTATTCACATGTAATGGTGCTTACTATTATGACAAGAATAGGCCTTTCACAATTTTAAACTAATTATCAATAGTTATTAGGTGGGTGGTAGAGATTTAACCTGCATGGAATATGCTCGAATATTCTTAGTAGTATTCACAAATCAAGGGTCCAGATTTATCTCCAAGTTAGTTATGCTATTTTAATTATTTTACCTCAAATTAATTAAACTAAGAAAATTTCATATCAACCAATTTCATATTAGGCATGTGGTGTTGATTACAAGTTAATAATTTGCATGGTAAAGTGGGGGTGAATCTCCATGGATGAAAATATTATTACATGTTTTTTAGAATGTATATATTTAACTCATATATTAATTCATTTTATAATTATTCATAATAATAATTGAAAAATGACATAAAAGTTAGAGCAGATGATGCCAAGATGATGCATCCTCTCAAGATAGCTAAGGTTTCATCCTAGCTAGATGCCCCTTCTCCTAATGCGATCCTCCTTGCTAATCGTCGTTGTGTGGTTTTAACAACTAAAAATCAATGATGAACTCTTGTGATTGAACAAGGAATTCAATATCTCTTAAAGGAACATAAAATAGCCTTTCAAATTATTCCTTTCATGAAACTCAAGCCATGATTTTGTATAATGCCATGCTCAAATCTAGATATGTTCTACCAATAAATTAGGAAACACCTGCTTTTAATGTTTCTTTCAAGGAAGAAGCATTTAGCTGTGAATTTTTTACTTCATATCAAGGTTAGGTCAGAAAATATAATGGGTTTTGACCACAATCAACTAGTTTTCACAAGTGGATTTCTCATTCATGGAAACCTCTCTTCATTATTGAATTGAATATTTATCCCTTTACTCGGGAATTTTTATTATTTCCTTTAGTAATATTGAGGATAAGAAGATTATTTGTGATTTTAGGCCCTGGTTCTGAGGTAGTCTTGGTCTCTTCATGCAACCTTGGTCTCCTACCCTTTTTCTGGTTAAGAAGTCAACCTCCACGAATCCAATTCAAGTAAGGCAACCTTCCCCCACATTTTTGGAATCTCCCATCACTAAATTCTATTAGAAATGCAATTGGGAATTTTTATTGCCGAAGCCTAGAAACCAACCAATTTTTTTTAAGACCACTTATGCTTAAATATATGTGGAGATGGATTTTGATAAGGGTTTTCTTACCGAGATAAAATATGATGAATATAGAATATGTATGGGTTCGAAAGCTTTATTATGAACTTACATCTTTTCGATGCCGAGTGTTTTATGGAACACAACATGTAATCAAAAATTACCCCAAAGGTTTGTAGAATAATATAATCTAAAATAATATTCAAAGGCCTAAATAGTGGGAAGGAGCTTAGAGCTAACATTATATGGTATACAAGGAAGAAGAGACTCAAGGTAAGAAAGAAGAAAAAGGAAATTTGGAAGAAGTTCTTATCAAAGAAGATTCATCGAAGTAAATAAAAATCAGTGAGGAAGAAGTGCATGTTAGTGAAGATCATGTAGATCCAGCGATAGTGGAATCCCATACCCAACAAACCCTTGTGAAAGTTGGATCCCCTTTGAATCCTCGAGGAATAAAGTTGGAAAAGTAATTTACTGGAAGTGCATGTCAATGAAGATCATGTAGATCTAGCGATAATGGAAGCCCATACCCAACAATCCCTTGTGAAAGTTGGATCCCCTTTGAATCCTCGACGAATAAAGATGGAAAAGTAATTTACTGGGTAGATCATGCAGATGTGGAACAAGCTGAAGACAACAACTCTCACTCACTAAAGAGTGACCCATTGGATTTAGCAAAAAACACGGGTTGGATTCAAGTTGGGAAGGAGGGAAAAAATATTTCACCAAGGAAAAAAAGAAGCAAGTCAAAATCAAATAAAAAGGTAGTGAAAAATGGAATGTAACGTATTTGGATCTTGGGAGTGTTCTGGAAAAAATTTAGATGGAAAGGGAACTTTTTTTTTTGTATCATGGTCCATGGAGTACTTGCTTGAGGGTTGGATTGAGCTTGAGTGCTCAATCTCAATTCCACAAGGAATATTGGTTATTTTAATGAAATGTAATGGTTATAGATTGGATCCCAACTTTATTTTGTAATAAACTCACGTATATGTTTGAGTTAAATAATAATAATAATAATAAAGTTATAATTTAGTTAATTTTTATGATCTTTTAATGTGGACAATGTGAGGTGTATCATGGGGTAAGGGTTTTGATGGTTATCGTGGATTGATGCTTAGAGGTGTTTACCAGCCATTTAATTTTTATGGTTGAGCTAGTTATAACATAATTCTAACATATGTTTGAGAAGATATTGTGCATGCATTTTTCATTGGGAATTAATGTCAATTTAAATTAACCATGTCAATAAATTCACACATCTTTATTTTACACTTTTTTTAATATCAAACTACAATAGATCACACCTTCATTAAATGTATTATGTTTTAAATGTGAAAAAAAAATCATTCAAAACAGATCAATAACTTGTTTTTATATAGAAGTATATTGTGTGCATGCATTTATCCTACCAAAGAAACAGAAACAAGATGGAGGCGAGTTTGGAAATCTCACCACCATAACATTGGTAACCAATTTCGAAGCTCGTTTCCTTGAATTTGAATATTGAGAAAATGAAGCATCCAATATTATCATAATTGAGCTCCTCTTCCATTCTAGAATACTAATAAAAAGGTGGAGAATTAAGCAAAATTACCAACTCACTGGGAGAACAAAATGAATTAGCAAGGCTGAAGAGTAAGACTCGAACTCATGCAAAACTCACAATTTGCATCAGGAAATTAAAATAACATTAAAGTAAAGAAGTACACTAAATTTCAACAAAAATGGTTATTCAATATGATTATCTCGATGATGGTTGTACTCGATGATGTTTGTACTCTACTCTATTGATGGTGAGTGGATACCAATTTCTTGAATGTGTTTGAAATGCTCGATGTGTCTATGTCTAAGAGACAATGGCTCTTGCGTATACCTTTTATGGTTATTAGATCTGGATTTGCGATTTCTCCTACCAAATACGTGCCCCTTTCCTAATAATCAAGGAGCAAAAAGAAGAGGTATACACTTTCTCCTTTCCTTATTATAGGGAGTGTAAGTTCTTACTATCCTACCTAATAAGGTTCTTCTAGTTTAGTTCTTGAAACGAAATCTTCCCTCTTTGCCTTCGATCACATCTGAAAACGATTTATAAGGCCTACCATGGCTGGATATGAAATTAAGGATGTAATTTTGGACCTTGGGTCCGACATTAACATTCTTCCAAAGAATTCTAGGCAGGCTATGGGATAGCCAAAACTGGAGTGGGAACAAATTGAAGGAAATTTGCCTTTGTCTCTTAGGATGTTTCCTATACAACGGGGAATGCAAAACCTCTGTGAAGGAATACAAGTGCGAGGAGACCTCGACCAATAACCAGACCAACAATATATCCATAAGTATAACTAGTTCACTGAGCTGATAAGCATTACCCAGCCACCAAGCCATTTTCTATTTACATAATGACATCGAGCTTCTGTAGCAGCTAAATGATTAAAATTCTTGTATGATGAAAATTTCAATAATAATTAAACTCAAAATACATCGACACATCATACTACAAAACACCATGGATTCTAGAAAATGTACAAGCCTACTCGTTGTCAATTCTGAGATCAGAACAGGAAAAAAAGAAAAATGAGTGTTCCTTTATTTGAAATTCGTGACTCAAAATCACCAAAACAATTTGAATATAAAAAAAATCACAGTCTTAATTTGACTTGTGTTAGACATGCAAATTCAGATTGAAAATATGATTGAGGTTCCAATTCAACTAATCACAGATCCATCGCATATTGTCTGTCAGTTCCTGCTGAAACTTCCCCTAACTCAACAACTTGTGGAAGTCAACAAATTTTTTTTGTTAAATCTACCTTCTACTAACAAAAGATGATGCAGGCCTTTCAGAACCTCTGATATAGATACTAAAACCCCGGTTGAGATTCTGACAGCAAAAAAACTAGCGTTTAAAGACTTACTAGGGATTTTCATTAGCAAAATACAGATAACGACATTTACTGAGCATTGAAGTTCCCCTAAAATTAGTTTAAAACAGAGCCTTGCTTTACCTGGGGAGCTATGCTCAACCAAAAGAGCCCAACTAAGGCATTGGGCTTACTATGTAGGATTGCAAGATGGGCAACAAGAATTACTTGTAACCTACATAATGCATATCCGCAGTGACTAACAACTGCAAATAAACGAAATTCACTGAGACATTCCTAGACATGTCTTGTGCATGCAAGGGAGTAAAGTTGGTTTTTATTATTTTAATATATTTAAATTGAAATTAAAAATAGAAAATGAAATACGATATAAATAAGGTTAAATGGTTAAAAAAAAACAAATTACTCAACTTCCAAGTGGGGCTTGGGGTTTGAATGCACCCAAGTGCATCTTCTGGATCTTCGACTCGAATAGGTGGGATTTATTTTGTAGTTGTTGGTTTTTGATCCCACACAGCTACAAGGTAATAAAACGCTTGCTCAGACCTGTCAACAACTTTTCCTTTTACTGTATGCTAAGGTTGTTTTAGTGAAGGACATGAGAGATAGAAAATGTTGATGTAGTCACCGTGCACGCAATAATACAACTAGCTGGAGCACGCCTTAACTTCATATCCAAATCTAGTAAAAGCACCAATTGATCGAGTCTCACTAGCATCATCTTGCCCAGTGTCATTTTTCGGTACTTGATGCCAAGAGTCGATGTCTTAAGACCTGCAAGGGGAAGGGGTCGAAAGTAAACATTGGCTAAAGTAAGCATGCAACCATACACCAAAGAGATGATGGGAATGGAAATTTCAATAAATTGGTAGGCTTGTGCTGGAGTTATCACTAATCTCGGTAGCATTAAAAGTTATGATAAAACCGTTAATGGATCTGGGGAGATTACACGATTTCTTCTGTATAGAAATTCCAGTGCCTATTGGAGGAATCTGTGAAAGTCATTTCGTATTTATTTTTTCTTCATCAAATCCTTATGGGTCAAATTTTCCAGGTTCGGTTAAAAATCCCTTATTAAATTCTGTCATTTCGTCGATTATGTTTTTCTATAAGTTTGTTTAACGAGTTTCTGCTACCACACCCAATCGAGTTAATTTTTATGCTTAAAATTTGATTTGGGCTTATTGAATTTGGGTATTTTGAAAAGAAAATTTATATTTTTACATGTTTTCATTGTAGTATTTGCTTCCATGAACGATGCATATGTGTTTAACTAATAGGCTTATGATGATTTTGCAAATTGAGCAATTTGTTGGGCTACTTGTGTGTGCCTTTGGGGAAGAGGGAAGTGGGGTGGTGTGAGTTTTCTATTATCAAATTTTCTTATTTGAAAATGGGATTGTAAGAAGGAGGATGATATAATAACTTCACTCTAATTGCAACTGAATTTTGCTTCATATTTGATTTTAGTTCTCCCTGCACAGTTTTGGCGGGGCCCAATTATTTTATGGAAACAAAAAGTCGAAAGAGAGTGAAGGCCATAGCGTAAAGGCCATCCTCTGTCCAGTTATCCAGGGCCAAAAAATGAGCTCTTCTTCCCTCTACGTTTGCATCTTCTGTCGCAATTCCACAATGTTCTTGCTTGCCGATAAGGCCACTTTTCGGTTCTATTATAACAAGCTTGTGCCCTGAGTTGGTTAGCGTGGGATTTGGAAATGGAACTTTCTTAACCCACCCACCTGCAACAACTAGACATGATAGCTTATATCAAAAAATTTATGAGTGGGGGAATTAGTAATAATGATTCAGATGAAGGTCATGAAGATGAAGGAGTTAGCAGTCTTTAGCAGAATATGACTATTGCAAGCAGTGCTATCTTTTCTGGAATTTTTTAGTATGATCATGTATGCTTTTTAGTATGCTCCTGTATGCTCATCATTTATGCGAGTTATTTTTTCGAATCCATAATATTTATATACTAATATCCTAGCTCATGCAGCCTCACGGAATGAGTCACCACTGCTTCTAAGGGATGGAGTCTAATTGAAAAAGGGATGATAAACCTCAACTCTCAAGGGATATTCTTAACCAGAATTGGGTATTTACATAGTACACATAGCATAATTTCTTTTCAGTGAAGAAGGACAACAATTTTTGTTTTCAGTAAAGAAGGACAATAAGAGTTTGTAGGAATGAATACCATAACCCCTGCAAAGAAAAGGTTCGCATTGTCTCATGCTTATGTTAGCATTGTCTCCTGCTTCTATACCAAGTTCAGTACCACATAGATCACCCACAATGTCGGTTCAAAAAAGATCAGCCACAACGAGATCACCTGCATCGTCGATTCAATAGAGATCACCCACATTGTTAGAATGACTGCAACATACATAGGGATCACACCTAGTTTTTGAGCCAGGAGAAACTTCTACGTAACAGATAAAGTGAAGCGGTGGCACCCGTTACATGCAAACACTAGAGACAGGCAAGCAGAAGTGTTGACTAGCCGAGAGTGGTACAATATAGTTTGGTGGACAATATTAAATTAAAATTTTTATGTTAAAGATATTACTTCAAGTACATTACTTCCAATTCAGAAAATACTAAGAGAAACTCTTTTAACTTAAGATAATGACTTGAGAATTTTTTATTTTTATTTTTTTTATTTTTTTTTATTTTTATTTTTTTTATGTTAAAGACATTACTTCCAATTCAGAAAATACTAAGAGAAACTCTTTTTGTTACGCTCCCTAATGTTACGCTCCCTCTCCTAGTTATTTCTGGAAATAACTGCAGTAATTATGATTTCCTTCATTTATGGAAACAAACTACAGTAATTTCCTTAAATTACGGAAATCAACTGCAGTTAATTAATTTCTTGTTGGGAGCTTCTGAAGTGGTCCATTACTCCCACTGCAGTTCTCTACCATGATTTGTGGAACACTTGACACATAGCCAATAGAAGCTTGATGGAAGCTTGGTTATAAATATTTATGTTTGGTCCCCAAGCTCACTAACTCAATCACCTTCAGTTTTACACTATCAAGTTAGAGTGAGGAGAGCTTGGAAGTCCTTTCAGATTTCTGTATCCTTTAATTTTTGCTTTAGTGAGAGCTTTTGGGAGAGTTTTGTAAATCTAAGGGTGGAGTTTGCTAAGCTTTCTATCTCTCCACTTTCATCACTTGAAGAAAAAAATATGAAGTTTTAAAGAGTTTCAGCAAAACAGATTTGTAGCGAAAGGTTTTTTTTTTTTTTTTTTTAGTGAAGCAACCGGAATTTTTTTGCATACAAAATAGCTTGTGAGCCATCAATGGCTGGAGGTATGATTTATTGGGCATTTATTTTTATTTTACGATTCTTTTAGAGTAATTATTCCACATTTTAGAATCGTTATTTTTAAGCTAACATTTGGTATCAGAGCGATTTTTTATCTCTGCCTTGGTGGTTATAGACATATTTTGGCTAAAATGTCATATTTTGAGAATTTTTTGAATTAAAGCATTTATTTGGAAATATGTCTAATTTCTGCTCATTTTTTATGCTTATTTAGTTATATTATATGCAATTTGGAAAATATGCTCGTATTTAATCTGCATGAATTAATTATTTCTGTTCTAATTAAAACATGTTATTTTGGATGAGTATACGAGTCCAATCGTTAAATGTTATGCATAAATTTTATAGTTTTATTTATGCAAATTATCATTATTCTTATATCAAGTTAATTTTTTATGTAAATAATGTCTAGTGATCCATATAATTTTAATTGATTAGAGAATAGCCACAACATCTCTAATGAAATAAAATTATATATTATAATTGATTAGGATCACATAAAGATTATTTAAACATTAATTGTAATTAATTATACTAAATATAATAAATTTTATCCCATAGGAATTTTTATTATATTTATGTAATTAATTAGGATAAAATATTCATAACTTACCCACAGGAGTTATGAATTAATATTTTTATCATAAAATTCAAAACTAAGATAGAATTTATACCAAATTATACTCATAATATACCCTTAGAATTATGAATTAAGTGAATAATTTGATAAATTCTATCATAAGGAATAACCGAATCTGCTTGAAATGAAAATTTAGTTCACAAACAATTTTTATGTCATTAGATTCAATTTTAAGCATGATTTACATTGGTAAAGCATGAAATTTTATTTATGCCTCAATTTTAACATAAACATGTGATCTTTAATTTTATGCAGTTGTACTACCTGCAAATTTCTCTGAAATTCATATTGATATCCCTGAACTTAAGAGAGATAACTATAAGGTCTGGAATGAGAGAGTTCTCCTTCATTTGGGGTGGATGGACATAGACTATGCTATTAGGATAGACAAACCACCGACACTCAATAATACCAGCACTGCAACAGACATCACACTTTATGAACGATGGGAACGATCTAATCGCCTAAGTGTGATGTTCATTAAAAATAAAATTTCAGCTGGTATTTGTGGTTCTGTTGAACAGCATGAAAAAGTTCGAGACTTGCTGAAAGCCATTGATGATCAATTCGTCACTTTAGACAAGGAACTAGCAAGCGCCCTAATTATGAAATTCTCATCCCTAAGGCTCACCAGTGTAAAAGGTGTGCGCGAGCACATCATGCAAATGAGGGACACTGCGGCTCAGTTGAAGAAACTCGAGGTTGAAATATCAGAGTCTTTCCTGGTGCACTATATCCTGAACACCCTTCCGCACCAATACGAACCCTTCAAAATCTCATACAACACACATAAGGATAAATGGTCAATTAATGAACTCATGACCATGTGTGTTCAAGAGGAAGAGAGACTGGTGATGGAAATGGGAGAAAGTGTAATGCTGGCAACGCGAGGAAAGGGAAAATCTCAAGCCAATCGGAAAGGGAAAGGTAAAATACCTCCCCAAGCCGATATCAAGAAGGATTCCAAGTGTTTCTTCTATAAAAAGAAGGGACACATGAAGAAGGAATGCGCCAAATTTCAGAAATGGCTTGCGGACAAAGGTAATCCAATCTCGTTTGTTTGTTATGAATCTAATATGGTTATCACCCCCCCCCCCTCTCAGTTTAATTAGAGGTTCAACATTAACTACGGTGCATGAACTGAGTTTCGGTGGAGACCGGTGGAGGAGGTAGATGAAAGAAGCGGAGTTGACTATCGGTTGTGACTATAATGTTGCATGATTTGCAACACATAGTGATTGGAGATTCCAATGAGGATTGCATGAGCAAGGATGGACCAATTCGAGTTCATTCAGAGCCCATATTCAACAGGGATTGCGCAGTAGAGGCAGGCTAGCAAGTGGCAGAGGATCGGTGCATGGATTTGCTAGATCGGACCTGATTAGTGTGTAGCGATTGGATTGTACTGAGAGATTGTGAGATTTGTATGAGGATTGTTACATGATCTCTATGACATATATTATATAAAGATATTTGGGGTTTTTAGCTTCAGGCTTTCCCGTTAAAACACTGTGTTCATATGTGTGAATTTTTATGGTTTCAATGTGTGCATGCAATTGATTTAATTTCCGCATATGATGATCAATAGTAGAAGAGATTCTGTATTGTGCATGAAGTCAAATAGTGTGTGATCACGATAATATTGGATGTATAACACATTAGTTATATAATTTCTACATGGTATCAGAGCTATATTGATCATTGGAGCAATTGAAAATCATTGAAGCGGTTGAGTTTTGTGCTGGTATAATTCGAATTTGCAGCAGTGTTTTCTTGGTGTCGAAGTTGAGATGTCTTTCAATGGATTGAGATTGGAGTATGTCCTTGAGGGCAGCTCAAATGATATTGCATGGAAGGACAGGATGGAGGCAGTGCTGGAGGATAATGGGTTGAAGGAGTTCATAGATGTAGAAATTCCAAAACCTGCTTCTAGCGATGCTGCCGCACTTGACGCATGGCAAAAGAAGACAGCAAAATGTCGAAGGATTCTGTTGGAAGGTGTGAAGGATCACATAGTGTCCAGCCTTCATGGTAAAGCTTCTCCATTCTTGATGTGGAAAGCTTTGACAAATTTATTTCAAAGCAAGAGCGACCAGAGGAAGTTGGCGCTCAAGGATAAACTCAGGAACATAAAGATGGAGAAAGGCGACAGTATGCCCAAGTACCTCACAAAGTTCATCCAATGCAGGGATGAGCTGGGAAGTGTGGGGGTGACTGTAGATGATGAGGAATTGGTGAGCTTGGCTCTCCTTGGGCTTCCTAAGAGTTGGCATTCCTATCAGGACTCTGTCAATGGTCGGGAGAAATTGCCAGGATGGGAGCGACTTTGGTCGGATCTTGTGCAAGAGGAGATAAGGCGAAGTGCCAGGGATAGATCTTCATCAAAGAACTCAGATGAAGAAAATTGCACTTTGGTTGCCAAAGCAAGGAAGGGGAAGAGCAAGAAGAATGCTTCTCAATCTAGTGCGAAAGGCAAGAAGCAGGACATGTCCAAGGTGAAGTGCTTTCACTATCACCAACACGGACATTACACCACTAATTGTCCACAGAAGAAGAAAAATAAGCAGGCTGCTAGATCTGCAGCTGGAGAGGCCTTAGCCTCGCATTTTGAGCTGGATTTTTCACTGATCGCATGCTTGGTCTCAAGTGTGATTGGTTCAGTGTGGTTTCTTGATAGTGGTGCATCTTTTCATATGATTGGAGACAAATATTTGTTCAGTGATCTAGATGAGAAGGATCTTGGAGTGCACATCGAGATGGTAGATGATGGTAGATATAGTGCGACTGGTATCGAGACCATTTCCTTTGAGAGGGAGTCTGGTAAACCTTTCATATTGAAGGATGTCATGCATGTTCCAGGATTGAAGAAGAATCTAATCTCGGTGGCCATGTTGGAAGACAAGGGATATGATGTTGTCTTTAGCGAGGGGAAAGGATTTCTGCGTAGTAAGGCAGCTGATGAGCCTAGAGGATAGGGTTTGAGTTAAGAACCTTTATCAATTGCGGGTAGATGGGCTGCCTGTGTGCGAGCAAAGAGCGAAGGAGTGGTGGTGGGATGAGGGAGTGAGCTATGGCAGGATGCTGGTATCTTGCATGGTGCTTTGAGATTTGCGTGATTTCTCACAGGGCTTCCCAAGGTATACTTATGATCTGAGATCAATACGAGGATGTACCTTGGGAAAACTTGTGAAAGCCACCTTTCACGAGAAGGATAGTCGCGCCACGACGATCCTTGAGAGAATTCACACAGACGTGTGTGGACCTTTCTCAGTAGCTTCGACAGCAAAGCACGGGTATTATGTGATATTTGTTGATGATTTTTCTCGTAAGTGTTGGATCTTCTTCATGCAGAAGAAGAGCGAGACATACTCAAAGTTCTGTGAGTTCAAGGCACTGGTTGAGAAAGAATCGGGGAAGCAGGTGAAGGCTCTTAGGAGCGACAATGGTGGTGAATTCATCTCTGGAGAATTCAAGGACTTTTGCAGTGCAGAAGGAATTCAAAGAGAGCTCATAGCACCTCATAACCCACAGCAGAACAAGGTTGTTGAGTGGAAGAACATAATGATTGTGGGTGCTGCATGTCGTGGGTCTTGCATGGGTGATGTTTGCATGATCAGAGCCTTCCCATACACTTGTGGGCCGAGGCATGCAATACTGTGGTTTATGTGTTTGTTGCGGTTTATGTAACATAGAAACCGGGTGCAAACCTATTACACGGCATGAGTACACCCGAAGAGGCGTTTTCTGGTAAGAAGCCTGATATTTCTCATTTGAAGATTTTTGGCTCACCTATTTACATTCATGTGACGAAGGATGCCAAGAAGAAGCTGGAGCCGACCGCAGAGGTTGGGATATTTGTGGGGTACACAGAAACACCCCACAACTATTGTGTGTATTTTCCAGACAGTCGGAAGACTGTTGTGCGACGGGATATCAAATTTCATGAGGAGAAAGCCATGAAGTGTTCGCTTGAGAGGGAGCCACACTTGCATGCAGATGAGGAGCTATTAGTTCCTAAGGATGAGCCTCGGGATGTGGATCAGCCACAAGAGGAGGTTCATGGAGTGGAAGAGACCACTCAGGCAGCGCTAACCATCAGAGGGCGGAAGCGCACTACAGAAGCTGAGCGACTGGCTCAGGATGCAGAGAAGGTTGTAGGAGCACCTACATCACAGCGCAGACAGAGACAGTCACTTGACCGGTATACTGGATACATGGCTCTTATGAGGAAGTGTATTGTGACAGAGCCATCCTCTTTTGAGGAAGTTGTGGAGGACCTTGCATGGGTAGATGCCATGGTGGAAGAGTATGATTCGATTGTCAAAAACAGTGCATGGGAGATTGTCCCGAGGCCGGAGGGGAAATCAGTGGTGGGTTCGAGATGGATCTACAAAGTGAAGCAGGCAGCTGACGGGAGTGTGGAGAAGTACAAGGCAAGATTTGTTGCCCGAGGCTTTTCACAGATTGAGGGGATCGACTATGAGGAAACCTTTGCACCTGTCACAAGGTATTCTTCCATATGGAGCATCCTTGCTCTCTCAGCGCAGATGGGGTGGCACATTCATCAAATGGATGTGAAGACTGCGTTCCTCAACGGAGTCATTGAGGAGGAAGTGTACATAGAGCAGCCCGAAGGTTTTGAGTTCTTCGGTCGCATGTGTGCGGGCTCAAAGAGCGTTGTATGGGTTGAAACAAGCACCTCATGTCGTACACATGGATAGACAGGTTATTTCCCTAGGTCTTGGATTCCACCAAGTGAGGTGGATCTGAACCTATACCAGATTGTGGTGGAACTCCGTTTGCGATCATTGTACTTTATGTAGATTATTTGATTTTGACAAGTGATGAATAGTTGATACTCTCATGCAAGGCTGATCTTGCAAAAGAGTTTGAGATAAAGGACTTGGGCCTCCTTCATTATTTCCTGGGATTGGAAATTTGGCAGCGCAGTGATGGATTGTTTGTGTCTCAAGGAAAGTATGCTCGGGAGATACTGGAGAGGTTCAACATGCATGGCTACAAGCCTATTGATACTCCTCTTCCTGGTGGTTGGAGGAAGGAGGATGCTACTTCAGCGGAGGTAGTGGATGCCACTGTCTATCGACAGTTGGTGGGGTCGCTTATGTATCTGGTCAATACACGACCCGATATATGCTATGCAGTTAACCAGCTTTCGCAAGCTATGGTTAAGCCTACCAAGCTCTTTTGGAAGGTGGGGAAGAATGTATTGAGATATCTCAGAGGCAAATCAGGATATGGACTTTGGTACAGACAGTCAGATGAGGTGAAGCTGGGTGGCTTCACGGATGCAGATTGGGTAGGGAGCCCAACGGACAGAAAGAGCACATCTGGAGAGATTTTCAGTATCGGGTCGACAACAGTTTCTTGGTACATCAGGAAGTAGAGATATGTGGCACTCAATTCAGCAGAGGCCGAGTATATGGCAACGTGTTTGGCTGCATGCGAGGCTATATGGATGAGGAAGATCCTGGTCGGGTTGTTTGGTTCACACTTAGATCCTACTGTGATATATTGTGATAATTAGAGTTACATCAAACTCTCATTTAATCCAGTATCTCATGATAGATATAAACATATTGAAATCCTGTATCATTATATCAGAGATTGTGTGCAGCGGAAGATCATGTAACTTTCTTACATTCCTACGGAGGATCAAGATGCTGATATCTTGACGAAGGTGCTCACCAGGAGAAAATCCGAATACCACAGGGGCAGGATCGAGGTGGAAGATAATCCCTATCTTGTTAAGAGGGAGTGTTGAGATTGCAACAAGATGATGAGATTAGTGAAAAGAGTCGCCTTCACTAAGTGGGCCCACAGGCTATTTTTGGCGCAAGTCTATTTTTAGACTATGTCTATTTTTAGACATGTCGATCATATTCTATGAGTTGCAGGATGCTATTTGTGGATGTTTGGTCAAGTTGGAAAAATAGATGGACTTCTATTTTTAGACATATTGGGTGGAATCTATTTTTAGATTGCCAGTCTAAAAATAGATATGTCGAATATTATTAGCTCTTAATAATATTTGGACTCTAAACATTATCTTATTCTCTTGAAGCACTTCAGTTAAGTGCACAGATGTGGCACAACAGCTGACAGAAGGAATTACACTATTCTTGAGGGTTTACTGGAGCTATTGCATGGAGACTTTAGTTAGAACTCATGTGACAGAGTTTGGTGGAGTTATTGAAGTAGTTGGTGGAGTTGTATTCAGTTTAACTCAATTAGACACAGTTGAGCTAGTTGTATCTAGTCTAACTGATTGATACACTAGTGAGAGTGGTGTGAATTAATTATTAATTAATTCACTAAATATTAACTCATTAATCAACTGAAGAATACATCAGTTAACTACGGTGCATGGACAGTTTCAGTGGAGACTAGTGGAGAGGTAGGTGAAAGAGCAGGTTGACTATCAGTTGTGACTATAGTGTTGCATGATTTGCAACACCCAGTGATTGGAGATGCCAATAAGGATTGCGTGAGCAAGGCTGGACCAATTCGAGGTCATTCAGAGCCATTCTTCAGCAGGGATTGCGCAGTAGAGGCAGGCTAGCAGGTGGCAAAGATCGATGCATGGATTTGCTAGATCGGGCCTAATTAGTGTGTAGCGATTGTATTGTACTGAGAGCTTGACATGATCATCTTTGTATGAGGATTGTTACATGATCTCTATGACATATATTATATATAGATAGTTGGGGTTTTTAGCTTCAGGCTTTCCCGTTAAAACACTGTGTTTATACGTGTGAATTTTTATGGTTTCAATGTGTGCATGCAATTGATTTAATTTCCGCAAGTAATGATCAATAGTAGAAGATATTCTGTATTGTGCATGAAGTCAAATAGTGTGTGATCAGGAGAATCTTGGATGTATAATGCATTAGTTATATAATTTCTATAGACCAAATGAAAATATTTATAGCCAGCTTCCATCAAGCTTCTATTGGCTATGTGTCAAGTGTTCCACAAATCATGGTAGAGAACTAGAGTGGGAGTAACAGACCCTTGAGCTCTCAACAAATAAAGTGAATTAAGCTGCGGTTGATTTAAGTAATTTAGGGAAATTACTAGAGTTGGTTTCCATAAATTAAGGAAATCACTATAGTTGGTTTCCGAAATAATTCTTTGCGAGTTATTTCCGAAATCGGTGCGTTACTTGAAAGCGTAACATTCTCCCACTTGGTCCATACTTCCAAACTTAATGTCTCATCTTAAAACCCATTGATAATCTGTATTAAGTAATAGATACATGAATCATGGTGATAAGTCCTCTAATGACGAGTATTATCTTCCATGTATTACTATGTATTTATTTCTATTAAAATTTATGTGGCAACAATTTCTTAATGAATAAACCCTATGTTTATTCTTGGTTCTACACAGATGAATTCTCTCAAATCAAATTAAGGTCCACATAAATATGAGAAAAACATCACAATAATTAAGAATTTCATTAAAAATAACATTGTTCATACAATGAGAAACTACATAATGGAACCAAGTCCCATATTCATTACATGATCCTTGAATTTAAACGGTGGCATGCCCTTAGTCAAAGGATCGGCGATCATCAACTCAGTGCTAACGTGCTCAATGACCACTTTCTTTTCTTTAACACGTTCCCTTATAGCTAAATACTTAATGTCGATGTGTTTATTTCGACTCCCACTTTTGTTGTTCTTAGCCATAAAAACAATAGCTGAATTGTCGCAATATATTCTCAATGGCTTAGAGATAGAATCCATAATTCTAAGCCCAGAAATGAAACTCTTAAGCCATACACCATGTAAAGTAGCCTCAAAACAGGAGATGAAATCGGCTTCCATAGTGGAAGTGGCAATCAAGGTCTGCTTGGCACTCCTCCATGATACAGCTCCACCGGCCATCATAAAAATGTATCCTGATGTTGATTTGCGTGAATCAACACATCCAGCAAAGTCAGAATCTGAGTAGCCAATTACTTCCAAATTGTCCGTCCGTCTATACATAAGCATGTAGTTTTTGGTTCCTTGAAGGTACCTCATTACTTTCTTTGCAGCTCTCCAGTGGTCTAAACCTAGATCACTCTGATATCGTCCCAACATTCCCACAACAAATGCAATGTCAGGTCTTGTGCAGACTTGAGCATACATTAGGCTTCCGACAGCAGAAGCATATGGAATGTTCTTCATTTGTTCCCTTTCAAAATCGTTCTTCGGGCATTGGTTCAAACTGAACCTATCACCCTTCACAATGGGAGCAACACTTGGTGAACAATCCTTCATCCGAAATCTCTCTAAAATTTTATTAATATAGGTTTCTTGAGACAGACCCAAGATGCCTGGAAATCTGTCTCTATAAATCTTAATGCCAATGACATAATATGCCTCACCCATAGCCTTCATATCGAAATTTTTAGAGAGGAATTGTTTCACCTCATGCAGCAAACCCTTATCATTGGTTGCTAGCAAAATGTCATCCACATATAAAACAAGAAAACAGATTTTACTCCCACTGACTTTCAGGTATATACATTCATCCATAATGTTTTCTACAAAACCAAAAGAAGAAATTACATTATGAAATTTCAAATACCATTGGCGGGATGCTTGTTTTAATCCATATAATGATTTCTTGAGCTTGCAAACCAATTTCTCACCATCACTAGAGGAGAATCCTTCAGGTTGTTTCATGTAAACCTCCTCCTCTAGATCTCCATTGAGAAATTCCATTTTCACATCCATTTGGTGCAACTCCAAGTCAAAATGGGCTACTAATGCCATAATAATGCGCAAGGAATCTTTCTTAGATACAGGAGAGAAAGTCTCCGTGTAATCGATTCCTTCTTTCTGAGTGAATCCCTTTGCAACAAGTCTTGCCTTGTATCTCTCAATGTTGCCCAATGAGTCTTTCTTTGTCTTAAAGACCCATTTACATCCAATGGCTTTTGCACCATTAGGCAACTCAACAAGATCCCAGACTTTGTTACTCTTCATAGAATTCATCTCTTCCTTCATGGCATCGTACCATAATTCTGATTCTTTGCAACTCATGGCTTGTGAAAAAGACTCGGGATCATTTTCGGCTCCAATGTTGTAGTCAGATTCTTGCAGATACACAACATAATCATCAGGAATTGTTGATCTCTTTGGTCTAGTAGATCTTCTTAATGTTGTACCACCATCTTCCTGAGAAGTATGTGGTTCAACTCGTTGTTCAAAAATTCTTGGCAATTCTTGAACTATCTGATCTATTGGAATGTCGTCAGCAGCTTGTGGAACTTCAACAATTGGTTGTTCAACACCAGTTTGTACTTGAGGGGTGCTGTGAACAATAACCAATCTATCACTTGAGGTGGAAGGTTGAGATTTTGAATGATCCTTCTCAGAAACTATGTTCCTGGTTTGATCGCTCCCACTGATCAAGTCATTTTCAAGAAACTTTGCATTTCTTGATTCCACAATCCTAGTGTTGTTAGATGGACAATAAAATCTGTAACCTTTAGACCTTTCAGCATATCCAATGAAATACCCACTAATGGTCCTTAGGTCCAGCTTCTTCTCTTGTGGATTATATATTCTCACTTCAGACGGGCATCCCCAAATGCGCATATGTCGCAAACTCGGTTTCCAACCTTTCCATAATTCAAATGGTGTTTTAGGAACAACCTTGGTTGGAACTCGGTTTAATATATACACTGTCGTCTTAAGTGCTTCAGTCCACAAGGATTTAGGAAGATTGGAGCTACTAAGCATACTCCGCACCATGTCCAATAATGTTCGGTTTCTTCTTTCTGCTACACCATTCTGGTCGGGTGAACCAGGCATGGTGTATTGGGCAACAATCCCATGCTCTTGAAGAAATTTTGCGAATGGCCCAGGTGCTTTTCCATCTTCTGTGTATCTACCATAATATTCTCCACCTCTATCTGATCTCACGATCTTAATTTGCTTGCCGCATTGTTTCTCTACTTCAGCCTTAAAAATCTTAAAGGCATCTAATGCTTCGCTCTTTTTATGAAGCATGTAGAGATACATATATCGTGAGTAATCATCTATAAAAGAGATGAAGTATCTCTGACCATGTGAGTCCATGTCTGGACTACATATATCAGTATGTATGATCTCTAATATGTCCGAACTCCTATTGGCACCTTTCTTTGACTTGTTGATCTGCTTTCCCTTAATGCAGTCCACACAAGTCTCAAAATTAGTAAAATCCAGAGTATTAAGTACCCCTTCATTTACCAATATTTTAATTCTTTCTATGGAGATATGACCTAGTCTCTGGTGCCATAATTTAGAGGAATTTTCATTAATAACACATCTTTTAGTGCCAATGTGAACATGCATTGAATCATAAGTGACATTGTTTTGTAAATTAATGCAGTAAAGACCATTAGACAAAATACCATTCCCAACACAATCAGATTTATGAAATAAATTGAAGGATGTTTCTGAAAAGTTAAAGGAATATCCAAAAGGTACAAGCCTTGAAACTGAAATCAAGTTTCTAGAAAAACTTGGTACATAAAAGGTCTTTTCTAATTCTAAAACAAAGCCACTACTTAAAGTTAAATAGCATGTTCCTATAGCTTCCACATGCGAGCCCATCTTGTTTCCTGATAAGATGCTTTGCTTACTGCCCACTGGCTTCCTTAGGTTTTGCAAACCCTGCAAGGAATTCGAAATGTGAATTGTTGATCCAGAATCAATCCACCAGGTGTTAATATTGACATTAACCATATTAGATTCATAACAAACAAACGAGATTGGATTACCTTTGTCTGCAAGCCATTTCTGAAATTTGGTGCATTCCTTCTTCATGTGTCCCTTCTTTTTACAGAAGAAACACTTGGAATCCTTCTTGATATCGGCTTGGGGAGGTATTTTACCTTTCCCTTTCCGATTGGCTTGAGATTTTCCCTTTCCTCGCATTGCCAGCATTGCACTTTCTCCCATTTCCATCACCAGTCTCTCTTCCTCTTGAACACACATGGTCATGAGTTCATTAATTGACCATTTATCCTTATGTGTGTTGTATGAGATTTTGAAGGGTCTGTATTGGTGCGGAAGGGTGTTCAGGATGTAGTGCACTAGGAAAGACTCTGATATTTCAACCTCGAGTTTCTTCAATTGAGCCACAGTGTCCCTCATTTGCATGATGTGCTCACGCACACCTTTCACACTGGTGAGCCTTAGGGATGAGAACTTCATGATTAGGGTGCTTGCTAGTGCCTTGTCTGAAGTGACGAATTGATCATCAATGGCTTTCAGCAAGTCTCGGACCTTTTCATGCTGTTCAACGGAACCACGAATACCAGCTGAAATTTTAGTCTTAATGAACATCATGCTTAGGCGATTAGATCGTTCCCATCGTTCATAAAGCGTGATGTCCACTGCAGTGCTGGTATTATTGAGTGCCGGTGGTTCATCTTTCCTAATAGCATAGTCTATGTCCATCCACCCCAAATGAAGGAGAACTCTCTCCTTCCAGACCTTATAGTTATCTCCCTTAAGTTCAGGGATATCAGTACGAATTTCAGAGAAATTTGCAGGTTGTACAACTGCATAAAATTAAAGATCACATGCTTATGTTAAAATTGAGGCCTAAATAAAATTTCATGCTTTACCAATGTAAATCATGCTTAAAATTGAATCTAATGACATAAAAATTGTCTGTGGACTAAATTTTCAATTCAAGTAGATTCAGTTATTCTTTATGATAGAATTTATCAAATTATTCACTTAATTCATAATTCTAAGGGTATATTATGATTATAATTTGATATAAATTCTATCTTAGTTTTGAACTTTATGATAAAACTATTAATTCATAACTCCTATGGGTAAGTTATGAATATTTTATCCTAATTAATTATATAAATATAACAAAAATTCCTGTGGGATAAAATTTATTATATTTAGTATAATTAATTACAATTAATGTCTAAATATTCTTTATGTGATCCTAATCAATCATAATATATAATTTTATTTTAATTAGAGATGTTGTGGCTATTCTCTAATCAATTAAAATTATATGGATCACTAGACATTATTTACAAAAAAATTAACTTGATATGAGAATAATGATAATTTGCATAAATAAAACTATAATATTCATGCATAACATTTAACGATGGGTCTCGTATACTCATCCAAAATAGCATGTTTTAATTAAAGCAGAAATAATTAATTCATGCAAATTAAATTGCACAACAATTATCCAAATTGCATATAATTAAACTAAATAAATATTATAAGCATAAAATTGAGCAAAAATTAGACATATTTCCAAATAAATGCTTTAATTCAGAAAATTCTCAAAATATGACATTTAGCCAAACATGTCTATAATCACCAAGGCAGAGATAAAAATTGCTCTGATGAGATTAAAAATAACGATTGTTAATGCAAAATAAATAAATACTTTAAAATAATTGAAAAATAAAAATTAAGGCCCAATAAATCATACCTCTAGCCATTGATGCTGCTCACACTACGATTTTACAGGAAAAAATAAATCTACAAAAGTCATTTTTCTCCTCCTCAAATATAGAAAAATCCCATCCTTTTTAAAGTCGGTACATTCTTTCACAACCAGAAGGCCACTACCGGGCGTTTGAGAAGTGTGGGGTTTCGACCACGCGTAGACAGTGATGGATGACCGCCGGATTAATTCCAAACTAACTAAATGGCAGAAAGCTGAGAGATGGGCGAAACCCTTCTAAGTAATTTGGTAGAGACCACAGCTATCTATTCATCTCTCTCTCCTAAAATTCAATGGATGCATAGGATGAAAGAAATAACCCGAGGGGTTCGAATCACATTAACGGAAAACACATCACTATATATTCAATTTTACTCCTTTACAAATATATCTTTGCTCAGAAAATCTGAAGGCACTTCCAAGCTCTACTCACTCTAACTTGATGGTGTAAAACTAAAGGGGATTGAGTTAGTGAGATTGGGGACCAAACAGAAGTATTTATAGCCAAGCTTTCATCAAGCTTCTGTTGGCTATGTGTCAAGTATTCCACAAATCATGGTAGAGAACTGTAGTGGGAGTAATGGACCACTTCAGAAGCTCCTAACAAGAAAATTAATTAACTGCAGTTGATTTCCGTAATTTAAGGAAATAACTGCAGTTGGTTTCCATAAATTAAGGAAATGACTGCAGTTGGTTTCCAGAAATAATTAATTGCAGTTATTTCCAGAAATAACTGGGAGAGGGAGCGTAACATTTGTATGAAGGGGAAGTGCACCATAAACTTCCCATAAATGTGGTGCAATATCATTTTCAAATACTCTCTCCCGATGATCCTCATAATCAAACAATTCAAGAAATCTCAAGACAAAGGAGTGATCAATATATCTCCTCGTAATTTTGGGATCTGTTTCTGTAGAGACTATGTATCGCAAGAGAATTTACACTATTTTCAAATGTGTACTTGGCGCTGTGCAGGAAACTCTCCGTTGGCACTTTGCAATAAACTCTCCCTTGTGGGCTCTCCCTTCATGCTTGGCGTTGTCTCTGAGAGAGAGGACCATGAAGCGGTGTATGCGTGGAGATTATTGTAGTAGGTGGAGGTTCAAAGCAGTCAATGTAGTGGTATGGCTTGCTTGAACGGTGTATTGGAGGAAACAACGCGCAGTGGGAAGAGGAACGATTGTAACTCACAAGTCCTCACAGATAATTCACAAAACCATGTTCTACCTTTTGAAAATGATTTGAGGAGCACGAGAAAATCTAGAGGAAGAAATATCTACAACGGAGCATGTGCAACAACATGCCTCCTTGACCCATAGTGAACTAGACTTGCAGTGTAGTGAATTAGAAACATGGCCGGCATTCGATCTCAATCCTCCTTACTGCTTAATTTTCTCATGATCCCAATCACAAGAAAACAATGAATAACATTGAAGGAAATATTTTTTTGAAAGGAAAAATGGGTGCGCATAATAGTGTTTTGATGGAATCAAGCTGAGTAGAGAGAGTGCATGTGATAGGTGCTAGAAGAGCCCAAATTAGGGCCTGAAGCATAGATAGAGACGTTATGGTAGCAGAGGCAATGATGTGGGCTTCTGATGTAGCAGAGGAAATGCAGAAGTGTAGAGGTTAGGTTGAACATTACAACGTATAAAAAATATGCATAGGTATGACAAAACAATTTAATCCCTAACAGGTCGTAAGAGTGAGAGGAAAATATGACAGGGAAAAACTGACATGTAAGCAATATAGTGGATAGGCTAGCGTTATAGTTCAAGACAAGACTTCCTACTATTCATTCTATGGAGGGCGTTTTTTCTAGCAGTTTTCCATATTCCTCATATTCCAGATTGCAGAAATGATAAGGAAAATGTCCTAAACATGGAAAAGGGGCAAGTCTATAATGGCAACAAAATTAATGGCACAAATAACACTGAGCAAGTTAAGAACACACCAATGCTGATACCATTTCAGACACATACATGGAATACACACAATATGAAAGATAAGCATTAGAATTCATATAATATTCACAATGATACATATTTATAATACATTGAGTGACCCTTGGATTCATCTTCCAAGGTCTCTTGGACTCCCCTTGACTGTTCAACTCCCACACCTTAACCCTTAGTGGATTAGGTGTCCAACAATCAGGAATATATCTTCTAAAAGATTTAGAATTTTCAAAATATCCAACAAGCGTACCTTTTCTTCCAGTGGCTTCCAACTTGTTTCTTTTCTCCTTTGGCACATGAAAGTATACAAGGCAACCAAACATACAGAGATGGATAACATCAGGCTTGACACTTGTGAATATTTATTCGGGGTTTTTTTGTCCAATTCTTGATGAGGAACCTTGTTTTGAACATCTACAACAACATTTGTTGCTTCTCCCTAAAGTAACTTTGGTAACTTTTAATCATGGAGCATGGAACAAATGACTTCTACAATAGACCTGTTCTTTCATTGAGCTACTCCATTTTGTTCAAGAGTATAGGGTGTAGTTGTCTCCTTCTTGATACATTCCTTCCAAAAATCAATGAACTCATTTGAAGTCTCTCCACCATTTTCAGACCTGAATATCTTGATTTTCTTCCCTGTTTGATTTTTGATCAAAGCTTTGGACTCCTTGAACATTTCGAAGGATTCATCCTTGTGCTTCAGATAATATATCCATGTCTTTCTTGAAAATTCATCAATGCAGGTGATGTATTAGAGATGGTTACCAAGAGAATGTATGGGAATCAAAATTCTCAATTCTGAATGAATGAGATGGAGGATTTCATTTGACTTGTTCTAGATGGAGGGGAATGGTCCCCTTGTCTTCTTCCTACTAGCACATCATGGACATACTCTATCATGTTGAGCTTGAACCTTGGGAATCCATAAGACCAATTTCTCCAATTAAGAAGAGAATCATAATGTAGATGGGCCAATCTTTGGTGCCATAGCTCACATATATGATCAATGTCATGGACCAATGCTAGAAGTGGTCTTCTAGTAATTTTAGAGTCCTTCATATCTTGATTCCAATGTGAATTCATATCTCATAGGTGATCCAACAGGACAAGTAAGAAACTTTCCCCTCATGAAGGAAACCCTCATCCGTTTATCTTCCAAAGTGGATATTGATACCGAATTCTTCTTTAACCGAAGCACATACATCACATCATGGAGCAAAATAGATTCTCCCAAATTCAAATGAAATTTGACAGACCCAAAACCTTTAACGAGATGAGTGGATTTGTCTCTAAGAATGATTTTCAAATTTGACTCTCTCTGCACCAAATTAGAGAGAAATTCTTTATAACCAGAGAAGTGATGAGTGGCCCCAATATCAACCAACCAACTATCCCACGAATCTAGAGGAGATGAACTAGTAAGAGCGGAAATAAGAATATATTCAGATTGATTTGCAATATTACTTTCATACCTAGAGAATCTTGACTTCATTTGTGGACGATGATCTTCTTCATGATCACTTGGAGCATCTATGCTTCTTCTTTAATCTCTTCCATTGTGGTCATTCCTTCGGTCATCTCTTCTTCTTTGATTATATTTGAACCTGTTGTTGTGGCTTCTAGTATTGTAGCATGGTCCATTGTTTTATTTTTCTGGGCAACCTTGAGCTTAGTGATCCTTCTTGTGACAATTGTAACATTCAAAGTGAAAGTATTATTTTCTCTTATTTGGATTTTGAGGAGGAGGCTTTATTGAATTTGATGGACCTCCTTTTCCTTTCTTCTTCTTCCTGTCATGAGTGATGAATGCAACGGGCTCTCCTTCTTCATGTTTTTGAATCCTTCCTCTTGATATCATCCTTGATTATTCTTGAGTGACCTTTCTAACAATTTAATCAAATGACGGGAGGACTTTTTTGTTTCTTATGGTAGTGATGAAGGTTTCCTAAACAGGAGGGAGACCTCTTAGATTTACGATTACCAATTCCTTGTCAGACACAGATTTCCCAACACTTTGAAATTTATCTCTAAGACGAGATATCCTCATTATGTAGGATTACACAAACTCTCCTTTGTTCATATTTGTGTCTTTGAGTTGATCTTTCAAGGATATTACTTCATTCAAATTGTTGACTTCATACATGCCAAATATCTTGTCATACATGTCCTTAGACCTTCTCAAGTTTCCAATATATGTAAGTAAATTATCTTGTAAACCATCAACTATAATTTTCTTTGCTTTTAATTCAACTTTCTTGTGCATTTTCTTGAAAACAACAAAAAAATTCTCTGGAGGCTTGGGTAATTTACCTTGAATGTAATATAGAGCATCATTTTTATCAGCTATGATCTCCAACCTGACTTTCCATGCAACAAAACTGGATGAGTCACCCAACTTCTCATTTTCCTTGAAGAAGGAAGGCATATTTTCTAGATTGGATTTTTCAACATTCCAAAGATGATTGCTTCAATTCTTGTGTCCTTTTGGGCTTTTCCTTCACCTTAGCTCTGATACCATGTTAAATTTTCATATTTTTCTATGTTGTATCAATTACTTTAGCCCAATTCAATACTTCAAGTAGAAATATTTTTAATTACAATTATTCCTTTAATTTATTAAAAAGTGGGTCTTCTGAAAATCATGCATAATGGGTACTCGTTGGATGTGGAATTTAATTCCACATCCAACGAGTGTCTACACTTGAAATTTGAGTAAACCTATAAGGAGGAAAGCCAAAAATACAATTAGAGAAATAGTTTTTCTTCTTTTCCCCCAAAAATATTGATATGTACCTCTTTAAATTTAAAGTATTTTTATTGGTTTACATATAATGAAATGAAAATTTCATGGGCACTTTTAGACTGAAATTTCCTTTAATTCCCATTGTATCATATGTCAAATTTTGTAGTACTTGATATTGATGTGGTTCCACAACTACATTGCCTAACATCTAGCTTCAACATACTATGCCTCAACTGAACTGACAAATCTCTACTTCTTACTCATCCAGGAAATCATGGAAAATCCCAAGCAATACCCTGTGCTCTTCCTATAAAAAACAACCCCATCCCAATCACATAATCATCAACACTCAACTCAAAAAATAGAGAGGTATTAATAATCAAATTCGTTAGAAAATAAGAGGTGCCTAATAGAAGAAAACATCAACAACTAGCTTCACAAGTTAGCTACATTTCCAAATTTAATCAAGACCATCCATGTCAACAGGCTACCACAAAACTTAGAAGTGCTTCTATTTTTCTCAACTCAGCAAGTCCATACATTAGATAAAAAGTTCATTTTCTTCAAATCATCATCAAGCAGGTGACCTTGGACTCATAGTCCATTATTCCTCAACTTCAGAAATGTCACTGAGCACATGCCATACTTTCAAAAAACTCCCTCTTTCATTAGATGAAGAGGACCTCAGGAACAACAAAAAAATCACAAACTCATATTTGACAACTTTAGATCATCATCACTATAATCATATTCATATTGGAAGTCACATCATGCTTCAATTAGGTCAATATTATCTACTCCCTATGAGTCCAAAAACTCATCCAATCACGAGTCTTCTGGTCTTTTTTCTCCATCCTTCTTCATCAGGTTCCATAGACCTGACAATATTCAGTATGTGCCTGCAATCCTCACTAGGAGGCACTAGAAGAACAAGTCCATACAAGAAAGATATAGAAAGACAAGAGGATAATAATAATTAAAATAAAAATACCAAAAATAATCAAGAAAGTAATTATCTCTTGAGAGTGTGTTAGCTCCCTCTTGACCTTAGTCTTCATGGGTCTAGTCAATCTCGTTCAACTCATCAAGGAGCCCAATTCCACAACATCAATGAGTCAATATCATCACATCATAAATCCATATCATCAAGGATACCAGAAATTCACATCATCAATGACATCAGGGATTCCATATCATTATCAACAATGATTCCACATCACGGAGTACACATCATCTCATCCACATCATCTCCATTAGTATATAAGATGACATGTCTACATCATCATCATCGATTACACATCATTAGTGATGATAAAAAGAGATATGAGTAATAGAAGATACTTATCTCTAGAGAACATAATAACTCCCTTTTAATATTTAGGCTTCTTGCACCAAACTACAGGTCATCCTCATCGTCAAGATGTCATATATTCTTAAGTGTAAGAAATTATCCATGGGAAAAACCCTAGATAGGGTTATTAATTTAATGTCTAGGGTTTCAACCACTTATAACTCTTCAAATTTGGTCTAGGATTTACAAACCCTAGATGTGAAACATTAATCCCCGCATTTTATACCTATTTAATTATTATATACGATTCTCAGTGTCAATCATCAGACCTAGGGTTTCATAAACCATAGGATTTTACTTACCTAAACCCTTGCTAGGGTTTTCCCATCTTTGTGAGCAATATTCCATGAGGTAATAAATGGCATCTAACAACCTCATAAATAATATTATGAAATTTCCATCGAGCATTATTAATCACATGGTCTGATAAAAGAGAGGAGCATAACCTCCTATAATACATCTTCTTGTATTATGGCAATAAAATATTCAATGGAGCAAAGGATTTAACTATTTCCCAACGATCAAGGTTTCATCCTCTTAATATTTCTTTCTCCTTCACTAGAACAAATATCTCAAGGAAAATATCAATGAGAAGGCCTCCAACCTATCAACAATGTATTATAAGCTTTGTAGAGTAACCTTTAGACGTGTTATATAATTTTACATATATCCCCATGAAAAGTTATTGTATTATGTTATAACATGTTCCCTTGTGCAATATCATCATGGTATTACAAAATATATACTTCTAGGCTTAAATCTCGCATCCGTCTAGTGTTATGGTTTTGCATGAATTTGATCATATGAACTTAGGAATTAAACAACACATTCAATAACAGAGAGGTTGAATTTCTTACTTCCAGGCTGTTGGCTCTATTATAGTGATAATGTTTGTCTTATATGAATATAGGACTAAGGTGGAGTATTGGAAACTCATACAAACTTAGATCACAACTTTGAGGGCCTCGAGTTCACATCACGGTCACAAAGATGTTTACGGAAAAAATGATTTAGTCTCAACTTCCTTTTGAGATCCAGCTATACACAAGGTGGTAGTTAAGGCAGAGCAGGGTGACAGTGGTTGAACATATAGGCACAGTAACGCCTATTCCAGCAGCCAGCTAAGCTGAAGAGAATCACTTCACACTGAAGCTAAGAGTACAAGGTATACTCCACACAAAAATATGAGATGTATCATTCTTATATACGTATAGAGTGGGATTTTAATGATGGAAACGCAAAAGAACTTCAAACAGAAAGACGTGATATTTATGACTATATATTTCATAGACTCATGAATACAGTAACAAATATTAGGGGGAATTTGAGTTTCAAAATGGCCTCAAGAAAAAAAAAAAAATAACAAAACTTATAGAACTAATAGACTCAAGATATGGCAAGTGGTCATAGGGATGATCACATTTGAGTAAAAGTTAAAGACAAAATAATAAAATAATAAAAACTTATTTTTCAACTCGCATTTTCAACTCATTCCTTAAGCTTTACTCAAATTTGCTGGGGCACTCATTGTGCAATTGGATGTACTTAATTTCATCATATGTTCATATTAGATAATGAACTGCAGAGAAATATAGAAATATATGAAAATTTTGATATAACTATATTTTTTTCATGTATTTCTCATTTTTGGTGTAGTAGGGTCCATCAAAAGTATGCAACATAGGTCCTCTCTAGAAAGAGAAATTAAATTTATAATCAGAATGGTGTCATTAAATTTGAGTAAAAACTCAGGGAGATAAGTTGAAAATATGAGTTAAAAAATAGTTTTATTATTTTATTCTTTTTTCCCTCTGAAATTTGATGATGTAATCTAATATTATTTTATTATTTCCACTATTATTTTATAATTTCCTTAGGAGGCCCATTTTGGACCTCAAAATTCCCCTAATGCTTCCTCTTTTGATCTTCGAACTTCCACATAATTATGATCTAAGTTATAGCACCAAATCATAAGCTTATCTGCCACCACAGAGATTGTGTCACGAGAGCTTGCATACCATTTGGTCTAATTGTATTTAAGACTTGAATTACTCCTTAGGACTCTTAGAGAAATGAATATACATTCATACAAAACTCACAATACATGGAACATACCATAGAGTGGTGGACGTAGAGGATATTCAGTCTTTTACCATAGAACTTAGATAAACTGGAGAATGCCATAGAGATTATATTTTTCCATAAAGACTTGCATATGGTCCTCACACAGGTAATAAATTGCATATCCTCGGGGAATATTTAGCCTTGTAGTCTGCACCCAAACAAGCCTTGAACCATTTCAAATTCCTCTGACTATGGGGAGACTGCGGGCATTAAAGTTAATCACAAAAATGAGGGTATTTATCATTATTGTTCATTAAAAATAGTATTGACGAGATCTTATCCTTTATACCATATCAGCTGAAGATCACATAGATATTTCTTAATTTCCACAAATCAGTTTTCGAATAACTCGCTCAAAATTTCAGATACTGGATTTTACCATACAAAATTCATAAAGGAGATCACATAATATGGGATAAGGATTCTTACAAAAAGTTTTCATCTTTCTTTCATATAGACACTTCCACAAAGATTATAATAATTCAATTAGTTCAATGGATGTCTCCATAGGAGTTTGTTGGCCCTCGTTTTTTATCCAATTTTGTTTAATTAAATACACTTAATTTCCATGCTATCCATCCATATACCATCCATATTCACTCTATTTTGACCAATTATGCATATCCAGACATATAAATTAAGCTTTGCGATTTTTAGATGTTTTTACAAAAAATGAATTTTAAGTGCATTTTTGGACAGGACTAAACTGTAATGGTTTTATTGTTGTCATGTTCTCATAGACACTGGCAATATACCATTTATAGAAAGCTTGGGAACTAATAATGGAGGAACCTTTATTGTCTACTAAATCGAGCTCAACGTAATCTGGCCAAAGTCAATCAAATAGGGACTTAGAGTTCTGAAACTACAGAAGAAAGGGCCAATTTAGCATTTTATGGGATTTTCTAGGTTTTGAGAGATTATATGGATGAGCTTTACCATAATAGATAGGATAAGGATAGACATGGATGTTAGAGACATTTTATTTAAGTTTTTTTCATATTTATCTATTTAAGCCAAAGACATTGAAGGCATGGATATGTAAAATTTGTATGATTGCACTTTGATATTTCTGAACTTTGGGAGCTAATTGAAGAACCAGTTCTATCTTCTTTTCTGCTGTTCTATATTGTGAATTCTTGATTTATTTTCAATATCTAAGAAATACTTTCAGTGTGCGAAGCAAGGGTGGAGGGCCTCCACACCGAGCTAAGTGCACTTTCTGGTTTATTTAGTTGCAATTTCCTGAACTAGTTTTGTTCTATGTTTAATCAGTTAATTAGATGTATGATGATATGTTATGATTTCTGATGAATCCTAATATAATTTCTAATCTACATATGAAGGGTAAAACCAATGTTTAAGTTAAACTCTCCTTCTATTTGATCAAAGACTAGAAACTAGAATTCATCTTTCTTGCTTTTAAGTGATTTTCTGAATTTGTAGTTTTCTAATAATGGCATTAATGATGAATGAATTTATAATGAAGGATAGTAAGGACCTCCTTATTTAGGAGCCTCTTCTATTATTATTTTATGCATATTGAGCTATTGTTCATTAGTGGTTTTGATTTTTGTTCATGAAATAGTATTGTAGAGGAGGTCAAACAAGTTCTCCTAAGTTAGGAGCTTCTTGATCTGCTTATTACATAATTGAATTAGAAATTATTTAGTTAAGTTTTATATTTGTAATATGCATTTCCTTTAAATTCAATAATTCATCTTCTATACTTGACTGTAGTTGAAATACATATATTTTGGAGATGCTTCTTAGTTCTACAAACTTGGATTAATAATAAAATACTAGTTCTAGTTTACCCAGTAAACAGACCCAACTATTTTTGCGTCGTTGCTCGAGAAGAATATTTCAAAGTATTCAAATAGGAAGATAATAAAAAAACAACAACAACAACAAAAACAATAAAAACATAGTTTTTCTTTTAAGTTATGTTTCTTTATGCCTAGAGATAGAGATTAGAAGGGTAGATTCATTAAACAAAACCCCCCAACAATTCAACCATCCACAGGACTAACAACACCAGTTGTTGGGAGACCTACTCTAGAGGAGTTAGAGGAAAAACAAAGATCATGACAAAGATTAATTCTAATTGAAAGACAAACCTTGTTGGCCTTAGAGGTAAAAATAAAGCAATCACCAAAGGAAACTCCTTTCCTAGGAAAACATAAGGAAACAAGAAAACCAGTTGTTGAACAATTAGAACAACCTGTCTTTGAACAAATTAAGATAATTGAGGAAACACCAAATTAACCTCATATTGAAACATTACATATATCTGAAAAGGAAATTACTAAAGAAGGAGAAGGATCTAATATGCCAATTATGACTCCTGAACATAGAATTGAATATGAGAGACAACAAAGAGAATGGAAAAGTAAAAGAGAGGAAGAAAGGAAATTAGAAGCAGAGAGAAAGAGAGAGGAAAACATAAGAATAGAAGCACTAATAAGGATAGGGGAAGAAGCAAAAAGAGAAAATGAAAACAAAATACTACATGATAATGAAAAAGAAAATGATAATGATCAGGAAGCTACTTTTGGCTTTCCAATATTAGACACAAGAGAAATATTAGGAGAAGAAGTGAAAATGAAAAACATTCCACCTTATGTATTGCCCAACTTTTATGGAATGTCAACAGAAGACCCTAATTCATTTAAGTTCGAATTTGATATCTTATGTAGAACTTACGGATACACAGATGACACACACAAGCTTCGTCTCTTTCCTGCTACTTTGAAAGCAGAAGCATTAAAATGGTTTATGGGTTTAGGAGAACATACAATTTCTTCTTGGGATGATATGAAGAATTTTTTTCTTAAAAAGTATCAAGCTTGCTGCAGGGCTAGAGACTCAAAAGAAAATATTTTTATAATGACACAACAAGAAGATGAAAGTTTGGAGGAGTATTTAGAAATATTTCTTTACAATCTACAAAAATTCAAACAACATTCTCTAAATCCCGATACTATCTGCACAATTTTTCTTATGGGTATCAAAGATGAATACTTAGATATTCTCAATGTGATGGGTAAAGGAGACATCTCAAACCTACCATTTGATGAAATTGTTTAACTTTGTCAAGAATATTCTAGGGGAAGATCAAAAAGTGGAAAGAAGGATGTTACATCAAGAGATTCCAAATCTGGAGCAAGGGGAGTAACAAGAGAAGAAATAGGAATTTTACTAGAAAATTTTAAAACAGATCTCTTAAGCACTTTGGGAACACAACTAGATGTTTTAAAAGCCAAGAAGAAGAAAGAAGAACAAGTTCAAATCTTAGCAATATTTTGTCTAAAATGTAGTTAGAAACATCCACGTAGAGAATGTCCTTTGCAAGGTATGCAAGTGTGTGGACTTTGTACAGAGAATCATGCAACTGAAAACTGTCCAAAATTGAAAGAGTTGCAAATGGAAGAAGTACAAGAGGCAGATTATCTCTACTATATGGCACCAAGGAGACCTTGGCAACCAAGGATTCCTCAACAATTCCCTCAAAAAAATCCCAAAAATTATTAGTATCCTCCTCGAAATTCATGGAATACTCCAATGCCATGGCAGGCTTGGCCTCCACAACAATATCAAAACCAACCTACACAAGGTTGGAGAGGATATAGTTATGGAAAATAGCCACCTCAACAAATGTACCCTCAACAATATCAATATCAGCAACCATACCAGCAACCATACCCTCAACAACCATTCCAATACCAACAATTCCAGCAACATCAACCAATGTATTTCTGCCACAAAATCATGCACCAATGCTAACTCAACCTCAATAGATTCATTTACCTTCTAACCAACCACCTCCTAGACTAACACAATTTCTAGCTCAGCCACTAGCTAATCCAAGTAAGAAAGTGGATAAACCAGCATACAATGTGGAAGAAGCAACATACTTTCCTACATATTCCATTCTTCCCATACAATATTTCCACTTAAGGTCTGCAAAGGTGTTACACAAAGATTCTCCTCCAATCATAGAAAAACAAACTAAACAAGGAGAACAAATTAACAATCTCAACCAGAAACTCAAATTCAGAAAGGAAAATCTATTATGACTCAAACACCACCCTATCCAGAGAGGTTAGTACAAAAGAAAATTCTAATGTCTCTGCCTGAATTTGATATTCTGGATGAATTGAAAAATACATATGTCAAAATTCCTTTGTTGCGGGCAATAAAAGATATTCCAATTTATGCAAAAACAATAAAGTAGTTATGCATCAAGAAATCTGGCAGAAGAAAAAGAGATCCACCCACAATCCAGGTCATTGGTAGATTAGCTAGTCTCATGTCTACAAAAACAACATTTGAAAATTATATTGATCATGGGATCCCTATGGTTACCATCTCGATCAATATTTTTTCAGTTCCAAACACTTTAATAGATTTGGGAGCAGCTATAAATGTTATGACTACAAAGTATGAAACATTTGAACTTGAACAACATTAGACCTGCTACTACAATTCTAGAGTTTGCAGACAGATCTAAAGTTTTATAAGAAGGATATTAGAAGATATCATTGTCTCTCTGGATTCAAAGGAGTATCCTGTAGACTTCCTCTTTTTTCAGCCAAAAACAAATTTAGGAGGCCATCCTTTAATTTTAGGTAGACCATGGTTAGCAATTGTAGATGCCTTCATTGGATGTAGATCGAGAAGTATGATTATTGCATATGGGGTTGAAAGGAAACATGCTACATTGTATACTCCAACACAATCTCCTTCTTTATTATCAAGGCTTGATGGACAAGAAAAACATGACAATCAGTTTGTTCTTAATATTAATCAAGTCTATAATTTTAGAAAGGAGGAATAAAATGAGGATCTATTAGACCTTTTCATCTCAGAACCAAATATTTCAAAGAAGATTAGAATACCACAATATGAAGCTGCAAGTCATCTTTTAAATCAGTGTTTCCGAGAAAACTGCATTATTCAATCACTTCAAAATTCATTTGAAATTATTTTTCCTGTTAACTCAATTACCAATTCAAAGAGTAAAATCATCGAATTCAGTCTTGGAAGGAATTTGAATATTGTTAATAACTTACAATCATCACAAGAACAAGATGTAATAGCACTGTTACAGAAATACTCAAAAGCTTTTGCCTAGGATTACATAGACATGCAGGGGATTCATCCAAAGACATGTATTCACCACATTTATACCGATGATCAAATCAAACCAGTGAGACAAATGCAAAGAAGGATGAATCCTATGATGAAGGAAATAGTGAAAGAAGAATTGCAGAAACTGTTACAAGTTGGATTCATTTATCCTATTTCTGATAGTCAATGGGTTTCTCCCTTAGTTGTGGTGCCTAAGAAAAATGGAAAGTGGAGAATATGCGTAGACTATAGAGAGCTCAACAAAGCCACATTAAAAGATCATTTCCCTTTACAATGTATTGATCAAGTAATAGATTCATTAGCTGGGAAGAAAGTCTTTGCTTTTCTTGATGGATTTAGTGGATACAATCAAATTAAGATAGCATTGGAAGACCAAGATAAAACAACATTTACTTTCCCATGGGGAACATATGCATATAATGTTTTTCCCTTTAGGTTATGTAATGCTCCTACTACTTTTCAGAGAGCAGTCCTTGCAATATTTGTTGATCTAATCCATGAATGTGTAGAGTTCGACATGGATGATTTCACTATGTATGGCAGAACATTTGATGATTGTTTAAAAAATATTGAAAAATTTCTGAAAATATGCATAGAGACAAATCTCTCTCTATAGTGAAAAATGCTTTATGATGTTAACTGAGGGAATAGTATTGGGACACCATATTTCTTCTTTTGGAATTAAGGTGGATCCAACAAAAATACAAGTCATTGTGAATTTAATGCCACCCACAACACAAAAGGAAGTAAGAAATTTCTTGGGTTATGCAAGCTACTATAGGAGATTTATTGAAAATTTCAGTAGAATAGCTCTGCCTCTATTCGAGTTACTTGCACAATAAGTGGAATTCCAATGGACAAATAATTTTCAAAATGCGTTTGAGATATTAAAAGAAAAATTTTCAGTTGCACCCATTCTTTGAGGACCAAATTGGTCATTTCCATTTCATATATCTACTGATCCTTCCGACATTGCTGTAGGAGCAGCACTTGGACAGAAAGAGAATCAGTTTAATTATGCCATATACTTCATAAGAAAAAACTTAACACCGAAATAATTGAACTATATTGTTACAGAAAAATAAATGTGAGCTGTATTACATGTAGTTAATAAGTTTAGGCATTACATAATAGGCTATCAAGTATTCATTCACACAGATCATTCAGTCATAATATATTTAATGAACAGAGCAATTACAAATGGAAGAATTACTAGATGGTTGTTATTGATGGAAGAATTTAACATCATTGTACAAGATCGACCAGGTAAGGGTAATCAAGTAGCAGAATTTCTATCAAGGCTTCATTCAGCTGGTGATCCAAATCCTGTTTCAGATAATTTCCTAGATGAACATCTATTTGCTATAACTGTCAAAATTCCATGGTTTGCATATGTAGCCAACTATTTCTCATCTGGAATCCTACCATCCCATTACACAAATAAACAAAAAAGAAAGATAATTAGAGAAAGTGCTATATATAGTTGGGTCAATGGTGACCTCTTTTATACTAGTTTTGATATGATAATAAGAAAATGTGTTAGAGAAGATGAAATTATAGATATTTTGAAAACATGTCATGATGAGCCATGTAGTGGTAATTTTGCAAACAAGCGAATGACATACAAAGTGCTCAAACTTGGCTACTACTGGCCAGCAATCTTCAAAGACTCCAAAGCCTATGTTAAGAGATGTGACAGCTACCAAAGAATTGAGAGACTAGTGATATCAGATGAAATTCCATTAAAGCCATAAGTACTCATAGAACCATTTAAGCAATGGGATCTATACTTTGTGGGACCAATAAAATTGCCATCAAATGGAAAGAAGTACATCCTAGTATGTACAGATTATGTTACTAAGTGGGCAGAGGCAAAGTCAGTGGCAAGTGAAACAGAAGAAATAGTGATTTCTTTTCTATTTGAAGAAATATTTGTAAGGTATGGAGTTCCAAGAGAAACTGTTACATACCAGGGAGCAAAATTCACCTCCAAGCTGGTAAGGGATCTTACAAAAAAGTACAAGATCAAACACAGAAAATCTACTTCGTACCATTCGCAAGCGAATGGACAAGTGGAGTCCACTAACAAATTTTTGGAGAATATCATGACAAAAACTGTGTAGATGAATAGAAAAGACTGGTTGGAAAAGTTAAGAGATGCTCTATGGGCCTACAGGATCACATGGAAGAACATAATTGGATTATGTCCATACCAGTTGGTATACGGTAAGGAAGTCTTGTTACCCATAGAATTTCAAATACAGACATATAAAATTGTAAGGGAATGGAACTATCTGAAGCTCAAAAACAATGAGTGATTCAATTAAATGAATTATATAAAATAATACAACAAGAAGTGGAACATAAATCATTAGTGCAAGAGAAGAGAATAAAATGGCATGATCAATTCATCAAGAATAAAGTTTTTCAAAATGGAGACTGGGCACTATTGTTTGACTCCAAGTTTAAAGATTTCAAAGAAAATTTTATGACTCATTGGATTGGGCCATATTATATAAAAGAGATCTTCAAAAATGGAGAAGTCAAAATAAAAACAATAGATGAAGCGTCAATTTCATTTGTAGTTAATGGACACAGGCTTAAAGTCTAAAATAAGCCTATCAATAAAGAGGATTTTCTTAAAAGAATTTCAACAAAAACTAATATGGAAATAATGGAACAACATAATATGCCTTCCTTAGTTCTAGAATTAAAAAATGAATAAATAATAATAATAATAATAACAACAATATTAATAATAATAATAAAAGAGTTTGGTTGTGAAAATCCAGGAGACTGGCACAATACAAAATCGAATTCATATCAGAAAACCAACTTGTTTGGCCAATATGAATTCTCTGTTTTCTTTTGTTTTTACTTCAGAAAGGGGGAAGTTCGTAATAAAACTATGAAAATAGTTTGAGCAGTTGAATTGCAGAAGGAACCTGAATTACATGACAGAAGGGACCTGATACATCATTGAAAATATTATTGAGAAGGGACCTGTATTATATGACATAAGAAACTTGAAACATTGTTGAAAATTACATGTCAGAAGGGACATGAAACATTATTTATAATATCAATATAGAAGATACCTGAAAAACATCAACATTCAAGCCTGAAGTACATGTTAGAAGGGACCTGAAACATCAGTTACAAACTATAGAAAGGACCTGAACAACATCAACATTAAAATATTATGAATCAATATCAGATGCAAAAACATGAAGCAGAAATAAGTCTCTACATTTCAATATATCCTGGAAGAGCCATCGTTATGATAATAAAGACATTGTCGACCATCATTTGATCGGAGGACATCATTGACATCAAGTATTTTATGGGAGTACAAGTATAGTAAGTGGAAAAAATTTCTCCTGAAATTCCAATTTTAACTTTTTTTTCTAGAAGTTGTTAAGACTAATTTAGTGCTTGATATGCATTCCATTACATTTTACCTATATCCTCCTACCTACATTTAAAAACACTACCTTCATTATCCTACCCATCATAATCTTAATTCATTATAATCCTATTCATTACCCCCTTTCCTACATTTACAGTCATACATTAACCATCATTCCATATACCAGATTTCATTACCCCTTTCCTACATTTAAACATCATTCCAATCATTTTAAAACCATAACATTAATCCTAATTATTTTCTTAATCATATGGATCAAGAATTAAAGGCTCAATATTCAAATCCTTGTTGACCTAAAAAACAACAAAGGTTAGTGTCATGGTAGAAATTTAATTTTAAAAATGACCATTCTAGGGTCATTTTAAAATTAAATTAAACAATAAAAAGTTGAAAACCTAAGATACAAAACGAAATATGCAAATATATATAAGCTAAGGTATGGAGTGCACAATGAAAAATGACAAAACAATGCAAATGAAATAATCCAAGTTGAAATGAAAACACAATGCAATGAAAACAAGAATTATGATGCATTTTGATTAAGATATGGGCATGAAAAGAAATGAAGATTGCTATGAGTAAAGAACAAAACAATAAAGAACGTGAGCTATGGTGACGGAACGTATGCAGACACTGTGGAGCAAGGACGTAGTGCAGGTAAGAGAAACTAAGCCACAGAAGCATCCGAGTCAAGGGTTGGCATGAAAAATGGTCAACATAATTTCAAAAACACATTGCTATGACATAAAACAAACCTTGTGCAAATACTAAAGCGTCTGCCATTTTAAACCAACATACCTCTGTGATTAGTGCAACTACTGAATTTTTTCACCATCATAGCCATTATTAGGCTCAGAGAAAGGAAATTGACATTTTGAAAACCATAGGAATGCGTTCGAACACCCTGTGAAGAATGACATTGAGTAAGAAAATGCAGAGAGGCTGTGAAGAGAAACTTAAGTCGAGAGAAGCAAGCATAAGAAATAGCAAAGGAGGAGTAGATAAATAAGAAGAGGGTGCATTGTTGACTGAGATTTGAAGCCAAGATATCTGCTCAACGTGCTAATCAAACACACCAACAAATTGCAGAGATCTCGTGGAAGAGAACAGGTAAGAACAAAATCTGAATTTTTCTCATTGGTGAACAGATATTAAGAGTAAATGAAACTCGCGATTGTGTGTTGAACACAAGTTAAACTACAAGTTTTAAGTGCGAGTCTCTGCCACCATTTAGCTTAAATCTGCCACTTATTAGCACATGAGGGTTCTGAGATGTTGAAGAGGAGTCTTAAAAATAGTGATGTTGTGAAAACACAGGGACAGGAGGCTCAACTCAGAGAAAACCTCGGGATTATTCCAAAGCAGGTAAAACGAAATTTAATTCCTCCACATACAGCCATGGAATTGTCATATTTTGTTTTAAAAAAATAAAATGTTGCACAGTGAGTGAATTTTTAAAATACAGTGAGCCATTTGATGAGCAATTTGATTTTATTTCATATACATAGTGAGCCATTCGATTTTATTTAAATATACACAGTGAGCCATTTGTTGATTATTTTTTCAAACAATGAGCCTAAATAATTTAAGTTTGAATGCACAATGAAATTGTCTCTGTAGAGGAAGGTTATGTATGAATTTGAAGAGTAGTAGGATATTGTGGTATAATTTTTTAAAATTTTTACACAGTCAATTTAGAGGCAGAGAATGCTACACCAAAACAGAGGAGATATTTTTTACAAAATTTTGATAAAACAAAGAATATAGAATGAGAAGTAGATTAATAAAAACATGTTTACAATGTTTTATGATCTTTCTATATCCAAATTTTGTGTTTTTATCAGTTTTTGGAAGCAGTGGGATTGTTTTTGTAAAAGAACAGAGGTTGAAGAATATTGATTTCATTTATTTGTCAAGAGCATCAGAGAAGAGGTAAGCCTTATCACCATGAAAATAATGCATGAATAAGTCAAAAAAGATATATATGTGTGCATAAATTTTTATTTTAAAAATGATAATGTTGATTCTGCAAGGTTACATAAATTTGTTTTCAGAGCATATGGCTACCAGGGTAGAACCAAAATATTTCCAAATTAAGAATTGGGAAAAAGAGACCATAGAAAAAATTTATCAGGCTGGACTAATAGGCTTCCTCCAAAATTTTAATGGACATAATGAGAGCATCACCAAGGAGTTCATAAACAATTGTACGCAGGAGAAAACCATAGTGGGTAACCTAGTTATCCCATTAAATCTAGAATCCATCTCTCAAGCTTTAGATCTACCACTGATAGGGGAACAATATCATAAGCGTTTTCACTTTAATGATAAGGGATGGAATTTCTTTTTTGAGAAAAATAGGAAGGGATCATTTGATAGAACCAAGGGCATTCTGAGGGAATGGTTTAATGAGACATGGGAAAAGTTGGTGTTAATTATTCAAATATTTCTCACATGTGACATTAGGCATAGTGTAGTGCATCTCTATCATATCAAGTCTCACCAGCAGATCAGGGAGAAGTGAAAGTCAATTTTCCATACTTATTCTCTAAAATTTGATTAAAATGATAGAGAATGTGAGGAATGAAACTAAACCCAAGGAAGCACAAACATACCATCAGGGACTCATCAAAATTCTTGTAGAGTATAAAATGAAAACCAAGGGTGTAGTGTGGAAAGAGTTTTTAAATCAACATCATTTTGAAGAAAAAATAATAGAGGAGAAGTTTAAACCAGTTCATTAGACAAAGAGCATAATGAACTCACCTCTTTATCCAAGGACAAGGTCCAAGAAGCAACATGATACTATTATGGTTGAGAGAGAAGCATCCTTCCTATCCATTCCTCGAATACATAGGAGAAAAATTCCAGTAGAAACAAGTAGTAAAGAGAAAGACCTTAAGGTACAAATTGTTGAAACACCTCCCACAGCAAAACAAGTTGATGAAATCGTTGAAAGATTTCAAAACGAAGCCTATGAAAAGACATTGGAGATATTTTCATACTTTGATAATGTTGAGGTAGAAGCCACTTCATTTGCCAAAGACACAAGAGAGGAAGAGAAATAGTTGCACTTAGAAAAATAAAAGAGTTGACAGATCAATTAGAGGTAAGCAGAATTCTGGAGAGGCATTTGAAGAAATAAAACAAGGCATATAGGAAAAACAATGCAAAATTAATCAAGGAAATGAAAAGTTGAATGAGAAAGTTGGAAAATTGGAAACAAAGAATACCCTTCTTTCTAAACAATCTTAAAGGTGGCTAAATGAGAAAAACACATGGAAATATAAGTATGAAAGACAAAAGGTCATGGCTTCAATCTACAAGGGAGAACGATATAAAGGGATAGATTGTATTTTTCAAGCAGCACAACAGGAGGCATCTAGATCAGGTACAATGTCTACATCAGAGCTCGGGAGATCCAAGAGAAAGAAGCAAGCATGAGGACATGCTTGTACATCAACAAGGGGGAGATGTTGGCCCTCATTTTTGTTCCAATTTTGTTTAATTAAATACACTTAATTTCCATGCTATCCATCCATATCCCATCCATATTCACTCTATTTTGACCAATCTATGCATATCCAGGTATATAAATTAAGTTTTCCAATTTTTGGATGTTTTACAACAATTGAATTTTAAGTGCATTTTTGGACAAGACTAAAAATTCCTATAATGGCTTCATTGGTGTCATACTTGAAGGACATCTGGGAACAAGATGAGCATATTTATAGAAAGCTTGGGAACTAATAAAGGACGTGCACCTATTGGTTCGGTCAAACTGAGCTTAAAAATTCCCGGTCAAAGCCGGTCAAACAAGATCTGTTATTTTGGAAATCCCTAGGAAATAGGCCAAATTTAGCATTTTATGGGATTTTCCAGATTTTGAGAGATTAGATGGATGAGCTTGACTAGAATAGATAGGATAAGGATATACATGGTTGTTATATACATTTTAGTTACGTTTGTTTCATATTTCTCTATTTAAGCCAAAGGCATTGAGGCATGGATATGTAAAATTTGTATGATTGCACTTTGATATTTCTGAAATTTGGGAGCTAATTGAAGAACCAATTCTATATTTTTTCTGTTGTTCTATATGGTGAATGCTTGACTGAGTTTTAGTAGTTTAGAAGTACTTTCAGTGTGCGAGGAAAGGGTGGAGGGCCCCCACACCCATCTAAGTGCACTTTCTGGTTAATTTAGTTGCAATTTCCTGAAGTAGTTTTGTTTCATGTTTAATCAGTTAATTAGATGTATGATGATATGTTATGATTGCTGTTGAATCCTAATATAATTTCTAATCTACATATGAAGGGTCAAACTAGTGTTTAAGTTAAACTCTCCTTCTATCTGATCAGAGACTAGAAACTAGAATTCATGTTTCTTGCTTTTAAGCAATTTTCTGAATTTCCAGTTTTCTAAAAATGGCATTAATGATGAATGAATTTATAATGAAGGAAAACAAGCACTTCCTTAGTTAGGAGCCTCTTCTATTATTCTTTTATGCATATTGAAATATTTTTCATTAATGGTTTTGATTTTTGCATGAAGTAGTATTGTACAGGAGGTCAAACAAGTTCTCCTAAGTTAGGAGCTTCTTATTCTGCTTATTACATAATTGAATTATAAATTATTTAGTTAAGTTTTATATTTGTAATATCCATTTCCTTTAAATTCAATAATTTATATTCTAAACTTGACTGTATTTGAAATCCATATATTTTGTAGATTCTTCTAAGTTCTACAAACCTGGATTGATAATAAAATACTTGTGTTAGTTTACCCAGTAAGCAGACCCAACAGAGTTCACACAATATCCAAAATTTGTGCCATAGGGAGCCCGCAAAACCAAATGTCACAAATATTGTAAAAGCGAGTCGTAAAAGCTTACATGCCTTAGATATAGAAAGGAACCATAGATTTGTATACCTCGAAATTTGGCTAGATTGAGCCTCAGTAAGACTCGACCATAATACCAAGAAACATAGGTCACATGCACATATTCAGATACTTTTAGGATTATGATATGTAGAACTTCGAATGAAGAGTTTTGTGCCTCAGAGATAACACATATTAGAAAATTAATTTCATAGAAAACTTTATCAAGATATAAGTCTTTTGGTATAATCTACTTCAAATTTTGACCTTCAACCATACTAATATTTATCGTAGAGAACATAACATTTAACACAAATTTCAAGTGAATTATCTCAAAGATAATTTAGAGAAGGAATGACACCTCAAGTCTTAGCTAATTAATCACTGGACCTTTGATTATATGCTTGACCTCTTTTTCAGACTTCTACAGCTACAGGGAGTAGATCTCAGATCTTCATCCTTCAAAGCTTGAACGAGAGAAATGCCTTAACACTTTTTTAATGAAATTTGTAGAAAATATGTGCCTCCATGACTTGTCTTCATTTCCACCCAACTCTGATACCATGTTAATTTTGCTAGGGAATTGCCAAAAATATTTCCTTATACATTTCCACAAATCATTATTAGCATTATGTAATATTTACTTCATTAAACCGTTATAAGAAAATCATTCATAAACATAAAAAGAGTAGTATTAAATCATAGTAGAAACAACAAGAAACTAAGGAGAAGAGATATAAATAGACTAGCTAGAAAATCATAATAAATGAATATCTATGATATATATATATATATATCATAAGGAATAATTTCTAGGTTTCGTGGTTTTTTCCTGTGCCTTTAACCTTATTTATGTCTCTCTCTCTCTCTCTCTCTATATATATATATATATATATATATATATATATATATATATATATAGAGAGAGAGAGAGAGAGAGAGAGAGAGAGAGAGAGAGAGAGTTCATAGTACATCAATACATCAGGAGCAACATCAAGAGAATAACTAGACCAATACCCAAGCACAAGATGAATTCCTAAAACCCTCCTCATAAAATTTTAGACCTCCTTTCTCCTTATGAAATTTGTTGGATCAAGTAGATACAAAGAAAGTTCATTGTGTACACATGAGGAGGAGACATATCCTTTATATAGATTTCCAAGGGGGGTCGAATGGGTGCCTTTTGGGGCCCAACCAACTTGAAGTTTACATGAAGCTAACTTGAGGATTTGGAGGAAAAAAATAATAAATTCAAATTTTTGATTTTAATTTTAATTTTTATCCTTTAATTTACATTGATGGAAGTGCCAACCATGGCTACAATTTTCAAAACACATCTTCATAACATGGAATTATAGTGGGCTCATTATCCAAACTTGCTAGGCATTGAGTTGTGATATGAAAAGCTCTAGTTTCATGGAAGAGCAACACTGTTATGAAACCAACACCCAAAATAGAAGAAACGAGAGATCAACACCTTATAAATAAACCACTCCGAGGGGGGAAACCTCCTTTACATTACATAAATAAACAATTATTGGATGATACAAATTAAAAAACCTCCTTTTTGTATATATGATTCCATGGGGTCACAATATAATCCTAGCCGACCTAACAATAATAATGTAAGGGCACAACAATAACAATAGTGGCTTTTATGGGGCACAATAATAACAATATGGGGGCTACAGGGGTACAAAAATATTAATAAGGGTGCTACACTAACTACAATAAGGGACTACACTATTAATATAGGGACCTAACATGCCCCTCTCCTTCAAAAAAAAATTGTCCTCAATGCTTGAGTAGCTCTAGATGCTTCTGTATAAAATTCTCATCCTCCCATGTCGAATCTTCAGTGGGTAAGTTCTTCCACTTGATGAGATACTCTAAAATTGATCGATTTCGTAGCTATCGATTTCTTGTTTCCATGACTGCTTTAGGTTCTAATATGATTTTTCCTTCCTCATCAAGTTCTGGCAATATTGTTTGAACTGGAAGTTTGTCACCTATAACAATATTTAAGCATGAAACATGAAAAACTAGCTGCACTTGAGAAAAAGCAGGAATCTCCAATTTGTATGCCATAGTACCAATATTTTGCAACACCTTCTAAGGACCATAGTAATTTGGCGATAATTTATTATCCTTCTTAGCTTGCTTGAGGGACATTTTTTTGTATGGATGTAGTCGTAACAATACCTAGTCGCCTACATCAAAACTTCTCTCGCTGCGATGTTGATCTACCTATTGTTTCATTCAATTTTGTGTCAAATTTAGGTTATCCTTTAAGAGTTGGAGAACTTGTTATTGATGCTCGATGTGATCTTCCACTACTTGAACCTTAGAATTTTCTCTTAAATATGATTTGATGGATGGTGGATGATATCCATAAAGTGCCATAAATGGGGTCATTTTTGCTGCAATATGGAAGGAAATGTTATACCACCATTCAGCCACAGGTAACCACTTGACCCATTATGTTTTTTTATCAGATACAAAACAACGAAGATATCCTTCTAAACGTTTGTTCACTATCTCAGTTTTCCCATCGAATTGAAGATGATAAGATGAGATATGAGCTAGTTGAGTACCAAAACAAGAAAACAATTTCGTCCAAAAATTTACAGTAAAAATGGGATCTCTGTCACTTACAATAATCTTTGGGTTTCCATGTAGCTTTTGAATTGTTTCCATAAATGTAGCAAAAAATTTACATGATTTAAATGGATGAGATAATGCACAAAAGTTTTCATACTTGGTAAGTCTATCAACTACCACCATGATGACACTCTTTCCTTCAGACTTAGGTAAACCTATGACATAATCCATTTAAAGCTCCTCCCAACGTTGAATTGGAATCGATAAAGGTTGTAGCAGACCTGGGGTCTTAATTGTATCAACTTTATTTTGCTGGCAAACCAAACATTTCGCCACAAACTTTTGAATATCAGATTTAAGGCCATCCCAAAAAAATATGTCTTCACCTTGTGGTAAGTTTTTAAAAATCCTAACTATACTCTTAAGGGAGAGGTGTGCAATTACAAAATAATATTTTTTTTTAGTTGGGAATTATTACAAATATATAAGCAATATTTTTACCATAAGGAATAAATTTTGCCAACTAAATGTATCAGATGTACTAGGATCTTGCTGCAACTTTTGAATGAGTGTCCACACATCTTTGTCATTTTTTCCATTCACCCCTTGCTTCGATTATCCAATCTGGTTGGATAATATAAATTGCATAAAGCAATGCTTCCACCTCTTCATCCTTTCTTGAGAGTGCATCTGCAACAAAATTTAGCTTCCATTTTTTGAAGATGATTTCAAAGTCATAACCCAACATATTTGTGACCCATTTTTGCTGCTCTTTTGAAGGTAGTCTTTGTTCCAAAAAGTACGACTATCGTGATCAATTTTAATTTGAAGTTCCTTCCCATTAGGTAAGGTCACCATTTCTTTAGTGTATGTAGTATTGCCAAAATTTCCTTCTTATAAATAGCTTTCTGTAAATACTTTCCTTTGAATGGACGACTTTCAAAAGCAATGGGTCTTCCTTCTTGCATTAAAACATCACCAATTCCATTTCATGAGGCATCACATTCCACAATAAAGGCTTTTGTGAAGTCTGGCGTAGATAAGACCGGTGCTAGGCACATTTCCTCTTTAAGATGTTCAAAGGTCTTAGTTGCTTCAGGAGTCCATGAAAATGCATCCTTCTTCAATAATGTTATTAGAGGTGTTGCTATTATCCCATAATTCTTAACAAACTTTCGATAATACCCTGTTAACTTGAGAAATCCTCGCAATTGATTTATGGTTGTGGGGAATTTCCATTCCTTAATGGCTTTAATTTTGTTAGGGTCTACCTTAACACCCTCCTGAGATACAGTATGACCCATATATTCCACCTCTTGTACTCCAAAGAAACATTTGGAGGTTTTTGCATATAATTGTTTCTCCTCCAATAGTTTGAGCACACTGTCAACATGTTGAACGTGATCCTTCCAAGACCTGTTGTAGATTAGTATATCATCAAAAAATACTAACAAAAAATTTCTAAGGAAGGGTTTGAAAATGGAATTCATCAACCCTTGAAATGTAGAAGGTGCATTTGTAAGGCCAAAAGTCATGACCAAAAATTCATAATGACCCTCATGAGTTCAAAATTTTGTTTTCAGAATATCTTCAGTCTTCATTCTAATTTGATGATATCCTAAACGAAGATCCAACGTGGTAAAATAATTTTCTCCATGTAATTCATTCAATAATTCATCAATCACAGGAATGGGAAATTTATATTTAATAGTGAGATTTATGAGCTCCCTATAATCCGGACACATGCCCCATGATCCATTCTTCTTATGCACCAATACTACTGGAGCAAAGAAACAACTTTGACTAGGTTGAATTATACCAACCTCTAACATTTCTGCAATCATACGTTCAATTTCTCTCTTTTGGACATAACGATATCTGTAAGGCCTGATGTTTGAAGGAACACTTCCTAGAATCAAATGAATAGCATGATCATCATCACAAATAGGTGGGAGTCCTTTGGGAGTTTCAAACACCTTGGAATGATTGTCCAAGAATTTTTGGAGATCTGGAGAAATATATGATTTTGATGTTGGAATTTCTAGTGAGCATAATTGTGTAATTACGCCTCATTGTTCTTTCTTCAGAACCTTTTTCATGAAATTAGAGCTTATTATCTTTCCTAACTTCCCTATGATACCCCATAATTCAAATTCCTTTCCTTCCAGAAAAAATTTCAAGAAAAGTTCTTGAAAATTAAAATCTATCGTCCCTAAATATTGTAACCATTGTACTCCTAATACAACATCAACACCTCCCATTGGAATGGAAAGCATTGGACTATTAAATACATATTCCCCCATGGTTAGCTTGATATTATGGCATTTTACAGAGAAATTTATAGTTCCTCCATTTGCAACCATCACTTGAATCTCTGGTGCTGGGTATAGGAGGAAATTCAATTCCTTGGCTACCTTACAATGAATAAAATTATGGGTACTACCCGAATCAATCAACACTATTAAATTTTTCTTCTTGATATGTCATTTTACCTTGAGAGTTTGAGGAGTGGTAATTCCTGCCAATGCATTAAAGGATATGTTCAGACTCATTTATTCTTTCTCTAGGGTTGGTTCCTAGTGTATATCCTCTTCTTTTGAAGTTTCTTTTTCATTTTCTTCCTCCTCTTCACAATCTGTATAAAATAATTTATTCTTAGCGCACTTATGACCTTTAGTGTGTTTGATATCACAACTGTAGCAAATCCCTTTTTATATTTTTTCTTCCAATTGTTGTGGTGTCAACCTTGTAGGTTGTAGAAGTCTAGGAGTAGAAACACTTCCATATTTATAGATGTGAGTTGTAGGATTCCATGTCGCCATAATTTTACATTCATTTTTTCTTGCCAACCTGAATGCCTTCTCCAATGAATCAGGTTCCCAAAGGCAAACCTCATTTTGGATGTTATCCTTTAAATTCCCTATGAAGACATCAATCCAGTGTTCCTATAGAATATTCGTTATCCTTATATTCAATTTTTGGAAGTCCTCAATGTGATCGACCATTGAACACTTTTGTTTGAGATTTATCAATTGGCTAAAGAAGGTTTTTCTCTTTGTATCCTCATAATGTGTTATAATTTCCCTCGTAAAAGTTGACCTTATGGAAAAAAATCCATCGATACCAAAAAAATGTATTCTTTTCTAAATATAAATTTTCAATGCATACCTTTTATGTGTTTTTCACATGATTGAGATCCAAATATTGCTCCATCTATAGAATCCATGTTACGAGATCCTTGCCATCCAACTTCCTCATATTGATCTTTGGAATATGGTGGGTCTTCGATCCAACATTAGAGTTGATCAGTGGGATAATTTTAGGGGCGAATTTTAGCCCAAGGGCGAAATTTAAGGGGTTTTAGATTTTAGTGGGGCGAATTTTTTATATAAAACCTTTTTGTATAGTTTTGTATAATTAGTCCCAAAATTATTTTAAAAATAAATAATTATTATTCTTTAGCCCTAAAAAAATAAGAGCGCATAAAACATAAATGTTGGATTCGCCTCGGTATATACTGGTCTGGACAGTTTTGGAACTGCATTCGCCCTCGATTTGCTACGCTGGGGCGTTTTGGAACTGCATTCGCCCATGGTTGCAGGGTAAAACTTGCCTCTGCACTGGAGTCGACAATGGAGACTTTTTCTGCGTCTGGAGTAAGACTAGGGAGTAGTTTAGCTAGGTCAGTTTTGCATCTTCTGTGAATAATCGTAGCAGAGTTTTCTTGATGGCACTTCCATTATTTCTTGCTGGAGATTGGCATGGCATCTGCTGGTTTATTGTATCTCTGGTTAATTTCTACCTCCATATTAATATATCAGATGGATTCAACATGCTTTTTCATAGTTCTTTGAATTTTGTGTTGCTTCTCAAGGAAATCATGCAGCAGGGTTTGAGTTTTCATTTTTATGCACTTGTTTTTAATCCCTCTTTCAGTCAACGCACATATTATCTCTCGTCCATTTTGCTGCTGTAACTTAATTAGAGAAACTAGTCCCACTCTACAATTTTATTTACAAGTTTTTCCGTGTCCTACAGTGCTTTCTGGGTGCTTGAGAGAAGTTTAGTGCCCTGATTCATTTCGAGTTTAAAGGCAGATGCACATACAAGAAAAACTGCGTACAAACATTTTAGGGACATTCCCCTGTGGATGGAAAAGCACCAGCCCGAACAAAGAGGCATCTAGCAATGACATGGTTAGCCAGTCTATAGTTATCCCGCTGATCTGTTCATTCTTTTTAATGCATATTTTGTGATGTTAAGTACTGATCTGCAGACAGAATACATAGCAGATAGAAATTAATCAACAAAAAAAAACACACACATTTATATAAGAAAACATAGATATCAGGAAAAACACTAGGACAATTCATTACAAGAATCCTCTCTGCAGTCACAAAGAATAGAGCAGCCTCAAGGAACATCCCGTCTCATTCCATATCACATGGAATGGAACCCATATTCCTTCCTTTGACACACTCTCTAACTGATTTAACAGGTCAAGCCCATGCAATAATAACACTATTACAAGACCAATTCTGTTCCATTACAAGAAAGTTCGGTTTCATTATCAAACACTTTCCATATTCCAACAGGTTTAATGATATTTCTATTCCTAACAACAGTTGCACAAAAGATCATAAACACAGAAAATAAGAAGCACAATTTTTATTCATACGAGGGTGTTGGAAGCAGAGCATTACCAAAGATTTGATAGCAATGCACATATATATAATACTTTTGACAGTCTTCTAATCCCTATCTTTCCCTGCCTAATTTTATATTCACTCACACATATGTAGACTCGGTATCCTGGAAAAAAAAAAGTAGACAGTATATTTATGCATATTTTCTTGCTTTCTAACTTAAGCATTTCAAAAAACAATACCAAAATTGAAAAATCTGTAGGAATTCTTCTAGAGGTAAACTATAAACATTGTTGCACATGATGTGCTTTTAATCCATACAAGGGTTTCCCAGTAATGTCAATAAAATATTCTGCTATGTTTGACAGGGCTACATCATCTTCCAAGAACGTAAATAAAAATATTCCATTTTGTTTGACAGGCCTAGTACTAAGTGGTCAGAACCTAGCCTGGATGTAACTTGTATTCATTCGGAGGACATAATATATATTTTATTCTATGAAGTTCTCATATTCTTTACATGGGAGAATTGATCTTAGTTTTGTCTGTAATCATAGGCAGCACCTACACTGGAAAGTGTGCGTGACATATGTTTTGCATCACAACTCATAGGGGATATGACAGGCTCCATCCTTGATGATCCATTAGGGAATAGATACTCCAAACTGGGCTGCACTATAAGCCCACTAGAGAAAGAAGCAGATGATTACAAGATGATTCTCAAGTACCTGGAGAAGACCTTTGAGCCCATTCAATTCAGAGATGGAGTAAGCAGACAAATCTCAGTTATTCTTTGCTTATTGAATTCAATAATCAATTATGCAGATCATCCCTTTTTTTCTTCTTCTCATTTTGCTGTAGCAAGAGATACATTGTAGACACAATGATTCCATTTTGTTTTTGGGTCTGTCTCTGCAGTCTTTTGGAGTAACGGTAGAAAACATTTTCAAGTTGGATGCAAGTGCTCATCCTTACCATGAAGTTTCTAAACTGCCTAATAAAGTACTTCTATGGTGTGGTATGTTTTAATTAGCTCTTACTTTGGTCGACTCCAAATAATGCATCGGATATCTGTTTTCCATATCCTGAAAGTTCTTACTGGGTTAACATGCACATACTGAGCTGCAGAGTTGGCTCATGGAAGACCTTTCAGTTAGGACTGTACCTTGAGCTTGAAAGGCAGAAAGGTCCTCTGTTTTTTCTTCAAGTGCCTGATAGTGTGTTATTTGTGTAGGCACTCGGACAAGCAACCTAGTTAGACACATAAAGCAAGGGTTTCTGCCTGCTATAATTTCACTTCCAGCACCTGGTTACATGGTAAGTGCCTTTCATAGCATTAGAAATGTTTATCATCAGTTTTTACAAATCAAAACTAGTTTTTTTGGTTTCTATTTCAATTCTGATAAATCTATTCTTGGTGTGCAGTTTGGTAGGGGTATTTACTGCACAGATGCAGCTGCCAAGGTAGCCCTGTATGGGTTCACTGCAGTGGACAGGCCAGAAGGTTTTCTCATCCTAGCAGTTGCTTCACTTGGGGAGGAGGCTATTGAGATGTCCAGAGCTCCGGAGGTATGGAGATTTTACATATATATCCATGTAGTGCTTATCCATGTGATGGCTTACATTTTATTAAACTAGAATGGCGTTGTGGAATTTTCCATTTTAATACTTGCTCTACTTTTACTCCACCCGTGATTTTTTTTCAAGGGTATTACTCTACTCCCTTGATATTTTTCAAGGGTACTTCTTTGCTTTCCCCTCCCTCCTAAATAAATGTAGGACCTTAGGACCTTAGCGCCAACATGAAGGAACAAGTCCTTTCTAACGAACGCAAGTACCTCACCTTCTAGCTCAGGTAAGTGAAGAAATTTCGCACTTCTGACTTTATATGTTAATTAAATGGGATTGGGACATTATACATATGAGAGAACTTTAGCAGTTTTGAGTTTATATTAATTATAAATTTGGACATTTAATATGCTGTAGATAGTCAACAAGCTAGTAACTCTACTATAGATTTTGTCTTACAAATAATTTATATCAATTGCAGATTTGAACATCCAAGATCCAATAGGCATGGAGTAGTCAATTATGGATAAACTGTATCTGTCCCTGTCACAGTATTGGTATCTGGGGAAGGTAGTGCATAACAAACTGGTAAGCTATAATTGTAGAATATATTACGAATATTAGACAAGACAGATAATTTATGTTAATTGCAGATTTGAACATCCGAGATCCATATTGCAGATTTGAACGTCCGAGATCCAATAAGCATGGAGTAGTCAATTGTGGATAAACTGTATCTGTCCCTGTCACAGTATTGGTATCCGGGGAAGGTAGTGCATAACAAACTGGTAAGCTATAATTGTAGAATATATTAGGAATATTAGACTATTAGTATTTGGAAGATTTGTAATCTTAGTTAGTATGTTAATTACAGATTTAAACATCTAACTGGCATGGAGCAGTGAATATGCCTATGAATTAGCTAGCTAGTAAGTGTTATAAGGTGATGGGCATGGGCATTAGTACGTATTATACGTCTATGGATATTGAGAATAATTAGTATTATAGATTTGAGCATCCAGCTCTATACTCTAAAGTATTATAGGATATGTCCTAGTTAACTAATTAGGAAGTATTATAGATTCATACAGCAGCAGTCAACTAGATAATATATCTAGTTATACAAAATGACATGAAAAATGCTCTGGGTCTATCAGAATATCCCATAGGCAAATGGCTATCAAAAATGCACATTGACATTGACAATAGGAATATCTGCACAATAACTTGGTTTTGGTCTGTATAATATATCAAGCTGGGATGGGAAATTTACATATCAGTACTACCCTGGCCTTCATGAAACTAAGTAATCTTGCAGATTTTTATTTTGTAGCCAGAAAGCATTATAAGGTTTAATGAGCCTGTGCCTGAAGCAATCCATCTCTGATCTGCTCAGCAACATCACGGACTGCACCAGGTCCATGAGGGATGAATACTAAAGATGATTTTGAAGATGCTCCTATCTCTTTCATTGTGTCAAAATACTGTGTCACCAAGATCATGTCCATCACATCTTTTGCAGTTGTCTCGGGCACATTGGCTGAGAAAGAAAGTACACTATCCCTAAGGCCATCCACAATTGCTTGCCGTTGACGAGCAATACCCAAACCAGACAAATATTTTGCTTCTGCTCTAGCTTCTGCTTTTTTAATTTGCAAGATTTTATCTGCCTCAGATTTGTGTTGTGTTGCCACCCTCCCCCTTGCAGCTGAAATCGAGATTCAATAGACAAGTTACAGGAATTAAATGGACAACACTGTAAAAGTAATGTGAAGAAAAGAGAAGACAACTAAACCAAAAATATGAAAAATTTGAGCAAAAATTGCGAGTTCATGGGTTGTTTTTGCAAGGTTATCTCTAGGAGAAGATACTGGATTTTAAAATCAAATCTACATTAGTGATGCTATCCACAAAATAGAATTTTATACCAAAGAATCTCTCAAGATAAAACTGCCAGGTTCCACAGAGTATCTATTCCTTTACTTAAAATATCATAAAGAGCAAGAAATCAGCGTCAGGGTGTAGTTGTGTATACATAATTCCATTCTAACTTCAATATGCCATAGAATGCTTGCCTGCATTTATTTCATTCATTTCCTTCTTCACAGTTTCAGCGGCTACTACATCAAAACGTCTCTTACAAAACCAGAAGAACCATTCACAAAATCATAACAGGCAATGCAATAGTCATCCTTCAATATGCAAATATAGTGAAGGTATTTTCCCCACTGAATATCAAACAAGAAATATGCAAGAATTTTTTATTTTGTATTCATCCTTATTTAAAAACATAGACCGAACATGAACTTTATTTTACTCTTTTCTTAGTTTTACATTTTCAAGTTCCACTTCAACTGCTTTAGCAATGTCATTATTTTGCTCAAAAACTTCATCCAAGTTCATCTTCGGGACGCTTGCCCGAATGACTGAACATGAAAAATGAAAACATGGACATGAGCTCAAATAGCAGTGCAACAGTTATGTATAACAACAAGGAACACTTTGGACCACTGGATAACCCATAAAGTATTTAAATAGACACATCACAAAACCAACTGCTAAACTAACCTAAAGCAATGCCTTAACTAACAAGTTTTCTTCTTTCAATCAAAATATTGAAAATCATCATTTCAGACCTTCAGCTGTCTAAGATCTGTCTATGCAAAATACATGAACCAGTTACCAAAGAAAAAAATAAATAAGGGGTGGCAGTGGTGTGGGGGGCAGGGGTGGTTGCAGTGGGGGCAAGGGAGTGGACATCATTGACGTTGGTGGAAAACAAGAGTATAAATATGTATGGGGGACATGCACAATGACAAACAATGAGGCAGAGTCCCTAGCAATTTTCCAAGGTCTCAAGCTTTTGTCTCAATGCATGGAAAACAAGATTCACATTATAGGGGATTCCTCCCTAATCGTAAACACCCCTAGCAACAAGGAAGACATGTCTTCATCCCCAATTTCCAGAAATATCAATCAAGCCAAGACTGTAATCAAGAAATTCAGAACCGCTGCCTTCATCCATGTACTATGAATCAATAACTCTAGAGTAGTGAGGAAGTTCCTCTGCTTTCTAATCTGTTAATAGGTGCATTTGTTGCCTGACATTTCCTCCATGTCATTTTAAGTTTTAAGTGCAATCATGCTTCTCATACTATGCAGGCACATTCATAGAGCAAGGTGAAAGTCCACAATTCTACTTTGAGAAGTATCCGGAGGACAATCCTGCTTTCGGCTTTCTCACATGGCGTTGGGTCTTGGGGCTCTGCTTAGATCATGTTTACACAACCCCTTATTTCCTTGGTCTATGCATCTTGTTGGCAGCATCATTGATGGCTTGTACTACCACAGCACAACTTCCAATGGTTAAAGTTGCTCGCAAGTTTGCTCTCTTTTTGAGCTGTATCATCATGCATCAGCCTCTCTGTTCTGGAAGATGATATTTGAATGTAAATTGCAACGTTGTTTGGTTCTTATACCTTGTCTAAAAGGTGCATTTACTTTGCTGTTCTTACCTTCTTGTTGTGATAGATAAGACTGTGAAGCCTGGACCTCAGCCTAGTACAGGTTTTAAGTTGATATGGGAATATTTTTAGGATGCCCTCTTCCTTTGCCACACCTTTATCATAATCTCTTTTGATGACTACTAGGTTCTTGAATTAGATTTGACTATCTTTTTAAATTTGTATACATTGACCTCACCGACTCTCACATTCAGAAATTCACATAGACTCGGTTTTCAGTTGTGAGTTTACTTTTAATCTTGAACTGAGAATCAAAGTATATTTGACTTGTCACTTGAAAAAAATTCTATTCAAATCTGGTCTTCTCTAATAGTGATAGATCATTTCATGTAGATGGTCATTCATGAAGTCTCGATCAGCCATCCTAAAGCTTGATGTGGCAGATTCACTTCCTAGAGCTCACATTCAGGATCTTGGTGTTCTCCTGATGGGTGCAGGATATGAGGTAAATTTTTAAAATAGTCATACCATTGGGGGAAATGAGGCCATCTCATGTATCCTGCATTTGATTTGTGACTAGCTTTCTTAATAATGCTGTGGATGATTTAATCTTGTTTGGTTTCTTAACATTCATGGATTGCAGGTCTTTTTGAGTAATTCAGCTCTGTATGGATTCAAAGGGCTTGCTGGTAGGCTTGCCCCTATTGGTGTCCATGGAGCTCTTTTTCTCATAATGGCAGGAGCAACCTTTAGTTCCACGGGGGCATATCGGGGTTCAGTTACAGTTCCTCAAGGCCTGAACTTTAGGATGGGAGATGTGCTTAATCCAAATGGGATTTTATCAAGGCCAATATCTGCTTTTGCGACTGAAGTCCACGTTAACAAATTTTACATGGATTACTATGAAAATGGAGAGGTATTTATCTTTCTCAATTGAGAAGAACACAGAGCTTGTGTTATTTCAACCCCTTTCCCCTCTTAAAAACCCTGTACACAAAAAAATGTTAAAAGAAAAAGGAAAGGAAAGGCATGCTAGCTGGCACTATTAACACACTATTTCTCTTCCTTTTACGTAACTTGACTTTTTACTGTTGAGAATCTAAAATTTATGGGGTAATTTTATTTTTTTTGAAACAACAATGTTGAAGCAGCTCTCTCTTTACGACATGGTTTGCAGGTATCCAATGGATTAAGATACAACTCTCCTTTGTTTGTATAGGTATCCCAATTTCACTCAGACCTTTCTCTACGGAATATGGATGGCAAGGAAGTTTTAAGGAAGACAATCAGTGTGAATCACCCTTTACAATTTGGAGGGGTAACTATATATCAAACTGATTGGGGTATTTCAGCTCTTCAAGTACACAAAGATGGTGCAGGGCCATTCAATCTTTCAATGGCTACCTTACAGAATGGGGATAAAAAGATTTTTGGTACATTCTTGCCACTAGAAGATGACAGTAGTTATACCAAACCTAAAGGAATGTGAGTTGACATTGCAAACCTCTTCCTGGCTTGTAATTTCAAATTTACTCTTTACGTGTGTAAAAAACTTTTAGAGTAATTAGCTACAAGTTTCTAACAGTATGTCTAAGCTGGTCAGTTTTCTATTAATATTTTTGGGCACTGTAGATCAATTTTGGATTGGAAATATTGGAGTCAGCAAAAAGGATGGATCATGAACATGCAAAGAGAACAGAGTGCCTACATCTTCTCTATATGCAACAATCCATATCCAATTCATTTTTGTCCTTGAAGTTTCCCAGGTTATAAATGCATCAAATACTGAGAAAGTCTACATATGTAACCTTTGTCTAAATCTTTGGTGCACACTGAAGCAGGGCTAAATGGATTTGTGCTAAGTCTTTGAGAAACACCCAAATTTTATACATATACATGTTTTTTGGTAGTTCAATTTAAGTCCTATTTTCTTATTCCAGACTTAATTTTCTAATAGTGATATGTTAACTCACTAATAGTGATATGTGTGAGTATGGAGAGATAGTTGAGTCATTGGAGAAAGAGCCTTAGCTGCCTTTGCTATTTTGAGCTTGTATTTCAAAATTGGTTTGCATTTATGATGAGTAATGAATCACCTAGATCGAAGGAGTTCTCCCCTAGTTGGCACCTTACCACATTAATTATGGTCACTCCATTTGCTAGAGCTTGTTGTAACTTACAATGGACAAGTTTACCATCCTGCACACACTTTTAGGGTGTATTCTTAAGGGATGAATTGGCTACTTCCTTAGCTATTTCTGGTCTCAATATCTTGTATGTGTCTGTTACATTATGCATTTTATCCTTTGCTGCAGTAAGTAACCTGCAGCAATCTGTAATCTCTTTGACTGTAATTTATTTGTCTTTCTACTCTGCTCTCATTTATTGTTATATTGATATTTGTATAGTAAAGAATTTACTCCTAATGGTGCAGTGAAGTTTTTTTCAAAGGATTCATCACCATACAATGTAATAGAAAATGGAAGCCAGGACTGTAGCATCACTGTGTGGACCACAGCCAGTCCATGCCCTATTTTTATTTTTTATAAGTTTTAGATCCATTAGCTGAACATGATAATTGGTTTGATGCCCCAAGCTAACTCTAAAGTTAATTCACTATATAAAACACTTCTCCCTAATCCATAGAACTAAGGGTCATCATCAAAATATGCCCATGCACCATCCTTACCCACTTCTTCAACAATCTGCCTAGGAGGCTTAGGTACTATGATCTGGGGACAACTCTTTTACAGAATTGATACCAAATAAAATAGGAAAAGCACATTGAATAGGAAGAATTTAGGGTGAATTCTTAAGGGGTGAATTGGATACGTCCTTGGAGAGTATGCGCTAGCTCACCCTAATCTATTGAGGGTATGTTAATTTACTAATAGTGATATGTGTGAGAGTATGGAGAGATAGTTGAGTCATTGGAGAAAGAGCCTTAACTGCCTTTACTATTTTGAGCTTGTAATTGGTTTGAATTTATGATGAGTGATGAATCACCTATATCGAAGGAGTGCTCCCCTAGTTGGCACCTTACCACATTATTTAAGATCACTCCATTTGCTAGAGCTTGTTGTAACTTACAATGGACAAGTTTACCATCCCGCACACACATTTAGGGTGTATTCTTAATGGATGAATTGGCTACTTCTGGTCTCAATATCTTGTATGTCTCTGTTACATTATGTATCTTATCCTTTGCTACAGTAAGTAACCTACAACAATCTGTTATCTCTTTTATTGTAATTTATTTTTCTTTCTACTCCGCTCTCATTCATTGTTATATTGATATTTGTATAGTAAATATTTTACTCCTAATGGTGCAGTGAATTTGTTTTCAAAGGATTCATCACCATACAATGTAATAGCAATGGGAAGCCAGAATTGTAGCATCACTGTGTGGACCACAACCAGTCCACACCCTATTTTTATTTTTGATAAGTTTTAGAGCCATTAGCTGAACATGATAATTGGTTTGATGCCCCAATCCAACTCTAAAGTAAATGCTATGAGATTCACTATATAAAGCACTTCTCCCTAATCCATAGAAATAGGGGTCATCATCAAAGTATGCCCATGCACCATCCTTACCCACTTCTAGAACAATCTGCCTAGGAGGCTTAGGTATTGTCATCTGAGGAAAAATCTTTTAAATAATTGAAACCACATCAAATAGGAAAAGCACATTGAATAGGAAGAATTTGCCTATCTTTAAATGTTACTGCCACCTGACCACTTTTCAAACAAGCTTGAGAATCTGAGTGATATTTTTTATTTTAATGTTATAAGGTCGATCATTATATTAGCTTTAAATACCATCATTAGAATGGTGGAAATAATTCCACATAAGACATTTCAAATCGGGAAAAATTCTGTATCAAATTTCTAAACAATTATTAACTGTTTGACCTTGTAGACCCTACAAACAATTTATACCATATTATGTATACCTAAAACCATTTGAAAATTCCTTATGAAATATTTACAAATGAAATTATTTAGTGTTAGTTTCTCCTTTTGGGATTATCCTTCCTTCAAATAATGCTATAAAGTCCCCTGTGATAAAAAAATATTGCCTATCAGCAATTTTTGATCTCTTCTTCCCAATCGGTTTAGGGTCCTTTTCCGTGGTGGTAAACATCATATTCCTTGGTGGAACACCACACAATATTGTTATTTTTAGATTGAAAAGGAACTTTTATGGGTTTTGTTTAGTTGATTGATGTGAATCATTTTCTACTTTCTTTTCCTAGAGGTTATATAAAATGAATGTGCCACTATTGTAAGACACATTGTAAGTTCCATGTTGCCATGACATTGATCATGAAATACAAGACTAAATTAAAATTATTTTGTTGGGAAGGACACTTTTTTACCATGGACTCTGGTTTATTTAAATAGTTGAGAGAGCAATCTTAGAGGTTTACTCACAAATTCATTGAAATTGAAAGAAGGTATAATATTCTAAGGAAAGCATCCCTGATGTGCAACTCAATTGTCGTATTATGTAAATAAAGAGACTTTAAATTCAAATCCTTGGAGGATACATATATAATGATATGAGAATATTGGTCCTATAAGTATAATGAAAGGGACAATTAAAATTAAAAATAAATAAATAAATAAATATGTAAACAAAAACATTCAATTCATACACCCATTTCTCTTTTCTTTGATATGTTCGCATCTTGCCAACCACAATGAGAGAGGAAGAGAACATGCATCCAGCTACCCAAATATGTCAAACATATAAGTATCAACCATTTCACTATGAACCATTGTCAACATTGTCAAGCTGCTCTGATGCCAAATGGGAGCCTGTATGAACAACTTCATATTTCTCAAGGGGAAACGTTGGATTGGCCTACTCGTTATAAGATTGCTTTTGGTGCTGCTAAGGTAATGTCCTACCTGCATCATGGCTGTTCCCCTCCAATAATACATAGGGATGTTAAATCATATAATATATCGCTGGATTCTGAATTGGAGGCCCATATTGCTGATTTTGGTTTAGCTAGAATTGTAGAGAAGCTGGATCAAATGAATGTAATGTCAGGGGTTGCTGGAACATATGGATATATTTCCCTAGGTAAGAATTTACCCGGCACCAAGGAAGTTGTGGAAATGCGGCTTTCCTGCAGCACAGATGAACGAATTAGAAAGGAAGCAACTACCACTTTGTCTCCCCATCTCAAGAGGAATCCCAGTGCTTTTAGATATGCTTCCCCTTCTATATGCACTAGCACATGTCCATTTAATGACAATAAATGTGGCATAGACTTGTGACCTTTACGTTAATTTATAGCCGATATTAAAAGCATTGTTCAGTGATGCTCTTTACCTTCCTGAACTGCAGGAGAATTTGATTCACAAAGAAGTACTAGATCTCTATCTTATATTGGCTTTATCAGTTTGTTCCAAACAAGAGATACATCTATCCCTGTGGAAACATTTCACCAATCCCTTGCAAAGAAGCAGTTGTTATCCCCCAAATCACCAAGAACAAAGTTGCAGACAAATAATAAACATGTTGGGTATTCAGCAAAGACATCAGGAGATCCACCAGCCAGATTTGGTGACAAGTCATATCACAGCTAGAATCTCACTCTCTCGATAGCAGCACGCATATGAGCTATTGTTCTGTAGCATAGCCTTCAAAACAAGAATCAAGTTGAGTTTAACATTTCCTTTAGTGTATATAATAGGGAATTTTTGCAGCACAAATGTGAAACATTATATGCAGGGTAGCCTGTTTTGAGATTGTTCTATCAAAGAGATGATGACAAAGGAATATATGTAGAACAATGCGGTACATCATGGATGAATGATTGACAGTAACTTCACTGAATCTCTTCTATCATTTAAAGGTAGTCATGAGGCTTTGTTGTCTGGTTATTGTATTGAGAATTGTAGTGTATTTTAACCTTTAATTAGGCATCTGCAAATGAGGAATTGTAACCACAAAAAGTAGTAGCTATCAAAGGAGGATATACAAACAGTCTACCAGAGTGTGAAGATACCTCCAAGAATTGTATGAAGTAGAATAACGTTGAGTAATTTTCATTTTGTCACTGAAGATTGTGTCTATATGGCATGTTTTATTACATGCTTCATCTTTAATGCAAGTCAGATATTAAATTGGATTCAATTGGTGTATTACTATTAAAGTCTACACAAACTTCCTACGAGAAAACACTTAACTTTAACCCTTATGCACTTTATTTTTGGCCATCTATCTAATAATTAGTTATGTTCTCTTACCACTAGTTATGTTCTCTTTGAGGCAATCAAAAAATAAATTTACAACCCACTGATTACTTAATTCACGCACAACTTAACCAAAATAGGTTTCCTTGTTGTGCAGGTGTTTATTACTGTTGTGAATTGTGTGTGGCACTGAACTGGGATTGAGTTTAATACACAGTTCAATGCTTAGATTTTTTTATAATCCAGAGCCAATTCATCCATTTATCTTGTCCATTCTGGCCACATTTCATGATTGAAAGTAAGATTAGGTCAAGGTTCATCCAAGGTGAAAACTGTTTCAGTCATAATTGACTTCATCATATCCACGAACAACTTGCCAGTAATTGATATCTGGCCAGATTTGTCATGCCTATAGAACAAGATGGTTCTTTGGGTTATATTTTATTTGGACTTATAAGTTATAACTACCAGATTTGAAAAGACGCATATACTGAAAATGTATCTCTCCTTGTACAAATTTAAAACAAGACATCATTTGTACAACAATACTAGGAGAGAATTGGCAAGTTCTAGAGTGGACCTCCTCTCCAATCAATGGAGCTATCAGGTAAATACAGGGTACCACTGCTACTACTTGTGGGATTCTGCTACAAACAGATTCATGGCATGGCATGGGCATGACACGGGGAATTTCGAATCGAGTTTTTCTAATGGTTCTCTTCATGTTGATGGTATAATTTTAACAGATTCAGTAGGGTGGCTGCAACTGGCACATATTCCTTTCAATATCCAGATTTGAAGGCACAAGAAGGAATAATATTTTGAAGAAGTGAGAAGCAGTTCACCTTATTATAGTTACAATGCTAGGTCTTCCTTTAAGAGATTCCCAGAATCAAATCATTTCCATAAATATGGTTGTGTAAGAGTCGTGATGGTGTTGTAATGTAAATTATGTTTCCATAGTTGAACATCTGAAGTATTTTGCGATATTGTTATGGTACCATGGCACCTAGATCGGATCCAATTTTTATCAACACTTTTTTAATAACATGTTTTCTTTTCTTCCCGTTGTTGTTCATTTCTCCTCAAACTCCTCTCCAACCTCAATATCAGTGCTAGTAGTAGCATGAGCAACAACACTACGCTTAGCAGAACTAGAAGAACGTGTTTTCCAAACTGCATGAGAACTACTTCCCTCATGAGTCACCATGTGCCATGCTTGGTCTCGGTGGTTCTCTTTCTTCTCCTCTTGGTTCAACTACCATATCTTCATTGGAACCAACACCCCGAACTTCACTAGACAACGATTCACCATTTTGTAGTAGTGATTCGCCATTTGTACTGGTGATTCGCCATGATTTTACAAGATAATATAATCTCATGAGAAATTCGCCAAAAAATTATATATACATATTATATTATTAATAAAATCGCCTTCCATTTTTCCTATGTATCATGGGGATTCGCCTATTTATTATATATATAAATTTAGGGGGTTCTTAAAATTTTCCTTGAGTTGATGAAATAATGATTAACATGTATTTTCTTCTCATCATGAGTTTACTCTACTACCTTTTCTCCATTAGAAATCATTTCTTGTATCAACTTTTTCAAACCTTCCTTCAAACCTTCCATGTCTGCTTTTAGATAATTCTTCATGTCTTCCATGTTGTCTTTCATTTTTTCTTCCATGTCATCGATCTTAGCTTCCATGCCATTACTCAAACCATCCATATTAGCTTCCATACCTTTCTTCTAACCATCCATATTAGCTTCCACACCTTGCTTCAAAACTTCCATTTCATTTTTTGTTGCTCTTTACGAGAATGAAAGTTGTTGCACTTGCTCTTGTAATTTTGATATATCATGTTGCACTTATTCCTCTTCATGAGTCATAGTAGAGCGTTCTGAGATATTAATGGGTTTTGAGTTATTTTTAGGGGGAGTTTTAGAACCCAATACTTATATCTATTCTTCAATATTCCCTTGGTGTCACTTCAAATTGATTTTTCAAACAAGACTTATGCAATTTGAAAAAAATACACACCTTTTTCTTTCTTTTGAGGAGCTTGATATTGTAACTGATGTGTCTCTGTAATTTCAGATCCCTGATATTTTATCTTTAGTCATGTAGTAGCCCTCTGAATCTTCTTTCTAATGCCATATGTTTGACCTGATTTGGATTCTTCAAGACAAATTTATGCTTGATATCCCACAATGACCTAATTATGGACTCGTTTATTAGAGCGAACTTGTATAACATTACAAGTGTCATTGTTTCCTCCTTCGGCTTTGAAATTGATACACAGGAAACTACATTTCGTGTACTTTTGGCCACTTTTTACAAAACTCCAATCTAATGCTCAGAGAGAGAGTTATGGCGATTTTCTTAAGGTCATCTCTTTGAGATGAAATTTGGGAACCTGTAAAAACCCTAACTTCCATAGATTATATCTTCGAAAATATTGTGAACCAATATATGAAATTTTTACAAGACGTTCCTCATAATTTATTTGCAAAATGAGTTTTTTTTTAGCTTTTGAAACTTTGTAAAATTTTTTTATAGAGAAAATGCCATGATGACCTGTTTGAAGCAACGAAACCCTAGAATCCAAAGCTCTGATACCAAATGTTATGAAACCAGCTCCCATAATAGAAGAAAAGAGAGATTGACACCTTAGAAATAAGACACTTCAAGGGGGAAACCTCCTTTACATTACATAAATGAACAATTCTTGAATGATACAAATGAAAAAACCTCCTTTCTATATATAGGAGTCCATGGGGTCACAATATAATCCTTGCCGGCCTAACAATAATAATGTAAGGGCACAAAAATAAAAATATTGGCATTTATAGGGCACAATAATAACACTATGGGGGCTACATGGGTACAAAAATATTAATAAGGGGGCTACACTAACAAAAATAAGGGACTACACTAGTAATATAGGGACCTAACAAACACGCATTTAAGATGAGCTTCCATTGTTGGGCACCACAAAGTAGATATTCCCCATAAAAAACACTTGTGGTAGGTTACTATTAATTTTTTGTAGTTGTCAGTTTCATGTAAAAGCTAACCACCAATTAATTTTCTTCCTTCCTGATACATGAAGGGGATTATAGTCATACTTTTGGAGAAATGTAACCCAATATATGAGGAAAATGGAAGCTATATGATTAGGGAACATTTCCATACCTATTAGTTGCTAAGGTAGCCACCGTACCTTTACGAATCCCACAAATCATGATTTGTAGATGTTTTCAATTAAAGGAATAGCATTGAACAAAAGCCACTAGCTACCAAATCATACAAACTCATTGTACAGTAGTTCACTATTTCCATACAAGTATTTACAAAGGTAAATTGTTTGCAATTTATAGATTGTTATTGTTGTAGAGATATTGTAGTGTTAAAGGAAACCAATATCCACCCTAAGAGTTGACTTTTGAAATTTCATTAATCTAAATTTGGTTATACTTTGCATTAGAGAACCCTACATTAACATGTTATTAGCACTACAAGGAAAAGACCCTCTAGCGAATGTTTTTGAGGAAACCCTTATAAAAATAGCCCAGATTGTTGAACCCTTAGTTAAACTGAGAGGGGGGGGGGCGGGTGAATCAGTTTAACACATTCATGGAATTTTAAAACTTTTTCATTAAAACTTATTTACACCTTCATTTCATGTTCAACTTAAAAAAGTGAGTAGTCTTAGAATGATAGCAGCAAGTATTAATATAATGTAACAGTAGATTTAATATGAGAGCAACAAGTATTAAGCAGATGAGATAAACCACAACAACACATAAACATCATGCACAGAGACACCAGATATAAGTGGAAACCCATAAAAGGGATAAAACCACATCTTATTATTGTTGTGATGCAAAGGCAAGCTCCAACTCCCTCTCACCACTGGTTTTCTGTAAGCACCAACCTACAGGAGGCTCCAACCTCAAATTCTGCAAGCTACATCTTTTTCATAAAAGAAACATTTTCTGATTTACCTTGAATATCAGCTTTGTTTTGTACCTTTGAGTGGTTTCCTTACTGTACTCCAATCTTCATATTTGCTTGATTATTTCTTTTTCTTCAATTCTGCATTCTCTTCTCTTTTATCAATTTACTCAGAGAAATGTATCCATTTCAACTTTACAGTGGGATTTTTCCTTTCTCCAGAGACTTGCTAATTACATCACAAACAATGTAAACAGTTAAAAACTTTCATTCAATTACAGTATAAATTTCGAATCATTTCAACAACTCCCCTCTCTCTTTGTTTTCCTCTCTCTTTTCAACAACAGCCACTCCTCTCTTTTTCGGTTTACTATATTCATTTTCCTGTTCATTGCAGTTGCATAACTACTACCTGTACAACTGTCTTTTAATCCAATCATAAATAACTCTTAGCAATATTATGAAACCTATTTAATAAACCTTGGATTTTAATTAATGAGCAACCAACGCTGACCTTTAAAAACTCTGGGTCCCACAGCTTTATAAATTCTAAACTCTTCTGCTCTAATCGTCGATGCGATTAATCGCAACTTGAATACTTCCGATTGTGATCAAATGCCGAAGCGATGAAACATTGTTATTCCGGAACTCGAGTACTTATGAATCATAGTTCACAGACCCGTCGGGTCCGCATATTCATCACAATCTCATTTTCTATTGTCATGCTTCACTGCCACACTTTTCTCCGATGCGATGTAACACTATTCATTTGGATGTGCCGATGCGATGAATCTCTTTTCGAGTTCTTCCGATTGTGATAGTTCCGATGCGATTAATCGCAATCAAAACTCTCAGTAGTATGTTCTGATGTCCTGCTTTTACTCTGATGCGATTGACCACTGTTCATTTAAATGTGCTGATGCGATTAGGCTGGAACTCAAACCTATAAAATCACAGTTTATACGCCCATCGGGTCCAGAACTCAATCGCAATCGCAATTTGCATTTGCATGTTCCGATATTCTTATGCTCCGATGCTCCAATGCGATCACTGTTATGCAGGAACTCAAACACATATCAATCATGGTTTATAAACCCATCAGGTCTAGGCTTCAATCGCAATCACAACTTTCTGTTCATATGATCCACTGCCGACCTTTTTTTTTCCGATGCGATTGATGAGGGTCCCACCATGTGGTACTTTGCTTTTGATAGAGCCTTTGGTTCTTTAGATCTCATATTTACATATAGATATATATATATATATATATATATATATATATATATATATATATATATATATATATATATACTTTAATTGTAGTCCACGGTCCTTTGTGTATAAACCACTCCATATATATATATATATATATATATATATATTAAAATGCACTGGACCTTTGTGTATAGAGCGACATAAATAAGGTGATGCATATACATATACTTTTTATATTCCCTTTGCGCTGATGCGATTGGTTTCTTCGGACTCGATAGCAATATATCTCCATTCTATAACCGCTTGAGGTCTAGCTCTTTGTTTAAACACGATTTCAACCTGATATTTAGTATATTTCGGGCATTTTTGCTTATAGGACTAGAATGATATAGTACGCCCCCAATTTGCCTTATAACACAACAATTTCATTTAAAAAATAAAATATGCAGGTTAGCATCAAGGTATTCAGGAAAACAAAAAAACATTTGAGGCCTCCACGCAGGAACGAACTGCGAACCTTCACACGATTGTAACATTGCCTCCTCCTTCTGCGTTTTCTTCTGCAAATCGACTCATGATTCAACTTCACTATTCATCAACCCATTTATCCTGGGTTTTGTATGGAACTACAGTTCCATTCTTGTAGATTCACAATCAAAATATGGCTTCCCTTGCCTTCAATTGAGCCATCATTTCATCATTTCCACGGATGCGTTACTTACTCTACGCACCAGCAAATTCACCCTTACCATATGATTTTCCTTCAGTCTCTATTTTGAATTTTATTTGCAGTATGTGTGTAGCCCCTTTCTTAGTTGCATATATAGAATCCACTCCACCGGTTATACTTGTAGCAAACCCCATGAGGCTCGAATCTTCTACGCCTTCAATTCAACAGTTCTTTTCCTCAACTTCGAACTTCGCTACGTTACCAGAGTTCTATTCCTCATCTTGATTTAATTCTACAGAATGAATTGATGTATTCTTCCCAACAGTGCTTCACAGTCTTCCCATTTGAATAATTGTTCCTCATTACTTTGCCTCTCCAGATCTGCTACTTCTGCTTTGTCTGTTGCCTTTGTTCCTTATCTGCCTTGCTGCCTTTGCTGCCTTTGCTACCTTGCTTCCTCTCTGCTTCTTTGCTATCTATGCTGCTCTCTTTGCTACCTCTGCTACTTGTCTTATGCTTTCTCTTCTACTTATGTAACCTGGGCTGCTTCTTTTTGCTGCCTTCTTCTGTAACCTGGGCTGCTTCTTTTTGTTGCCTGCTTCTGTAACCTGGGCTGCTTCTTTTTGCTGCCCTACTTCTTTAAATGGCCCTATCTCTGCTGCTCGACCCTCTCCACATCTTGCTTCCTCTTTTTCTACTTCTCTACTTCTATGCTGCTCTCTTGCCTTGTTGTTGTTTCAGGTGTTGCTCCTTTTCCATCTCCTTTGCCATATTACAAACATTTCTGCTCTGAGATATCCCAGTTTTATGGCAGTCCTTTGGAGGAGGTTGGCGGGTGGATGTTTTTTTGCGGTGCGTTTATAATCATAACACGCACCAGTGCACTTGATATATATGTGACACACTGATGCATAGTAGAGGCTAAAGAAGTGTTGCAGAGTTATTTTTAAGTACTACGAAAACAACGGTACAGTGTCACTTTGTCCTGCCATGGTCCGGGGCGTCTAATAAGAAATTCCTCCCTTACAATGCAACGATCTCGTCATTAGGGAATTTTGAGGTCACAAAATGGGGGTGTGAAGAAATTATAAAATAATAGTGGAACTACTAAAATAAGATTAGATTACATCATCAAATTTTAGAGGGAAAAAAGAAAAAACTATTTTTCAACTCGTATTTTCAACTTATCTCCTTATGGGTTTACTCAAATCTCGAGTGGTAACACTTGTTGGATGTAGAATTTGATTCCTCATCCAAGGAGTACCCATTTTGCATACTTTTGATGGACCCTTCTACATGAAAAATTAGAAATACATGAAAAACATGGTTTCAATCATGTTTTTTCATGTATTTATCATTTTTCGCGTAGCACAATCCATTGAAAGTATGCAACATGGGTGCTCCTTGGATGAGGAATTAAATTTTGCATCCAACAAGTACTCCCGCTCAAAATTTTAGTAAAACCTTAGGGATATAAGTTGAAAACACAAGTTTAAAAAGTAGTTTTATTATTTTATAATTTTATAATATTTTTAATTTTTTACTCCAAAAATGGTGAATCATCCCCCATGGTTAACATCGTCATATTTAATCCTATTGGTTCTTATAAAGTTATTTTTGGGTTTATAAACTTTTCTTAGAGGGCCCATTTTAGACCCCAACCCCTAATGGCAAGTTGATGGTCACCGCGATAGGTTTTCGTGAAATGACTTGCAAAGCCATATAAAGAGCACCGATGCGTACATTCATATAATAATCGAGACACTCACTATATAACCTTCCTAGTGCCTCAAATTAATCAAATGCACCAACCAATTGGTTAATCAAAAAAAATATTTTCACCATTGTGGTTCTATACTCTAACAAAGACGCTCTGATGCATTTATGGTGATACGATTCCCCAGCATAGGGTGTTTATTTAGTGAAAATATATGGTTTTTTTTATATAACATGACTGATGTTGGTTGTATTCGCCAACCCAGCATGTTGCATTAATTGAGAGAACTTCATGAGGGCTTTATTTAAAAAAATATTTTCATCATTTCGGTGTTATTTAATAACGACGATGGCTCAGTGTGATTTAGGTACAACGACACACTAACATAGGGTTTTTATTCAAAATAAGCACTGTGGGCTCCGTACAAACTGGCTCGATGCGTCTCAGTAATCTAGCGCACTGTAAGAGGGTGAGGTTAAAAACATTATTTCCACCAAGTTCGGTGTTATACTCCAGCGACGAAGCCCCAGTGCGGTTAATTTTCCCTAACGCACCGACCGATATATTTTTAATTTAAAGAAGTGTGGTCACAATTGATACAACCGCCTGGTGCGTCTCATACTGGAGCACACCGAAAAAGGGTAAATTTAAAAAAAATTACTGGACGTAAATTATTTTTTTTACTATTTACAATGTTGTAGAGCTCTCAAGCACCGATGTGATCTTTGCTTCTCTAAGGCACCCTGCTATCGGTGCTCACATTTCCCGCACTACTTCTGTCTGTTGCTCAATGCGTGGACTTCGAATTTTGAAAAATGATGGGAAAATTTGGTTTTTAGTACTCTGTTGGAAACATGCCTCCTTGACGCGCAAATGTGTAGGTAATGTGTATGTTTCTCACCAACTTAAGCTTTTACTAGTTTAATTTTGAAAATTGACTTAGAATTCATTCTTTTTTATTTTTGTTTATTTATTTATTTATTTTTCGACGTGGTGAGTTCGAATCGTTTGGCTTGCACCATTCTTCGTGCTCCCTGTAAATTTACAGGGTGCATCACGAACGGTGTTAATAGAAACTGCACCAGGCAGTTAATGTGATAGCCCAGTGTGCTATCGACAAAAGCGCACCGCATAACAGTAAAATTGTGCAGTGTGTGTTGGTTTCCAGTTGCACCAACAATTTATAATATTTTAAAAATAAAAATTTATTTTATATTCGTCGATGCGTTAGTTTACCGGAATGCATTGGGCATTATGTAAAAATAAACATAGCGGCCTGGTGCAACTATATTACGGTAACACACCTAATGTGTAGTGTGTCGATCAAACTTACCACACTGAGGCATTTTGTTTTTGATACCGCACCGCCAATGCTAAAATATTGCAAACAGATGGTGCATTGAGCTATAACAAACGCCCCAGGGCGGATATTGTTTGTCAGCGCATTGTCTATAATATTTATTTATTCAATATTTTTTTGTCACGGTGCGTGACTGTTTTTTGTGGCGTACCAAATGTTTTTTTTGTTTTTTCAATAAAATTTAGATTATATATTTGTAAATACATTTTTCATTTAATAAAATTATTATGTTTTATGTATGAGGAAGGCTGATGTATTTAATATGTGAATCATTCAACGATGTCAACGGAGAGAGGAAAGAGAACACCAAGAGCAGAGGTATGACAATTATAACATGACACAACAGTGGGAGGAAAGGGAGAGGGAAATACTTTTGTACCCTCACCCTATTACGTCAGCCACACATTTTCTCTTAAGGGAGGTAGGCCTCCTTAAGTTCTATGAGGAGGCTACATCTCTGAAGGGGCACGATGGCTTATTAGTACAATTGATCTACAGGTGGGATGCCCACCGACAGGCTTTTCGTGTCAGTCTTGATCAGTGGTACCAGCCCACTGAGGAGGACATGTATTTTATCACTGGCCTATCTATGAGAGGGGAGGATTTGCCCCAGTTCCCCGATGTCCCCTTCGGTTATGCAGTAGGGAGTAAGTTTGTTTACTCTTAGAGATACATTAGGGATGACATTATTTCTCCAGTATATTTTTAGGTGTTTGGTGGACAACTATGGATTGATTCTTTTGGTCCAGAGGAGGTTAGGTTCCTCTCACTATTACTGACCACCATTGCACATTATACCAGTGACGAGCATCACATCAATTGCCATCTTTTATTTTATGTTGATTCTCTTTTCCAGAGGCCACGATTGTTAGATGGTCTACCAATATTTTGCAGTAGTTTTGTATAGCCTTAGATATATGTCGTTCACAGGCACGTGGGAGGTTGACCTTCCCTTTTGCTTTAGAGTTGTTTTGTTTCTTTTTTGAAAGGTTTCCAGAGACGAGGCCTACTTTTGTTCGTCAGCCTTGTAGTCTGATGATAGAGGTATTGATGCACATATGGGACGATATGATTCCCAAGAGGGGCCAATTGGAGTATCCAGCTAGGATTTCTAGTTCTAGCTAGTGAGGATGACCACATGTTCGTGATGGTGTTGTGTCCTTACGCGGGGTTGGATTGGAAAGGGTTTACCAACATCCTCTTCACCCAGGATGAACCACCAGATGATAGAGGTAATATTAGTGTTTTCTTTAAATCAATATAGTTTCATTTTATTGTCTTAATTAATTAGAATAAAAATTATTCTAACATGTTCTTTAACTTGTTTTATTAAATTATTTAATGAAATTGTCTAATAATTGTTGTGTACTATATATTTTGTAGATATTGGCACATTCATTGGGGACATGCCTCCACCCCCACTCATGTTGGGAAAAATATTGAGAGAGGGGGGGGGGGGGGTGAATTAGTATTTGCAATAATTACAAACTTTTACATTTCTCTTTATTGATTTATATATGCAACTTTGATTAGCCCAACTAGCGTATGTATGCAGCTATCCAAATAGCAACTAGCGTATACTCAAATAACTTTACTATTTAGATAAACATTTAGAAACATTCTTTAACCCAGATCATCAATTATGCATCATATAGTTAATCAGTAAATATGTGCAATAATAACAGAATGAATCATCACACAAGAGCATCACACGTGAACACCAAGATTTAAGGTGGAAACCCAATTCGGGAGAAAATCACCGTTGTTGTCATCTCTACCTTCAATAATTATTATACAGAAAACTGCTTACAATATTGTACTGATGCAGACTCATATTAGTATGCAGACTGTAGAAATTTTAATACAATTATGTATTTCCTAGATTCTCCTAATCTAAAAATTATATGCCACTGTTAAATGTAGAATCGCTTCTACAAAAATTCTTGTGGAATTTAAAACACGATTGCCAATTGCGATATCAAGAAGAAAGATCAATCACACATAACACAGATGTTTTTTCCAGGAAAGCATAAAGCTAAAAACCCCACTATCATATATTATGTATATATAATGGATCGTGAAAAAATCTCATAGAAAACTCTAATCCAAGAGCTCTCAGTACAATATACAATTGTCTCACATTGTCATACAAAAATTGGCAAATACATGCGCCAATTTACTACCTCCAGACAGCCTGCCTCCACTGTGCAATCCCAGCTGATAGCAATCCATGAATGAATGGAATCCTAATTGTCTTAACTGTGCAATCCTCATGGGCACATCCAATGTGTATGTGGTTGCATGAGTGCACCCACTAATGTCACAACTTATATTCAAACTGTCCCTTTCACCTACATCTCAACTGGGTCTCCACTGGATCTGACGTGCATGTAGTTAACAGTAGTAAATCTTCAATTTCATGTGAGACCACTAATTGTGAATTAATTAATAATTATTTCACTGATCTCTCACTAGTGTATATTCAGTTACAACTAGCACAGCTGAGTTTAACTCACTTAACTAAATTAAAACACTTTACAACTGACATAACTACACATCAAACTCTATTACAACTTTGAATCACTCATTTACAACTAAGTCCACTTGCATGTCCCACCAAACAACCTTTGAACTCAAATTTCCTATAACTAACTGATTTTCCACTTCAGTTAACTATTTCCAAGTGCTCATTGAGAATAGATTAATTTTTATTTTCCAAATATTATTAAGGGATAATAATAGTCGACATGCATCTATAAATAGGCATGTGATATATAAATAGAACTCACACATACATCTAAAAATAGAACATCATATATAATAGAATTTTCTCACCATCTATAAATAGAATTTTCTCATGCATCTAAAAATAAAATTCCACCTAAAAATAACCTGAGGCTCCATCCTAGTGTAGGTGCATAATTTTCACTAGGATCTTCTTGTTGAATCTCAACACTCCCTCTCAACAAAAAAGGGATTATCCTTCACCCTGATCCTGTCTTTATGGTATTCAATTTTTCTCATGGTGAGTGCCTTCGTCAGAATATTTGCATCCTAATATTCTGTAGGAATATACTGAAGCAACATGATCTTCCACTGCACACAATCTCTAATATGATGATACTGGATATCTATATGCTTAGATCTATCATGAAACATAGGATTAATCGAAAGTTTAATGCAACTCTGATTATCACAATGAATCACTGTCAGATCTAAATGAGAACCAAACAAACCAACCAAGATCTTTCTCATCCAGATAGCCTCACATGCAGCTTGACTTGCCACGATGTATTCCTCTTCCGCTGAATTGAGTGCCACGGATCTCTGTTTCCTGCTGTACCAAGAAACAACTGTAGATCCGATACTAAAGATACCCCCTGATGTTCTCTTTCTGTTTGTTGGGATGCCTGCCCAATCTGCATCCGTGAAGCCATGAAACTTCACCTCATCTTTCTGTCTGTACCATAAGCCATATTCAGATGTGCCCCTCAAGTATCTCAGGACATGCTTGCCCGCCTTCTAAAAGAGGTTGGTAGGCTTAACCATCGCTTGAATTAGTTGGTTAACCGTATAGCATATATCCGATCTCATATTCACTAAATACATTAGCGAACCCACTAACCATTAATAGAAAGTAACATCCACTACCTCTCCAGATGTAGCGTCCTCTTATCTCCAGTTTCCTAGAAGAGGAGTATCCATGGGTTTGCAGCCCTCCATGTGAAAATTACCTAGTATCTCCCTTGCATACTTGCCTTGAGACACAAAAATTTCACCATATCACTGCCATATTTCCAATCGAAGGAAATAATGAAGGAGGCCCATATCCGTCATCTCGAACTCCTTTTCAAAATCCTCCTTACATGAGTGTATCAGCTGCTCATCACTAGTCAGTATTAAATCATCAACATAAAGAACAATGATTAAAATCTTACCCTCCGCAAAAATTTGGTATAGGTTTGCATCTGCCTCACCCTTAGTGAAGACAATTCTGGTGAAATAGTTGTCCATCCAAGTGTACCAAGCACAAGGTGCTTGCTTCAGCCCATACAACGCTTTTTTGAGTCTGCACACATGCGACTCATTGTTGAATATCTCAAATCCTTTAGGATTCTCTATGTACACCTCTTCCTCAATGATCCCATTGAGAAACACAATATTCATATCCATTTGATGAATGTGCCAACCCATATGCGTTGAGAGAGCAAGGATGGTCCTTATGGAAGAATATCGTGCGATAGGTGCAAAGGTTTCTTCATAATCAATCCCCTAGATCTCTGAGAAGCCCCATGCCACAAATTTGGTCTTGTATTTCTCAACACTCCCATCAAAAGCCTGCTTTACCTTGTAGATCAGTATCAAACCTACCACTGATTTATCAACCGGCCTTGGAACAATTTCCCAAGCATTGTTTCTGACAATGGAGTCATAATCCTCCACCATTGAATCTACCCATGTGGGCTCCCGCACTTCTTCTTGAAATGAAGATGGCTCAGTCACAATAAATTTTCTCATGAGAGCCATGTATCCAGTAAATCGGTCAGGAGACTGTCTTTGTCTATGCTGTGAAGTAGGGGCTCCTACATTCTGTGCAGCATCAAGTCTCAGCCTATCAACTTCTGTGGTACGCCTTCTGCCAATTCTGATGTTTGGCTCTGCGTGAGTGGACTCCTCCACTCCATGAACCTCCTCCTATGGCTGATCCACATTTGGAGACTCATCTTTGGGAACCAATAGTTCCTCCTCCGCGTGCAAGTCTAGCTCCCTCTCAAGCGACAACCGCATGGCTTTCCCCTCATCGAATTTTATATCCCATCACATAACAGTCATCTTAATGTTATGAAAATACACACGATAATTATGGGGTCTTTCTATGTACCCCAAAAATATCCCAACTTCAGCAGTCGGCTTCAGCTTTTTCCTGGCATTCTTGGTCACCTTCACATAAAAATATGAGCCAAAAATCTTAAAGTGAGAAACATCTAGTTTCTTACGAGTGAAAGCTTCTTTAGGTGTACTCATGCCAAGTGCTTTATGAGGACAACGGTTTTGAACATAAACCACAGTGTTGCATGCTTCTGCCCACAAATGCATTGGTAGGCCCTGATCATGCAACATCGCTCGTACTGCACCCACGATCATTCTGTTCTTCCTCTCCGCGACCCTGTTTTGCTATGGGTTATGAGGCGATATGAGTTATCTTCAAATTCCTTCTTTGCTGCAAAAGTCTTTGAATTCGTTAGAGATGTATTCTCCACCATTATCGCTCCTCAAAGCCTTCACTTGCTTCCCCGACTCTTTCTCCACCAATGCCTTAAACTCATAGAATTTTGAGAATGTTTGTTCCTTCTTCTGCATGAAGAAGATCCATCATTTATGAGAAAAGTCATCAAAAAAAATAACATAATACTTATGTTTTGTTATTGAAGCAACCAATAATGGTCCACACACATATGTGTGAACTCTCTCCAGGATCACCGAAGCACGATTCTCCTTTTCATGAAAGGTGGACTTTACATACTTCCCCATGGTGCAACCTTTGCACTGATCTAATTGAGGAAGTGTTCCCATTGGAAGTCTAGTATATATTTGTTGTATGACTTTCAAGGCTCCGTGATGAATATGGCCCAATCGCCTATTCCATAATTTTCCCTCATCATGACTCACCATTTTTTCTGCCTTGCCCATCATGGCAGCGCAACCATCTACCACCAGCTTGTAGATATTCTTAACTCGAATCCCTATCCTCTTGGCTTGACTCGTTGTTTAATGTCATAGGAAATATTTTCCATTGTTGAAAACATCATCATAGCCTCTGTCCTCCAACATTGCAACTGAGACCATGTTTTTCTTCATACCTGGAACATGCATAACATCTTTCAATTGAAATGGTTTACCTGAATCCCTATCAAAGGTAATGGTACCAATGTTGGTCGCACTATATCGTCCATCGTTGCCCATCTCTATATGCATTTGGAGATATTTCTCCTCCAAGTCACTGAAAAGCTCCTTATCTCCCATCATGTGGAATGAAGCGCCACTATCCAGATACCACACTGATTCCAATGCACTTGACACCGTGCATGCGATCAAAGAGAAATAAAGTTTACATTGCGAGGCAAGGGCCTCACCAACTGCAGCTTCAGCAACCTTCTCGTTCTTCTTCTTCTAAGAAAAATTAGTAGCGAGATGCCCATGTTCGTGAGTATGAAAACACTTCACCTTAGACAAATCTAGCTTATTTCCTTTAGACTCGGATTTTGAATGGAATTTCCCCCCCTTCCCTTTCCTTTACTTTGCAGCCAAAACACAATCCTCTTCATCATCATGCTTTAATGAAGAGCCATCTTTGGTGTTCCGCGTGAACTCCTCCAGCACTAGATCCGACCACATTCATTCCCAATCTGGAAGTTTTTCCCGTCCGTTGACAGAGTCTTCATAACTGTGCCAACTTTTAAGAAGTCCCAAGAGATCCAATCTCACCAAATCATCATCAGCAACAATGATTCCCACACTCCCCAGTTCATCCCAACATTAGACAAACGTTGCGATATAATTTGAATGTTTTCGCCCTTTTCTATCTTGATCTTCTTGAGTTTATCTTTCAGTGCCAATTTCCTATGGTTTCTGCTGCTTTGGAAAAGATTCTTCAAAGAATTCCACATAGAATATGGTGTGGATTTTCCATGAAGGCTTGAGACAATGTGGTCTCGTACACCTTCCAACAAAATCCTTCTCACCTTTTCCACTTTCTTTTTCCATGCATCAAGTAATGCAGCATATGTCGAAGTGGGCTTAGGAACATCACTGTCGATGAATTCCTTCAAGCCATTATCTTCGAGCATTGCCTCCATCCTATCCTTCCAAGAAATGTATTTCAAGCTTCCCTCAAGTGCATACTCTAGCCGCAAGCCATTTAAATCCATTTTTATGTTTACTTAAATGTAGCACCAAGAAAGTCTTTCTGCAAATTCGATTTGTTTCCACCAACAAAATCAGCTCCTGCTTCAAAATTGCAATCTTCTGTGCTCTCATACCATGTAAAAATTTTAATACAATTATGTATTTCTTGGATTCTCCTTATCTAACAATTATATGCGACTGTTAAATACAAAATCACTTCTACAAAAATTCTTGCGGAATTTAAAACACAATCGCCAATTGCAATATGAAGAAGATAGATCAATCACACATAACACATATGTTTTCACCGGGAAAGCCTAAAGCTAAAAACCCCACTATAATATATTATGCATATATAATGGATCATGAAACAATATCATATAAAACTCTAATCCAATATCTCTCAGTACAATATACAATTGTCTCACACTGTCATACAAAAATTGGCAAATACATGTGCCAATTTACTGCCTCCAGACAACCTGCCACTACTGTGCAATCCCAGCTGATAGAAATCCCTAAGAGAATGGAATCCTTCTTGCCTTTATTGATAAATCCTCATGGGTACATCCAATGTTTGTGTGTTTTCATGAGTTCACCCACTAATGTCACAATTGATAGTCAAATTGTCCCTTTCACCTACATCTCAACTGGGTCTCCACTGGATCTAACATGCATGTAGTTAATAGTAGTAAATCTTCATTTGCATGTCAGACCACTGATTGTGAATTAATTAATAATTAATTCACTAATCTCTCACTAGTGTATCTTTAGTTACAACTAGCACAACTGATTTTAACTCACTTATGTGAGTTAAACTACTTTACAACTCACATAACTACACATCCAACTCTGTGACAACTTCAAATCACTCAGTTACAATTAAGTCCACTTGCATGTCTCACCAACCAACCTTCGAACTCAAACTTCCTATAGCTAACTGATTTTCCACTTCAGTTAACTATTTCCAAGTGCTCAGTGAAAATATATTAATGTTTATTTTCCAACTATTATTGAGGGATAATAATAGTCGACATGCATCTATAAATAGAACTCGTGCATACATATAAAAATAGAACATCATTTATATCTATAAATAGAATTTTCTCATGCATCTAAAAATAGACTTCCACCTAAAAATAGCCTGAGGCTCCATCCTAGTGTAGGTGCATAATTTTCACTAGGGCCCTCTTGTTGAATCTCAACACAGACGTCTACCTGCAGAAGGCTGCAACCTTCTCTCATTCTCTAGCTTCTACTGGAAGGGAGCTCCAACCCCCTGATCTCGTTTACCAGCCACTACTATAAGGGAACTACAACCCCTTGATCAGAACACTAAATTCTTTTGGCAGGAAGCTTATACTTCCTCATTGAAGGCTTCAACCCTCAGACCCACTGCAGACCACGTTTCATAAGTTTTTACACTGGATCCAACAGCTTCAACACAACTTAGCATAAAGATCAACACCAATAAAATTTACCCAAAATTCAAACAGAATAATGAGATCATTGTAACCAGAACTCAGTAATAAACCCAGATTTCATAATCAACATGCAAAATAAATTGCAACCCTGATCATTCATTATCTTAAATGCATACGCGCTTTACGCTACTTCACTTTATTGAACCTGCCTGTATACGCGCTTTCCTGCACACCAACTTGCATATATATCTGTGAATACTGAATTTCCAGAATTTGATCAGTCTCGTAAATAGATCTGAGGCTTTCATTCATATATCTATTCAAATTTGCAGAAACATTATTCAATCAACATCATTAATCATATTTAATCGATCATTGATAATATTTGTACATATTCAACTTAGCAACATATCCAGTATTCAAACTACCCAAATCTACACGAAGACTTCATTGACAGACAACAAAAATATAACAAAAGTAAATAGATAACCTCTCCATCAAACTTTGGAAAACCCTGAATTCCATGCGCACTTTAGCTGGAACAAACCCTCGTGTATACGCACTTTCACCGTGATGAACCAATGTATAGATCTGTAAATATTAATTCTACATAAATTTTCAGGTCTATAGACTTACCCATATTTCTCCACCTTAATTCAACAAACATGTGCCAGGTCACATATCCAAACATCTCAGCAATAGATCAAGCAAATACATATTCATTTCAGGTCTAAAGATCCTGATCCATCATTGTATCCATGGGTGCATCATAATTTTAGTTCTACCAATAAACATAACCCATTTCATGCAGATATAATTTAGAGAGAAGTATTCAGTTCAAACCCTTACTCATGCACCCCTTGCACTATGATCTTATTCTCCTTATACAGGTTTAGCCTTTATCAATACCATGAGCCAAAAACACACAAGTGCTGATGGTATTATTGGACGGAATCAAATAGACAACACCGTGCTCAATATTGTGGGCTAAAGTCGTGGTAATTCCCCCAAGTATCATAATTTTTAGAGCGAAAAAGGCATGCACGACTTGGATCATTATGGTCTGCGTGTATACGTGAATTGGCCTGCATGTACTCATGTATAGAACCTTAAATTATGAATATTGATCATCTTCTGCTAGACCTTCTGCAAAACCACAATGATTCTCCAGAAGTCATATACTTCATCATTTGCAAGAGAGTTTCCATCAAGGAAAACATATGCAATTATAAGAAGCATATTTCCAACAACCAGATGATCCTGTAGACGACAGAGGCCACAGAGGGTGAGAGGTCTCCTCAGGTGCAGATACCCACGGGCATGAAACATAGGGCTGACATTCGATTCAGGATGGAGTTGGGAAATTGACTATGTAGACTCTTGGTTGATGAGGGAGTCCACCCTATGGCGATCAGAGACATCCTGGTAGATCGTACACTCATGGAGCTCTGGAGGGACATGTCGCATGATATAATGAGCGTTATGCGTCATATCGTTAGAGCTTCCACGCTACTGGTAGCGATGAGGGATAGGCACCATGGAGATGCACCATGTTGTAACTCCAAGAGACAACCTTGAGTTGTTAAAGACTAGTGCCTATGACATTATAAAGACAAGAGGATGTAAAAGGTATTTTTGCATGCTGATCGGAAGAAACCTCTTGTTATGTGATGACGGTGTAAAGTTTTGATATCGGTCCAAAATATCATAGACATAATATTAACAGGAATGGCATATAGTTGTATAGATAAAGAGTCTCAAAGAATGAATCCAAAGTAGTCATGAAAGTAAATTGCTGTGAGTTGGGCCGAATATGAAATCAATGAAAAATTACAAGAATAAATGGATGTGAGGTACAATGTAAGAAACTGAAGAAAGTATCAAAGTAAGGTAGGCTTATACGAACATAAGAATCCACCCTCCACTAAAATTAGAAGAATGATGACCTGTGAGCAGAATTATGAAACATAAATCGTGCCTCGAGCCATATTTAAAATGTTACAGAACAAAAGACATGAGTATCATTTAGGATAAATTCACATCAACTAGTTGACCACTCGCATTATGAAAGCTACGATAACAAGGGAATTATGAGAACACAATGAACATTATATTTAAGCACTACTAATAAAATACATACTGTTCAATAACCTCATTTGGAATCCACCACAACAAGAGCTTAGCTTCATTTCCTTTCGTGAAGGGGATTTTCAAATACACATTAAGAGAGAATCTCAAAATTTACAAAAAGAGAGAATTCACAGTTAACAACTTCTTCTCTTGAAAATCCGGAACCTTTTCTTGGTCTCTCATTTCATCTTTTATAGCTCTTTAGATGAGCTTCGGGAGAAGATATTTTCAAAACAAAATATTCTTTGAAGATATTTTCTGTTTGTGGTCTCAATCAAAAACCAAAGCTGGTGATGAGGAAAAATGACCTCTCATCACATACAACCTGGCCTGACAAAGGCCCTAACTAAAATATAACAGTAAATGAAAAATAAAGAGTGCATAGGGTTAAATCAAGATTTCACCCAGTTTTACTATTCATAAAAATAAAATTAAATAGGTTGCGTGGGAAAAATCATGAGTCTCATTTGTGATGGCGATGAGGGGTGCTTGATGGTTGCTGATGTGGCCGAGCTGATGACGAGGCTGACCCTTCTTTGCGACCAGAGGGAGGTAGTGACTGATGAGAAGATGACGATACCAAAGTGCTGGCGCATTCACTGCATTTTTGCCACACACTCTCTCCTGGAGATGGCATGGTGGTAAATTTTTCAACCAGTGCCTGTATATCTATGAGCTCGGTATAGTCTACTTGGATGGCTAAGAATTGTTTGACCTGACAGAGGAGGAATAATTCCTTGCTTAGAGAGGCTATTATGGTATCTGCCTTCAGGTAGGCAGTTTTTTCCATAGGCAAGTTTGAATTGTTCATGATGTCTGTCATTTTCTGTTCATAAGCTATTAGCTTGGAGAATGCAGATGTTTCTGGGTGCCAGCATGATGGGAGGCCTGCCTCCACTAAATTTTTCCACTCTTGGTCGAACTGTTCGACTCCGATTGAAAGAAGTTTCAAACAACCCAATGCGTTCATGCGAGCGGTCTCCTTCTCGATTACTCTTCTAACCTCCATTACCCTTCTAAATCGATCAGTGATTCCTTGTGTGTGAAATTCCTCTGGGCCTAGTTCATTTAGGTAATGAATATACCTACTAGCCATTGTGGCCTTTACTTCTCCTTCTGCACACCCTTCCTGCAACTGTACTTCAAATAAGCGAACTGCAAGTTTCTTATCGTCAATCAGGGTGAGGTAGTTCCAATGCTGCCGAATCTCTGCCATTATATCACTCCAAATTAGGCGTTTGGCTTCTAGGAGAGTCATGTTACCCTTTAACCGAGCATTCAAGTCTCTGATAAACTTATCCTGTGCCTTTTTTTCTCTTTGTAGCTTCTCGACCTCGTTTTGCAAGGACATTACCAACTTCTAATTTGTCCCCAATGCAACTTCCATCTCCCCAAGTCTCTGGCGAGCTCTATGTGCTTCACTTTCTAAAACCTTTAAGTTAGACATGGCCTTAGTCAGTTGTTCTAGGATTATTCCAGGCTCGCCAGATGTCGAGGCCACGCATATGTGTTGGTACCAATTTTCCTGTAAGCCCGACAATCTCTATTTTAGAATTACAATTTTTGTGGTCTTTTGAGTGTTATATTCTTGCTCCTTAGCCAATGAATCAGCGAGAGTTGATTTCTCTCTTTCCATTTGGATCAATTTTTCCATTTTCACATGCTCCCCGCTAGGTATATTTAGTTTCCACTTTAGCTCAGAGTTCTCGGCTTCCATGTCGGCTATAAGCTTTTTCCTGACTGCATCCTTATCAACCCATTTGTCCTTTATTCCCTTATTAAGGGTTTCTAGCTTTTTATTGATCGCTCTAGTGCTTGCTCTCTCCCTCTTCTAGTTTTACAATACCAAGCCATGTTTCTCCTCAAATTTCCTCAAAGAGAGTGCGAGTTTTACTACCTCGTCCTGCAACATGTCCCTGACGCACTAGTGTAAGCCAAACTAATCCAACACGGGAATATTGGCCAGGTTCAGGGCGATCTCTAGTACTCGGTAGTGAATTTCGTCAGCTGAGGTCTACAACACTTCCTGCTGAATAGCGAATATGAGTTTTTCCTTGTCCATATCCAGTGCAGTGGTGAGTCGGGTGTGATATTTGTTTACAAACGCAGCCAGCTCAACCCTTAGATTTTCTCGTGTGGTCCTGCTCCTGGTATTTATCTCTTCCCTCACTTTTTCTCTGTCAATTGAAATTGCCTAAGAAACCCCAGAAGGGCCTGACGAGGAAGCATCGTCGAAATTAATTAGGAATCCTTCCTTGTTTTTATCAGGGACTCAAAAACGAGGAAAATCTTCCCGAGATGGCTCCTCCCATACATCCCCTGGGCCTTCAATTCTCTGTTTCTTATGGGGATGTTCTCCCTCGCAAATTTTCATGCCTTCCTAACTTCCTGAGACATCTAAGTCATATGCTTGTCCCTTTCTCTCTGTTTCCCCAGATGCATTTTCGCCCTTCCCTTCTGCAGCTGAAGACTTGACCTCCATCTGTGGATCCAAAGGCCATGTATCAAGGTTAGCTTCCATTCAATGAAGGGCCTAGTCTCATGTACATAAGAAGTTGACTTTATTTTCCTTTTCCTTTTGGAAAGGACTCCTTTTGAGTCATAGGGCCAGACTTTTCCTTGTAGAAGGTCCATCCCTTGCAGTAATGTTTCCATAGTGGAGAGGGCATGTCTTGAATTTATGGTGAAAGGACCAACATAAATTGGGAGTTTGAGAATATATCCTTTCTTCGCAGGCACGAAGTGGATCTGGTCAACCTTCAAGGTTTTTCGAATAAATTTGAGGGCAAAAATTCGCATGGCTGGAAAAAACTAGCAAGCAGTAAGGAGGTACTTCTGTGCCATAGACCCTGATCTCGGTGTAATCATCATAGAGGTCCCAGTCCCCTATACTATCTTCCTTGTCGAACTGCATCTAGTCCTTTTGCTCAGGAAATATTCTAGGCGGAGGACTGTCATGTATTATGGCATAGGCTATGGTCATGAACTCATTTAAGAATCTAGTATACCCCTTCCCCCCAGGCTGCTGACGAACTGAAACATTCCACTCAAAAATGGTTCTTGGCTGGGAATTTGTCCTCGAGAGTTTCTCTAGGCCTAGGCTCTCAAACTTATCAGCATGATAAAATATGAATAGCTAAAACACTAAAGAAAAAAACCTGAAAGACCCAGTAGAAGGGAATTCTTGAAACTGGGTTTGAATAGCCGATGCTAGGAAAACGGAAATATTTAAAAGCGTACCCTTTTGCATCCTGAGCCATATAAGAGCTATAAATTCTTTTGACACCTTCTCGACCTCCCAAATCCCTAAAAACCCTGAAATAACAGCTAGGACCAACTGCACATTATCTCTGAAAAGAGACAAGGGAACAATGTCCGAATGTGGGAGAGATGTTAGGCGGGAATCTAGGAGGAGGCTGAGGAAGTCGCTTTGTTGCTCCCAAGGTAACTTTGAGAATTGACAGGAAAGAGAAACCTCAGTGAACTCGACATAAATTTGAATGTGAGGAAAATGAAGGGCTTTCTTTATGATTTTAGGCGATATTCGGAAAATCTTGTTGCCTTGAGTAGACAGGAACAAGTCCATGTGCTCATCATAAGCTTCACTGAGCCAACTAATGAATTTGGGAACTGGGTATGTGGTTGGGGAAAATTGGTAGTATAGATCCGACTCAACGACTCTGAACCTATCTTGACCCTTTAAATTCACTTCGAATGGGGCCGGTCCGACGTGTGCTACACCGAAAGGGCAGGAGCATTGGTCATGAATTCGCTCATAAGGCCAATAAGGGTTCGTGTCCGTGGACAGCTCCTGACCTCACTAGATCGTGCTCTTGTGCCTGCACTCTAGATTTTGTTTTCCCCATGACCATTTGAATAGCAAAAACAGAAGTTAAACAGTGAGGCGAAGTAATGACTAAATACCTCATGTACCAAAGGAGGAAGCCCGAGGGAAAGCACGCGGGGTTGAAAACTACCTGGCATTGGAGATTTAACCTTCGCTGCACGAGCCAAGGATGAAAACCGTAGGGCTGATGTTGTAAGGACGTTGACAATGGGACACATGGCGATAGGTTATTTTCTATCAGGAGCCAGGTGGGTGAGAGCCATGTGTCGGGTTAAGGCATGTACCGGTTTCGTACAACCCTTCCTAAACTTACCTTACCTTTAATTACTTGCGCCATATGTCCTTCTATATGGGCCCACTTTAAATTCCAGCAGGGTTTTTAAGGGCCCTGTGCTCTATTCTTCCACCCCATGGAATGCTTGCAGTTGGTCCTTCACTGAGTGACGTCACCTTTTCCGGGGGTAAGCTTTCCTTTCCTTCCGCCTTCTTTTGATGCCCCCTGAAAACATCGCCCATACTTGATTCCTTTGGGTTTTCACTATGCTAAATGCGGCTTTCATGTTAGGCTATGTTGTACATCAAGCCTTCTATCAGCGCTTATGCCTTAAACCAATTTCCTTTCCAAATCCCTTTCAACTTACTCACCTTGCCATCTTCGTAAATCTCCTTGGTTTTATCTTGGATACTCTTTTTCTTGATGTATGAGGTGGCTAAATAACATTGGCTCCACCAGGGGATGGCACGCTCGTCCTCGAGGGTGTCGAGAACTTCGCAGACCCTCCACATGATATTCATCAAAATCTGGGACCCCCTCCAAAAATCACATGCACTCCTATGATGAAACAAACAACAACAATAATATAAAATGGAAAGTATATACAGTATGTACAACAGGCCTCTAAGACCTTTCGTTAGTATTGAAAGTATGGTTTCAAGAACTTCCCATTTACGGGCGCTTCAAGCAAGTCACCTTCCAGATTTTACAATACAAAAGTATTGTTTCCCTTTACTTCAACAATCTTGAGTGGTCCAAACCACAAGGGGTCAAACTTCCCATGTTTACCTTTATCTTCTCTCCTGATATCCCATCTCAATACCAGGTCACCTGCTTGCATTTCTTTATCTTTCACGTGTTGGTCAAATAAGCCTTTCATCTTCTCCTGATATTCTGATAACCTACCATTCACTTGGTTTTGAGTTTCCTCCAACTCGACCAGCTGGTTCATTCTCCGGATGAGGTTGTTCAGCTCTTCATGGCTGTCTTGGAGAAACCTGGCAACAGGTAAGGCAAGATGAATTGGAAAAACTGCTTTTCGGCCATAGACTAGTTCATAGGGAGACTTACTTGTGGATCTTTTATTGGTAATAAGGTTCATCTAGAGTGTGAATTTTAGCTGGGAATCCCAGTTCTTCTGGTTTTTGCTTACAGCCTTCTTCAATGCATTTACCAAGGTTTTATTCGAAGATTTGGCCAGCCTGTTCCCCTGGGGGTAATAGGCTGTAGAATGCCCCAAAGTGATATTATACTGCTGGTAGAAGTTGATAAAATTGGTGGATTTGAAATCTTGAGCGTTGTCTGTGACAATATTAGCTGGGTAGCCAAACCTTGATATGATATTCTCCTCCATAAAATTGATCACAACCACATCATTATAATTTCTTGCGGGTATCGCCTCTACCCATTTTGTGAAGTAATCAATGGCAGTGAGGATCCACTTGTGCTGACCACTTGATGCGGGGTGAATCTCTCCAATAAATTCAATGCCCCACTGCTGAAAAGGTTCTTCAATGTGTACTGGTATCATTAAAAGGGGAGAAAATTTCTATTTTTCTGCAAACCTTTGGCATTTATCGCATGCCCAAACCCGAATATGTACATCCCCGAACAGCTGAGGCCATAAGAAACCAGCCTTCAGTATCTTATGAGCCATGGACCACTAGTTGTAATGTTCCCTGCAAATTCCTTCGTGAAATTTAGCCATGACCTCCTCCACCTCTGAATTTGTAAGACATAAGAGCGGGATTCCTGAAGGATCCTTCCAGTATAGTCGGTCGTTTGCTACAATGTATTTCTAAGATTTCAGCCTCAAAGTTTGATACTTTGTCTTATCTAAGTTTAGGGGACACCTGAGAGTTAAAATATATTCTACAATATCTTTGTACCAAGCACTGAGCAGATACTTCATGTGCATCTTTTGTACTGCAGTTTCTATTCCCATTTGTTCCTCCACACCTTCAGGTACCTCTGCTCCTTCCATAGTTAAATTTATGCCCAATGCTTAACAATTTGACTCAGACAAGATTTTTTCTAGCCCTTGTCCTTTAATGAGCTTTGTGGGGTGGATGTCTAGCTCGTATTCTTGAATCTTGGAAATCCATTTGCCTCTTTTGCCTTCACTATCTCCTTGGATCAGGATGTCTTTCACTGTGGCTGTGGGAACAAAATTAGTTATGGTAGACTGCAGCACATACATTCGGAAAGCTTTCAGGGACTTAACTAAGGCGTAAACCTGCTTCTCCAAGATATTATATTTCAATTCCGCGTCTCGCAGTACTTGAATAAAAAAAGAAATGGGCTGCTCATATCCATCTATGTTCTTTTGCAGTAACACTATAGCTATTGTGTGTGGAGACGCAAATGAGAATATCATGAACAGCTCACCGTAGTCAGGACCCGCCAATACTGGAGTTTCTACAAAGGAACTTTTGATTCTATTGAAGGCCTCTCATGACTCTGTCATCCAATTTAGTTCATTGTTTTTTCTAAGCATCTTAGTGATGTGTCGAACTATTTCAGAATAGTTCAAAATAAATCTCCTTAAAAAAATTATGCGTCTCAGGAACACCTGGACTTCCTTATTATTTTGAAGCAGTGATATGCCATTGATCACCTCTATTGTTTTGGGATCAATCTTCACCCCTTCCTTCAATACAATATGTCCCAGTAATTTTCCTTCCTCTAAAACAAACATGGACTTTTTAGGATTAAGTGATAAACCATACCTGTGGCACTTGTCAAAGGTACGGCACAGGTGCTCAATATGTTCAGCATCGTTCTTCAAAAACATGGTGATAGCATCCAAGTATATCACCACAAATTTGTCTTGCTCTCCAAAAAAAGAAATATCCATCACTCGCTAGAAAGTAGCTCCCGCGTTTATTAGGCTGAATGGCATTCAAGCATACATGAACATTCCCATGGTGTAGTAAATGTCGTTTTCTTTTGATCTTCAGGGAGAACAGCCACCTGATTATACTCAGAGAAGCCATCCATCATCGACATTCGAGAGGATCCCACCACCTTCTGCAATATGTGGTCCATCTTGGGAAAGGGGTAGTTGTCCTTGAGAGATGCCTTGTTCAAATTTCGGAAATCTACCCACATCCTTATTTCCTCATTCTTCTTTCTGACCGGGACCAAATTTTCCACCCACTCAGAGTATCTCAAGGGAACTATGATCTTGGCCTTCAAAAACTTTTTGATTTCTTTTTCAATGGAGGGAAGTAACAATTGATTGATTTGTCTCAATTTTTGCTTATGGGGCTTAGCATCCCCTCTGAGCGGGATATTATGCAGTATAATTTCCACATCAAACGTTTTCAGGTCTTGGTATGACCAAGAGAAAACATCTTTGTAAGATCGAAATAACTAGAAGTATTGATCTTTATATTCCTCTAGGACCCCTTTGGACAATTTTATAATCTTCGGATCTCCCTCTGTCCCAATATTTATGTCATCCACCTAGTCTTCTTGGGTCAATTTTTTGGGGCTAATTGGGACATCATTCTTGTCGAATAATCTTTCCAAGGGCACAAGGCCTCTGGGTATGACATTCCCCTTTAATTGCAGTACCCGATGTCTTGCCACTGTCTATTCTCACTTATTCTGAGATTTCTCTTCAATTTCCTCTTCTATGGCATCAATGACCAGGTTAGATAATTCTCCAACGGTATCTATAAAGCATTTCAATTTCTCCTCGTCCTCAAACACCTGGAATTATTTGATGCTATCTAGGATAGAGGGATGATAATGCACTTCAACTTCATATCTGAGGAGCGGGTTTTGTGGTGGACGAAAATTTCTTGCTACTACGGCAAGGGAATCAACCATCCTATTTTTATCTCTCGACATGAATTGTATGTTAAAAACTATGAAGAAAATTTCCACTAGGTCCCATACTTCATTCCTGTAAGCTCTTATCTAAGGGTGTTTAGCCTGGCATTGATTCTTTATTTGCCTCACCTCCAACTCCGGATCTCCGAAGACTTTGAGGCTCTGAATACTCATGGTCTTAGTTGTTTGTAGCCCCAAGAGAAGTGCTTCACATTCTACCACATTATTTTTAGCTTCATACTTCAGCTTGAAAGAAAATGGGACCAACTGTCCCATAGGTGAGATTAGAAGGACTCCAACTCCGTTTCCTTTCCTCAAATTTTCCCCATCAAAGTGCAGAGTCCATATTCTCTTCTCTTCATTACTTGCATATTGTTCTAGACTCAAAGGATTGAATGTTGGTTCCTGTAAAAAATCCTCATCTTCCTCCAGCATCAAACAGGAAAAATCTCCTTCTTTGCTATACATAGGGGAATTGAATGAGCCATCAGCTCTGGTCACCATCTTCACAAATATGGTTTCCCGATATAACCTCCTTTCTTGTCCGCCGAATACTGGGATGGTAGCATAAGTGAGGTTGAGTTTAATCGACCCACCTATCTTAGTCCCCCATGAACTGGACAACAACATCCCAAATCGTGCTGGAATATCACCAACCACGATGTCCATGACTACACTCTTGGAAGGGATCTGAGCCAAGTTCACCACCAAGTCCTTAGTCATTCCCAAACATTTGACTCTTTTGGAATCAAAAGAATAAAGATCATTGTATGGGTGAGTGATTTGTAATCCTAATTTATCCATGATTGACAAAGGCAATGGGTTGTGTGAGGCCCCTAAGTCCAACATGCAGTTGTGCAACAGTAAATCATGAATGACCAGGGGTACATAAAACGGTGGGGTTGCTGAGTCTAACTCAACGACATGTGGGCCAAATACTACCATCAGTCTTTATTCCTAAAGGTTAAGACTATCTGGAGGAGGGGTTACTCCATGAGGGAGCATAAATTGTGACACTTGAGCTTTGTAAGAAGGCTGATTCAAAAGCTCGACTAAGGGGACAGAGATTTTCACTTTCTCTAATTCTTTTTGGAGGTTAAAAACAACAGGATTATTTTTTGAAATGACTTCTTTGAGTTGCTCTTTTGGGAAAACTGGTGGCTTTATTGCGGCTGAAGTATCTTTAGTATTTGCAAGAGGTTCGGGGATTGAATTAGATGAAGAGGGAGTGGTAGCTTTCTGATGCGAGGGCTGCTCTACAGGCTTCTTACCTTTGCTATCAACTTTCTGGGGGAACGCATCTTTTTGAGGTGAATCTTCATCTTGATCCTACGTTCGAGTCCTCTTTATAGAATATCAGAGATCGTACTTCTTGTGGAACTGAGCTTGCATGAATTCCAAAAACTTTCTACAATAGTCATCGATGTATGGATCTTCTGTGGAGTTTACTTTCTCTTCTTCATATTCATGTAGAGTAAGCTCTACCTCTTCACCTTCTGAGTAAGCAAGATACTGATCATCATACTCATCAAGAACATCTTTAGTAGGACCTTCCATTTGTCCTTCCAAATATAGAGGAGGTTGTATATGATCTTGTTGTTCTTTCCTGTTTCTTTGTAGTATCTGCAGGGGCGACTTTCGATACTGTGGGTTATATACCCTGTTAGGAGTGGCCTGAGTTGGCCAAGAAGAGGCATTCTTAGCTTCCAACTCTAGTCTCACCAACTTACTTGAGAGATTCTTTATCATCTTATTCATTTCTTCAATCTTATAATCTACCACTTCCCTTTCTTGATTTGAAGAAGAAGTCTCTTCTTTTCCTTTTCATCTGAAATCATGGTCTATCCTCCTTTTTTATTTCCCTGTAGAAGCGAAGTTTGCTTCTACCTATAATGCATCATTCTGGGCTTGATCCAGTGATGTGGATTCTTTTTCCCTTAAAGTGAAACCAAACTCTAATTCAAAAGATCCCACAAAGACTACCTCGGCTGCTGTCTGAGGAGGTTTCATATCAGCAGGCAGGTTATTATACAACTTGTTGAATCTCTTGATAAATTCAGTCACGTCCTCATTATGTCTCTTCTTCAAAGCATTGAATTATGTAAGAATATAGCCACGATCTCTCTTCTCCCCCCAATTTCGTGTGAAGGAATTTTCCATATCCTCCCAGGTGGTGATGGTGTGGTCACCCAGAATTTTGAACCACTTTCGAGCCTTTCCATCCAAGGATTGAATGAAGAGCCTCAAAACTACATCCAGGTGATCCACGTTGAAATTCTCAACAAAGGCACATAAATATTCAATATGATTTTGAGCAACACTATCTTCTTCCCCGGTGAACCAAGGCAAGAGCTTCATATAATCGTGAGGCATATCATTTAGAATTTTGGGAAGTGCCAAAAGAGCATATTTGTTCAACAAAAATATGGGAACAACCATGGGAGGTGGTGGAATTTGTGGAGGGTTTTGATGAATGGTGACAGGTATGTGCTGGGTGGCGACTTGCAAATTTATCTGAGTGAACAGGATCTGGGGGATGGTAACCTATTTGATTTATTCATCTTCAGGAGTAGGATGCAAGGGGAGCTCAGATGTATTTATTGAATCTGCTTCATCCTTTATCTCAGAATGATCCTAAACAAGGTTATCTGGAGGGTATTCAAGTAATCAGGCAATGGAACTGGGGCCTTGGACTTGAGCTTGCTGAGAAGAGGATGGAGAGTCTTCTAGTGAGTATCTGGGTATATCAGTCTGAGCTGGTTTTTTCTCTTTCCAAATTCTTTTGAATATAATTTTTTTCAGGGTTGGAAACTGAGGGATGGGTGTTATCAACTGGGAGGTATCCGACCTTAGATGGGGCTTGTGATAAGCCAAGATTGTGAATGACTTTGATTTTAAAGAGCAGTGGAGCTGCCAAGGTGAGGGATCTACAACTCTCAACCATTCGTGCTCACCTGATTTGAAGGGTGAATTTGATTTTCGTATTCCAGGGAAAATATTTTCAACTTTGATGCCCAACAATGGTGCCAAAAATATGTTGTAACTCCTAGAGACAACCTTGAGTTGTTAAAGACGAGTGCCTAGGACATCTTAAAGAAAAGAGGATGTAAAAGGTATTTTTGCATTTTGATCAGAAGAAACCTCTTCTTATGTGATGATGGTTTAAAGTTTTGATATCGGTCCAAGATATCAGAGACAGAATATTGACAGGAACGACATCTAGTTGTATAGATAAAGAGTCTCAAAGAATGAATCCAAAGCAGTCATGAAAGTAAATTGCTGTGAGCTGGGCTGAATATGAAATCAATGAACAGTTACAAGGATAAATGGATGTGAGGTACAATGTAAGAAACTAAAGAAAGTATCAGAGTAAGGCAGGCTTATACGAACATAAGAACCCACCCTCCACTAAAATTAGAAGAATGATGACCTGTGAGCAAAATTACGAAACATAAACCGTGCCTCAAGCCATATTTAAAATGTTACAGAACAGAAGACATGGGTATCATTTAGGATAAATTCACATCAACTTGTTGAAAATTTTCATTCTGAAAGCTACGATAACAAGGGAATGATGAGAACACAATGAACTTTATATTTTAGCGCTACTAAGAAAATACATATTGTTCAATAACCTCAGTTGGAATCCACCACAACAACAGCTTAGCTTCATTTCCTTTCCCGAAGGGGATTTTTAGATACACATTAAGAGAGAATCTCAAAATTTACAAAAAGAGAGAATTCATAGTTAACAACTTCTTCTCTTGAAAATATGGAACCTTTTCTTGGTCTCTCATTTCATCTTTTATAGCTCTTTAGATGAGCTTTGAGAGAAGATATTTTCAAAACAAAATATTCTCTGAAGATATTTTCAGTTTGTGGTCCCAATCAAAAACCAAAACTGGTGATGAGGAAAAATGACCTCTCATCACATAAAACTTGGCCTGACAAAGGCCTTAACTAAAATATAACAGTAAATGAAAAATAAAGAGTGCATAGGGTGAAATCAAGATTTTACCCAATTTTACAATTCATAAAAGTAAAAGTAAATAGGTCGCGTGGGCCAAATCATGAGTGTCATTTGTGATGGCGATGAGGGGTGCTTGATGGCTGCTGATGTGGCCAAGTTGATGACGAGGTTGACCCTACTTTGCAACCAGAGGGAGGTAGCTACTGATGAGAAGATGACGATACCAAAGTGCTGGTGTATTCATTTCATTTCTACCATGCGCTCTCTCCTAGAGATGGCATGGTGGTAAATGTTTCAACCAGTGCCTATATATCTGTAAGCTCAGTATAGTCTACTCGGATGGCTAAGAATTGTTTGACCTGGCAGAGGAGGAAGAATACATTTCTTAGAGTGGTTGTTATGGTATCTGCCTTTAGGCGGTTAGTTTTTTCCAGAGGCAAGTTGGCATTGTCATTTTTTGTTCATAAGCCGTTAGCTTGGAGAATGTGGATGTTTCTAGGTGCCAGCATGATGGGAGGCCTGCCTCCACTAACTTTTTCCACTCTTGGTCGAACTGTTCGACTCCAATTGAAAGCAGTTTCAAACAACCCAACGCGTTCGCACGAGAAGTCTCCTTCTCGATTACTCTTCTAACCTCAATTACCCTTCTAAATCGATCAGTGATTCTTTGTGCTTGAAATTCCTCTAGGCCTAGTTCATTTAGGTAACGAATATACCTACTAGCCATTGCGGCCTTTGTTTCTCCTTCCACGCGCCATTCCTGCAACTGTACTTCAAATAAGCGAACTGCAAGTTTCTTATCGTCAATCAAGATGAGGTAGTTCTAATGTTGTCAGACCTCTGCCATTATATCAGTCCAAATTAAGCGTTTGGCTTCCAGGAGAGTCATGTTACCCTTCATCTAAGCATTCAAGTCTCTGATAGACTTATCTTGTCCTTGTTTTTCTCTTTGTATCTTCTCGACCTCGTTCAGCAGGGACGTTACCAACTTCTGATTTTTCTCCAATGTAACTTCCATCTCCCTTAGTCTCTCGCAAGCTGTTGTGCTTCACTTTCTGAAACCTTTAAGTCGGACAATGCCTTAGTCAGCTATTCTGGGGTTATTCCCAGCTCGCCAGATGTCGGGGCCACGCATATGTGTTGGTCCCAATTTGCATGTAAATCGGACAATCTCTTCTTTAGACTTACAATTTTCACGGTCTTTTGAGTGTTATCTTCCTGCTCCTTAGCCAATGAATCAGCGAGAGTTGATTTCTCTCTTTCCACTTGGATCAATTCATCTGTTTGCACATGCTCCTCGCTGGGTATATTTAGTTTCCGCTTTAGCTCAGAGTTCTCCGCTTCCAGGTTGGCTATACGATTTTGCCTGACTACATCCTTATCAGCCCCTTTGTCCTTTATTGCCTTCTTAAGGGTTTCGAGCTTGTTATTGATCACTCTGGCACTTGCTCTCTCCCTCTTCTAGTTTTCCAATACCGATCCATGTTTCTCCTCAATTTTCCTCAAAGCGAGTGCAAGTTTTACTACCTCGTCCCACAACATGTCCCCGACACACTGATGTAAGCCAAGCTTATCCAACAGGGGAATATTGGCTAGGTTCAGGGCGATCTCTAGTGCTCGGTAGTGACTTTCGTCGGCTGAGGGCTGCAACACTGCCTGCTGAATAGCGAATATGAGTTGTTCCTTTTCCATATCTAGCACAGTGGTGAGTCGGGTGTGATATTTGTTTACAAACCCAACCAGCTCGACCCTTATCTTTCCTCGTGTGGTCTTGCTCCTTGTATTTATCTCCTCCCTCACTTTTTCTCTGTTAACTGAAATTGCCTGAGAAAGACCAGAAGGGCCCAATGAGGAAGCATCGTCGAAAGTAATCAAGAAGCCTACCTTGTTTTTATCAGGAACTCCAAAACGAGGAAAATCTTCCCGAGATGGCTCCTCCCATAAATCCCCTGGGCCTTCAATTCTCTATTTCTTATGGGGATGTGCTCCCTCGTCAATATTCATGCCTTCCTAACTTCCTGAGACATCTAAGTCATCAGATTGTCCCTTTCTCTTTTTTTCCTCGGACGCATTATCGCCCTTCCCTTCTGCAACTGAAGGCTCGGCCTCCATCTGTGCATCCAAAGGTCATGTATCAAGGTTAGATCTCCACTCAATGAAGGGCCTAGTCTCATGTACATAAGCAGTTGACTTTATTTTCCTTTTCCTATTGGAAAGGACTCCTTTCGGGTCATAGGGCTAGAATTTTCCTTGTAGAAGGTCCATCCCTTGCAGTAATGTTTCCACAGTGGAGAGGGCGTGTCTCAAATTTATGGTGAAAGGGCCGAAAAAAGTTGGGATTTTGAGAATATATCCTTTCTTCGTAGGCATGAAGTGGATCTATTCAGCCTTCAAGGTTTTTCGAATAAATTCGAGGGAAAAAATTTGCATGGCTAGAAACACCGGCAAGCGGTAAGGAGGTACTTCCGCGCCATAGGCCCTAATCTCGGTGTAATCATCATACAGGTACCCATCCCCTGTACTATCTTCCTCATTGAACTGCAGCCAGTCCTTCTGCTCAAGAAATATTATAGGCATAGGTCTGTCATGTATTATGGCATAGGCTATGGACATGAGCTCATTTAAGAATCTATTATACCCCTTCCCCCCAGGCTGCTGACGAACTAAAAAGTTCCACTCAAAGACGGTTCTTGGCTGGGAATTTGTCCTCTAGAGTTTCTCTAGTTCTAGGCTCTCAAACTTATCAGCATTCTCAAATAAGAATAGGTAAAACACTAAAGAAAAAAACTTAAAAGACCCAGTAGAAGGGAATTCTTGAAACTGGGTTTGAATAGCCAAAGCTAGGAAAACGGGAATATTTAAAAGTGTACCCTTTTGCATCATGAGCCATAGAAGAGCTATACATTCTTTTGACACCTTCTTGATCTCCCGAAGCCCTAACAACCCTGAAATAAGAGCTAGGACATGGTTTCACATTATCTCTGAAAGTAGACAAGGGAACAACATCCGAATGTGGGAGAGTTGTTAGGAAGGACTCTAAGAGGAGAATGAGGAAGTCGCTTTGTTGTTCCCAGGGTAACTTTGAGAATTGATAGCAAAGAGAAACCTCATTGAAATCGACATAATTTTGACTGTGAGGAAAACAAAGGACTTTCTTTATGAGTTCAAGCGATATTCGGAAAATCTTATTGCCTTGAGTAGATAGGAAAAATTCCCTGCGCTCATCATAAGCTTCACCGAGCCAACTAATGAATTTGGGAACTGGGTATGTGGTTGGTGAAACTTGTTAGTACAGACCCGACTCAACGACTTTGAATCAATATTGACCCTTTAAATGACCTTCGAACAACTCGGGTCTGATGTGGGCTACACTGAAAGGGTAGAATGGGTCATGAATTCACGCATGGGCGTCGATAAGGGGTTCAGGTCTAGGGACAACCCTGACCTCACGGGCTTGTGGGGTTTCAGGCTTAGAATTTTTGGACTTCGTTTTCCCATGACCATTTGAAAAAAAAAAACAAAAGGAAAATGGTGGGACGAAGGAATGAATAAATACCTGCAAACAGTGAGGAAGCCAGAGGGGAAAGAAACACGGGGTTGAAAACAACCTGGCACTGTAGATTTAACCTTTGCTGCACGATAGACCCGTGAAAAACAAATATTTTACCTGTTCTGGGAGTAAAACGAGATTATATTAGACAGAGTTTTACGGCATACGAGGCAAGGATGACAGGTGTAGGGCTGACGTCATAAGGATGTCGAAAATGGGACACATGGCGATAGGTTATTGGCTATTAGGAGCTGGGTGGGTGAGAGCCATGTGCCGGGTTAAGGCATGTACTGGTTTCATACAACCCTTGCTAAACTTACCTTACCTTTACTTACTTGCACCAGATGTCCTTCTCGATGGGCCCACTTAAAATTTTGCGGGGTTCGTAAGGGCCCTCTGCTCTATTCTTCCACCCCATGAAATGCTTGCAGTTGGTCTGCCACCGAGTGACGTCACCTTCTTTGGGGGTAAGCTTTCCTTTCCTTCTGCCTTCTTTTGATGCCCCTGGAAAACCCTGCCCATACTTTATTCCTTTGGGTTTCCGCAATGCTAAACGCAGCTTTCATGTTAGGCTATTTTGTACATCAAGCCTTCTATCAGCGCTTATGCCTTAAACAAATTTCCTCTCCAAATCCCTTTCAACTTACTCACCTTGCCATCTTCATAAATCTCCTTGGTTTTATCTTGGCTACTCTTTTTCTTGATGTATGAGGTGGCTAAACAACACGCCACACAACTGCTCAGATGATGATCATGAGGGGAGTGATTATTCTAGTACTCCACCTCCTCCTCCTTCACCTCGCGGAGATGAGTAGCCATCATCTAGTCCTAAGCAGACATCTCCTGAGCAGGCCTCAACTAGTTATAGTATTGATGTATCACCATATATTTGACATTTATATGCAATTCTATTACAGTTTTATTTTTTTGACATTTCATAGTTAGATATATATATATGGTACATGTATTTTATGTTCATGTTGATGTACTTATTTTACATGTTGTTGTTCATCATGATGTTTATACTGTTAGGTCATGTTAGATATGTTAATTTAATGTAATTGTAGATATATGTGTATGTTATAGTTATTTGACATGAGATGTATAATTGATGTTTTTTATGTGATGATGTTATACAATGCTTGTGTTTTTTTAGATGATCATGATCACGATTATTAGATGATGTTAGATAATTTTAACGTGTATTTTAGAATATTGTGTTTGTACGATGGTTATCATGATCGTGATGTTGATTTTTAATATTAAATCATGATATTTATTCAATATTATGTATTGGTAATTGTTAAATTGTAAAATTGTAATTGTAATTGTATGTATCATGATTGTAATTGTAATTTTAATTGTAACTGCATGTAAAATTGTAATTGTATCGTGAAATTGTAAAATTGTAGTTGTAATTGTATGTATTGTCATGATTCAATTTTATTAAAATTGTAAAATTTGTAAATTCGTAAAATTGTAAAATTGTAAATTAATTGTCAAATTTGAAACATAACTATCGCAAAATTGAATCATCGTAAAATTGTAAAATGTATACCCTACATATTGTTAAATTACCATAATTGTAAAATTGTAAATTTGTAAATTTGTAAGAATAACCATTTTTTGAAAAATAATAAATCTAGAATAAAATGAATTTTTGTAACATAAAAAAGTTTATAAAATAATACAAATAAATTCATTTTTAGAATTATCATTATTTTATTATGATCTTACATACCAAAAATAGCAGTATACATTAATACATTATTTAAAATTTTGAAGATGTCATTCATATATATATATATATATATATGATGCATTTATTTAAGTAATGATATAGTGAAAAACCATTTAAAGCAATCAAATAGTTGTTTTATTTTAGGAATTGACATAAAAAAAAAGAACTTGATATAGTTCATTGCTTTCAAGGTCAACATAATTGAAAACCAATTAATTCAAAATACATATTATAATGTTTGGAAAAAGAGAGTCTTAATTATAAGGTTAAGTCATCTTCTTTATAAAAACCCATATTAAATAGTATAAATGATTAAATAACGCATGTACCATATCACTCTCTATTCTCATCACCCTCATTATCTTCCAGCTCGCTTGGCATGATAACACTATTTTTCTCAAAAATATGTTTTTATTAGGGTCATGTCTCAATACGAACCACCAATACATATCCAACACATCTGGGTAAAAAAAACACCTAATTGCAGTGTTTCGGTAAAACATAAGGCTCCTTAGCTTCATCTGACATCTTTCTAGAGTTGATACATACCAGTCTACTATCGCGATCTTCCTTTACATTATTCTGATCAAAGGTGTCCCACCACTTGCACCTAAAAATAGCACATTGGAAAGAAGAGAATTCGATTTAAGTGATCTCTTGTATCTTTATGACGTAACCTAATGTCCCTCGTACTAGGTTTTGATCATGGTAGCGAACTCGACTTCCACTCCATAGTCTTGTGTCATGTGTCCATCATCTGCATTTTCTGTGTGAAAATGGTGTCCATATTCCCACATAGATGGGAACAAATGCACCTATAAAAATGTTAAAAAATCTAATTTCATGTGTTTAGTAATCCAACTGTTAATATATAAAATATAGATGTTACATTTCAAAGGTGCATTATTAAGTTTAAAATGTACATAAATAGATTTTTACTATGTTTCTGCACCCAATCCATACATTTAGCACATCCTCTTTACTACGCAGGTAACGACCAGTTGCACCGTATTTCTCTTTGACTTGGTCAACAACCCAACTGTTCGGGCATATAATTGGCATATTTTATTTTAAATGATCAGGATAAGGCACACTTATACCATTCAAACATCTGAATTATTTCCTGTCACTATCCCATTTCATCCTCTTTTGTTTGTATAATGTGACCCACGGTTGTTTCACTTCGGAATTGTAAAGACTAATTTGTTGATTGCTTCAATTTATGAATTCGTTGATGAAATCAAACTTATATATAGTACATATGAGATCAAAATATACATTATATAGAAGTTCAACATGAATATTTACTTTGTGTAAATTTGAAAAATTATAATTCGCTTACTCTTTATCAAGTGCCTTTTTCCATTCGTTTGGAGAAGCTCCCCTTCACTTTTGTCTTCATCCCAAATCACCGCACCTAGTGTGTTGTTGATCTACTTGATGTACTCACTGGCATAATAGAAAGACTCATACGATATGTAACCCTCTGCCATAGACCCCTTGGGTTTTTCCCTTTGTAAAAAAAACCTTTCAATTTTTTGATGTACCTCTCTAAGAATAACATCCAATGACAAGAAACCACCACAACTAATTCAAACTCATCTACTAGGTGGATTAGAAGATGAACCTGCAAGTCCATGAAACTCTTCGGTAGTTCCTTCTCAAACATACAGACAATCTCAACTATATCTTGATGCCTCCGTGGAATGCTACCCACATGAATCTCCTATGACGTGGTCCAACGTACAAATGTAGATAATTTAGATATGGAATATCCGAGGTCTTGGGGGAAGTCATGTTTCACACACCCATGCACAAACAAAGGATACTGGCACTGCAAAGTTGTAAACAAATGCATACAAAATGAGCTATGTTTTATGATCCCATGGGATAATAATTATTAATATAAAAAATAATAATATCATGATTTTGATATTATACGTACTCTTAGAATATTCAAATGGTCATGCGATTTCAACCCTGACAAATGGTCTTCCACGATGAAGCAAAGGCGTAGTGAAGACCCATATGAATATGACACCCTCACACCCATTATAACTTCCTTTGCCAAAGAAAGATCATCTATTTTTAAAATCCATGGTACATCACCTTCTTTTAAATACCAATTAGAGGGACCAACCTCTCCTATACCTTTTAATTGTCTTGGACAATGTTTCTTTTTAGTTTTTGAAGTAATAATATATTTCCTAAGAGTAGGACCACATGATTTACCCTTATTTTTTTATTTATCATACATGTCATGCCCACATTTCAAACATATCTCTTTGTCTGGATATTCTCCTCTATATAGAATATGTACTCAATTCCAAACATTTTCAACAATTACTTTGTCTCTTCGCAACTACAGGGAAAGACATTATCACTTGGAAGAACCTTATCTTTGAATACACTATAGTTGGTAGAAAACATTAAATGTAAAACGCAAATAATTATTAATGTTCATAAAATTGACCATTTGTAATGTTGATTGTGTGACAAGTTTTTCCAAATATAAGGGACTTGATGGTCAATTACCTCAAAATTTCCGAGAAACATGCATTCAACAAGCACAACTTTGCTTTCAAGTTGTACAGTGACATCGTTGTCCCCAACTGGGTAGACTTTGACTGACCGTCAGGTCCAAAGAGAGGGGTGGTGGAAGAAAATTTAAGGCTTTCGAAAAAGGTATCACTAATATGAGAATCATCCCGTAGCTAATCATTGTTCTAGAATGTATCTAACAACATTGTCTCCATGGAAGTTGTATCCCTTAAGTAATCATCCATTTCCAACTTGTGAAGAACTACTTTTGATGTAGTCATTCCTAATTGGTGAATCTAGACATAGTGGGAATTGAATAGGTGGTTGGTTCAACCCTTTTTGGTATCGTTCCCCTCCGAGTTTTTCTCTTAATTCAACCTTCTCTTGATTTGACATTGTCGTGGGAAGAAACGGATGGTAGGTAGGTCACTCATCATCACTAGAATCCTAATAGTTTCAAAAAATATATTTGAACATGATTGGTACAATATCGATGATATCAATTAGTAAGCACGTCAATGCATGATTAATTGGTTTGACACTGAAATAATTACATTATACCAAACAATTATTACCATCATTGTCCCAAGATTGTGGCTAGAATATGGCATGTTACAATTAGTAGGGTGAAGCGACTGTCCATTTTCATCTACCAACTGTGCCTTGTGGTATGCTTCTCCTGATAAGAGCTTCCGACGTTTTGGAACTGTTTGAATATTTCGTGCATCTGAACTCGATTCTAAATCTGCATGAACCTAAAATTTGTATACATTAATTTTATTTAGTTGATTGACATGGATAGAAAAAAAATCAATTAGACAATGGATATAAATAAAATATGAAGTACTTACGTCTGGAGATAGATAGGGAGAACTTTGCGATGAAATTTGAGAAATATTATTGAACAATTTGGATTTTGAAGAATTGTCCATTTGATATAATTATGAGATTTTCTCCCTGCATTTGATCAAAATAAACAATAAATTTTGTTGTACATACCTAAAAGTAATTTCGGTGCGTTAAAAAAGGATTTATTGTTATCAGTGCTAATGTACTGTTAAACGCACCGGTGTGGTTAGTTAAAAAATGCACCGAATATTGGGAAAAAAGTGCAAATTTATTTTTTTGAAGTGTAAAAAAGAAGTAAACTAAAAAATGAGCAGAAAATTATTTTCGGAAATATAATTTCATAAAAGTTATTTAAATAAATTCTATTCATTATTTCATTATTTTTGCCAATTTTTTCAGGGAGGGATTTGCACGAGAGACATACCTGGAGCAAGAGAGTATTGTGGAGCAGCAAAATACTTTCGAGCAACAGCACTATTAAGAGAATCAGAATTTGAAACATCTGGTGATTCACACAAAAGCCCTGTAGTATAGTAAAAATGTTAATTTTTACTGTAATATTTGTTTTTTTACAGTTTCTGTTAGATTTAATACATGCATAGTAAAAATTTTACTCTGAATTTTACTAATAAAATCATTTACAATCTCTATTCCTCTTTAGATTAATTAAAATTCAAAAAAAAAAAAAAAAAAAAAAACAAAAACAAAAACAAAACAAAAAAACAAAAACAAAAAACAAAAAAACAAAACAAAAACAAAAAACAAAAAAAACAAAACAAACAAACAAAAACAAAACAAAACAAAACAAAAACAAAAAACAAAACAAAAAAACAAAACAAAAAACAAAAACAAAAACAAAAACAAAAAAACAAAACAAACAAAACAAACAAAAACAAACAAAACAAACAAAAAAAAAAAAAAAAAAAAAAACCATTTTTACATTAAACCCTTGCTTCTTCTTGTTTATGTGACTGCAAAATTTCACATTAGGGCTTTTCCTTTTAGATTTATAGGGTTTGTATTACTATATATATAGGCGTTTGACATCTAACCTGGGGGACCACTTGTAGAGTCGGATCCCAATCCCTATCGACCCTTTCATGATTTAAAAAAAAACAACTTTTGTTAATCGATGAGCCCTGTTTAATATAGCGCACCAGTGCATGCTTTTAGTGTAACGCATCAGATGCGTATTGACAAAAAACGTTGTTTGGTAAAAATATTTTTCCATTCATTTATGTTTATGTTAATTGGTGCTCCCGTATTAATATAACACACCGAGTCTCCTATTGAAAAAGTGCATCGTACAATGTTTCTACTCTAGTGGTAGTGGATTTATAATAACATATCGCATTGTTATCGTTTAAATATTTTTCCCATTGTCGGTGCTTAAGTGTAAAAAGTCGCACCAGTGCGGTTAAAACTAGAAACACAACAATGTTTAATTTAGATAGACGCACCCTTTTCTTGATTTATTTTTTTTACCTGAAAAATATGTGATTTATTTATTAAATATATTAATGAATTGTACAAGTTTATATTGATAAAAAAAATGGCTGACAAGAGTTCAAGTAACAAAAATACTGATAGCACATCCAAAAAAGAAAAAAAGGCAAGTTCTTTGTAAATTCTTTACAAAAAATTATTTTTGAAATATATGTAAGTTTAGCTAATATGTATTGTTCAGTGTGTGTCATGCATAGCCACAAAATGACGAAGCTCAATAAAATTCATTCTGATCTAAGACCGTAGTAGCATAAAAGCTTGATGGAAAAAATGCAAAAGGATGAATCAGGTGAATGAAAAAAAAACTATCAATCCAATATGAGTTTCTTTTTTGAATTTTCATTAATAATATACTTAAAAATATTAGATAACATGTTTCAAACAACATATTAATTCAGATATGTTTAATTTTGTACAGGGACCAACAACGAAGGAAAGGAATGTTGTTATAAGAAAAGAAAAAAACAGAACATGCAAATGAAAATGAATTGCTCCTTAGCTCATCTGTAGTGGCACTGGAGGTTAACAAAAGGGGAAAAACTTTTAAAAAACTTTGAGGGATCTAGTGGAATGGATATATATACCTTCTTTCCACTTACAATACAAAAATAAATCCAAGGATTCAAAGAACCAAATTTTATTTAAACTGCAGGAAGAGTTTCCAGAGAATTGGTCAATGAGACATCTCAGACATTTAATAGCAAAAATGTACACCAACAAAAAAGAAGCATTGAAAAAGTAATATTCCTTTAAATGTTTTTCTAGAATTATATGTATATATTACTACAAAGAAATCATTTATAAATATCACTTTTGTTATATTTATTTTTCATATATCAATATAAAAATTAAATAGTTTATTGTCATGTTACTTTTTCAGGAAGATTGTGAAAATTTCAAAGGTTGAACGAGCTGATATTAGAAATATGCCAGTAGGAATGTCCAAAAAGGTGTACAAGGAGATGGTCAAATAAATGGACATAATTGCATCACACAAGGAGTCATCTCATAAACAATGTGTTTCAAATTTAATATGTAATCATTGAATTTTTCGATTAGGTACAATAAATAAATAATTTAGCATTAAATATTAAGTTTCAAGTATTTTCTTACAAAAAAGAAAAGAAAATGGAACCCATTCAGCACATCAAATAGGACGGCAAGGAAGAAAAGGGTTGATATTTAAGTTTGTGAGTAATTGTTACTTCCTTATAACAACTTAACTAGATTTCATTTTTTTATATTTTAAGTTGTTTTATAGCAATCATCGTTGAATGTCTTCAAACGGGTGCTAACATACAAAGAAGAACCATTAGAAGAATTGATTGACATTGGGTTAAATATGGGTTGTCAGTATATGTTGGCATATCAGAAATTAATTGTGAAATTTGTAAGTATCTATCTTGTTTTACTTATCTCCATATATAATAATAAAACAAAAAAAATATTTTATATTAAATCTATTATTTGTTATGGGGTATAAAACTTGCAAGAAACAAAGTATGGAACTGCGCCAACAAAATAATTGTTGAAAGAAGGCATGAAATTTGGTTTTGAAAGAATGTGTATAGTTCACGAGTTAATTCTTGCTATGGTACATTTCTTTTCTATTTACATTGATATATGTTATTTAATATTGCAATTTTCATTATGCTCACCAATGTAGATACACTCATTACACTTTATTTTTATGTTTGTAGATGGAACTTGAAGAAGAAGAAAACAATCGACACAATGAACAAACCATTCCTCTAAATAACCCAAGCCATGGAAGTAGCTCGAGCAATGGCAACAGTTCCAATGAAGAATGATGATCAATATGTTTGGATATCAAAGCAAGGCGTTGTATTTTTTGAAATATTTGTCTGTGCAATCAGACATTTTTTTTAATGTAATGGACATAGTGTCCCAATTGAAAGACTAAGGGTTGCCAAAAACTGTCCCATTTTGTATGAAAAAGAGTCTCTTATTCATAAATATAATAAAATATGTTTTAATTTATTCTATTGTGTTATCCATTGTCACTGTGAAATGTTCCACCACTGATTAAATAAATGGATGATTAAATATTATAATGAAGAGATGCAGAATCTGATGATATAAAAAATTTATCCAAACGTCACATTCAAATGCACTAATAAAAATTTAATTGATATGAATATTGTTATAAGATATGTGTCAACTTTTTATGAATAATGAAATTTTAAAAATCACAATAAATGCACTGTTACAGGTCAATGTTTCTAAAAAATAGAAAATGAACACCGGTGTGTTGCTACGACCTATGAGAACCGCACCAAATACCAATACCAATTAGAACGCCCAATGCGCTTTATCGACAACTATGACTCAGGTGGATAGGCATTGCATGCACTTGTATGGTTTTCCTTTAATGCGTCGGTGCGTTTGTACACCTTAACAGCCTGGGGTGTGTACACAACCCATACGCACCAGGAGGATTGAAGGTGCATGCACCGGTGTTATTTGGCCTCAACATACCAGTGCATTTGTATTTGTAACACACCGGTACTGTTTGCATTAAATGTCTTGGTGCTTTACAACTATAATCTGAATAATGTTGGTGCATGCACCTTCTATCGGTCTAGTGTGTATTTGTTGGTGACACGCACTGGGACGTTGCGTATTTAAACGCCCTGGGGCTTCATAAATTTTTTTTCCATCTCAGTTCTTGGTATGTTTACCTCACCTGTGCGTACCGTTTAAAATGCACCGGTGCACTCACACATGAAGCGCACACCAATAAGAAAAACATCTGTAAAAACCTCCAGCCACCTAGTTTTTTTTAGTTGTGTTGAATTTTTGTTAGCAGCTCCGTCAAAACCTCTGTTACAAAAAACAGATGTTGTAGCAAATGTTGTTTTTACAATTTTGGCCAATTTTATAAAACTAAAAACCTCCTTTATAACCTCCACTAGAGGGTCTTTTTTTTGTAGTGTAGAAAAGTGGAATTTGATAACTGACAACCATTTTTGTTGAGCTTTTAATGTCAAATTTTTGGCTAGAATTATGAACCAATAATATGAAAGTATCATTGATAAGAGTGGTGGGAATGGCCATTACCTTTTAGGCATACGAACAAACTACTTTTCCTTTAGCTCAATGTACTTGGGTTTGTTGTTCCATTGTTTGATCTTCTTGTGAAAGTTGTCAAAGGAAAGTTGAAAGAATCAACAAATGTAGACATTGTTTGAAATCCAAAAAACAATGATAATGGTGATAACCCCATTGAACAACTTGCATAGTTTTCATTTTAAGAGGCCTACATTTTGAAGACATAGAGCGATGAATGGGAGGGTGGATAGTTATTGTTTAATAGTCAAGGATGCTTATAAATTGGAGAAACTATATCTCATTAGGGTTATGAGACATTCATGAGGGGTTGTTGTTAAATAATTTAGGGGAGATATGGAATCAAGGAGTTTGATACCATAGATCAGCAAGGGTTACAAGACATTTTATGTGAAAATGTTGTCCAATGATGTTGGGCATTTGGATTACAACATTTTAGGGAATTCTACTAAGATATCTTTGGATTTTGAATGAAAATGCATGAGCACTAGTATAAGCTATTGTACACCATGGATAGGTGTCTATGCCTTCATAATATTTGAAATATGAATTAATCATATAATTCTATTATTTCTGTATAATTTTATGATGAACATAACCATTTTTTTCCAAAAAATATATGTTGTACTAATATATTACAAACTCTATATAATTATAAAAAACACATTATGCTATGTCCCTAAAATATTATATTCATACAATTTCATAGTTTCAAGATTTATTGGCTTTAATATTTATAAATAAAGTAAAAGAATACAATTTATTTCAATAATTTTGCAATAGTATTATCCTCTAATTTTTTTTTATAAATAAACATTTTAAGTTAATTACACTCTAAATTAGTCTATAGTGTTAGGTGTGCATATGCATTTTATGTACATAAGATTCAAATAAGAGAACCATTTTCCAAAAACAAAACTATGAATCCTTCCACAATTTATTGGTAGGATTTTAACCTATATGAAGACAAATAATTTACCAATTGTTTGTTGGAAATAATGAGAGGAGGGTGAATCAACATTTCTTATCAGTTACTATATTTTTAACTTCACAAAGCATTAATTAACATTATCATCATATGTAACATAAATGAACATTAATCAACACCATTAAACAATGTGTAAGCATAAAGATAGTGAACAACAGTATTTTAGGTGGAAACCCCTCCAAGACATAAACCACCAAACACTTCTTAATATTTGTATTCAATAATTACATCAACAAGAAGCTCCAACTTCCATCATTTTCAGCTACAACTGAGGGAGGCTCCAGCCCCCTGGTATACAGGATACAACCTAATGGGTTCTCCAACACCCTGTTTACCAGATCTGACTGGATGGGCGCTCCAACATCTAAGTTTACAAGCTTTGACATGAAGGAAGCTCTGACTCCATGATTCACCAACTGCTACTGGAATGATGCTACAACATGTTGCATATGCTCTAACTTTCCCTAGCACCGCCCTTCCACCCTAATGTGCTCTCAGGATTTGACTTGAAGGAGACTCCACTCTCCTGCCTTGCACCACCCTACCACCCTACTCATCAAGCTGGAACTTTCCCTAAAGGCTCCAACCTTCAACTTACCATGACAGACCATGTTTCAAAATTTTTAGACTGGATCCACCTGTATTCGGAATTAATAGGAAACAAAATGCAATAAAATATTTGTTAATAAAATATACCTTATATTAAACTACACATCAAATCCTTGTTTTCAACATCAACTGCCATAAACATTCTATCTCTACTCAACATCTGTTCCAAAAATACCTTAAAACATATTTAGTTCAACTATATGCCCATGAATGCCTTAGGATATGAAACTAATAGTTACTATGTCTTAATGATTTCCCAATCTGAAGTAGATTACGAATAAAAGGGATGCAATAACTTAATCTCATGACACCCTAGCCAATGTCACAAATTGTGATAGAATACAAGGATCACACTTCTTTAGTAACTACAATTTTGTCAAGGTATAATTTTTAGACCTCTTATCATTCTAGGTATTTCACTATTTTGAGACTATTCATATTTTCCTAGGTTTGGTGTTTGGCTACATATATCGAGCAAATGAACTTGATAGGCTATAACAAACATCTTCTTGCACATTAAAAATACAATTTGTACCTCAGATCTGATAAACATATGTCTTCATGGAGTTGCAAAAAGAACTTCAATATTGAACCCTTCCACGAGTTGAGACTAGTGACTTCGATTTTGATCTGTCATAAGGGAGCTTTAGAAGGCCATAGAGATTCTTTGATTAGGGCATACCCAACACATAAGCGTTGATTCTTCATCTTCAGTCATAATATGGAGACATAACCAATGCTTCAAAATGATTCCTGAGATGTTCCCTATTGGAGTGCCGAACTTTATCCATAGAATCTTCAAATACAGGTTATGGTTTCCCTCAAACAGATGGAATACCTTTGAGAAAAGTTGATGATTGAATGGTACATCATATTTGCAAGCTGAAATTCTCCACAAGAAGCCTTAGACAAGAATAAATTTATCACAAAAATCAGTGAAGAAGATGACTATTTGTGCCAATGATTTTATCCACAGGGGACTCAAATAATAGATCTCAATGCTGATCCAAATTAGGCCTCATATCAACAACAAACATATAACCTCAGGGAGGTTGAATTCCTTCAGCGAAAAAAATACCTAACAAAAATAAGCATTAAGTGAGAACCCTCAACGACTAGCCTAATTGAGGAGGTCAGATGACCTTACACCCAAAATCAGAAATATATGCCTGCAATCAGGTCCGTAATATCTTCTAGGCCACAAAGATAAATAATTGAACCTTTTGCATAGAGATGGTGCCCTAAAAGGGCCACAATTATCAAGGATTTCCATAGGACTGCAAGTTAGTTCACAAGCATCTGAGGGAGATATGTAAGAAATTAAAGTCCAGCTCTCATAGGGAAACAATGTATCAGTTTTGATTTCCATAAAGGACCTAAAATTGTCTTAGGGAATTAATCCCTAACCCAAAAACCAAAACCCAAAACCATATGCAATAAATCAGAAACCCCCGTTGCTCCAAAATACCTCTCCTTGATCTTCAACAATGCCACAGAGACAAAATTTCAAAGAAATATAACTTAATGATAAGCATTGCATTCATGCTTAGGAGGTGCATTGAGGTTCCTTTATATAGGTTTGAGAAGGGTCTAGAAACCCTAACCATTTTCAAGTTTTAGGGAGTTGATCTCAATTTTTGGATAGTCGATCTCTAAAGGAAGTTCTTCAAACCTTAATCGTACATAAGAAAATGCATGAAAAAATAAATAGGATGATTTTTTCCAAAACAAAATAATTTTTTTTTTCTTGATGCTTGGACTAGCGAGTTGCAACTATATATTTATGGTCCAAGGATTGGTCCAAAGAATAATTTTATTTAGACAATGAATAGAATTCGGACCAAGTTTTAAATATCCTTCAAAAATGAAATAAAAATTCTTCATAAAGTAATTTGGACCAAGGGATAAATGAATTTGGGACCAGCATGATTTGGTTAAGGACCTATATCATCACACATAAGAGATATTAACTTCTACCACACCACCCCCTTTGGGTTATTGATCCATAAGTAGGGGCTTTTAACTTCAAACAAGGATATATCGCAAACCGTGAGGCCTTTGGTGACGTACCACATACTACAGGAATTGGATCGATGAGGATAATTCAAATATGGTGATCTTAGGAGCACCTTGATGTATATTCGTTCTAAAAAATTCAACTAAGTGTGAGGTTTCTAGGGTTTTCTAGGGCTGCTTCAGATAGAGCTTCCAACTGATGCAATATAGACAAACATTAAGAGTGTTTAAGAATCAACATTAACATCAACAACAACACCATTCAACATTGTTATCTAATGAATAATGGAATACGCTTCTTTCTAAACATATAGTACAATAGATAAGTGACAATAAACTTTCAATTCTTTAACTTATTGAAAATCATGTTTCTGGGAATTTTTTTTTTAAAGAAAACTAGAAAATCACTCTTGTTGACTATCTCTAAGGGAAATTAGGTTTTAATTTTATTTTGGAAGATAAATGAAAAGTATTTTTGACACAAACTATTTCTTTCAAATTGAAAATATAGAACTTAGGTCAAGCCCCTTTCGTTATCATTTTATTTATTGTCCAATACAATATTAGAAATAATAAAACTTACTTGATCTTAATTTCCTAGGCATAAATTTCCTCAATTATTCTCCAAATAAATATGTCTCTCCTCTTTGTCCTACATACTAACATGGAACTTCATACGTCCTCTATGATTTACTAGGTTATAACTACTTCAGTATGTTTTTTATTTTCTAAAAATTAAGTCACACTTTCAAATGACTCTTTTATAACTAGTTGCCCCCCTCCTTCAACTATTCCTAGATAACACAACCTCAACCCCACCAAATCCTCTTATTCATCCATTTCAATAATCCTCACAATGACTATACCATGACTAACATATTTATGGGAATCTACATAATTCTTCACATGTTCTTCCATAGATCCTTTTATCTATTAAATACCTTTAAATGCCTTTTTCAATAATATGTTGACTCTTGTTCCAAAAATATATCATGAATTCTCTTTTATATTGGCCTCGTGACTTTGAGAATGGTTAATATGTTTTCTCATTGACCTTAATGGCCTTATAGAAATAAATTTATCCCTACAAGTTATTTGCAAGTTGGTATGGAATAATCTCATATCATGATGGTGAAATTCCTAAGTCTCATATATAAGCCAGTGGGTCTTACATGCAAGATCAACTCTATCTATGGATTGATTTCATATCCCTAAGGACCCACACCATTGTCAATATATTACTAGAAAAACATTTCATGGGATACCAAAATATGGTTATGACAAATTTTAGAGAATCTTTAATAATGTTTTTTAAATATTTAATTAAGAAAAAAATTAAAAATTTAATCAAGAAAAATATTCTTTATATTAATTCGAGTTGTAAATTTTACAAAAAATTAATTAAGGAAAATTTTATTTATGTTGAGTCGAGTTGTAATTTTCCTTTTGCCCAATGACCCTTCTATCCAATGTATGTGAATCTAATCTTTTGGTCCTTTCGTTTTATCATCTACCCATTTCATTGACATCTATTTTCTTTTCATTGTGACATTGATACCATATGAAATTTACACATCCAATATTTTGGTCCTTTCTTTTTATCATATGGTTCTCTAAGCTCCTCTACTCATTTCATTGACATCTATTTTCTTTTCATTATGACTTCGATACCATATGAAAGTTACACACAGGAATAAACATGAATGAGAAAGAATACATGTATTTATCATTAAATAATTTCTAAGTAACTTTTAAATATCTAATAATTTATTAACTATATTAAATAACTCATTAAGACATTAATTTATGACAAATATTTAATTAAGCTTTCAAATCGTAATGATGGAGTCTAAATTTTAATTATAAATTTATTCTAAAATCCTTTGTATCATCCCACTGCTAATAAAACATAATTTTTTATAATGTAAACATTAATAAAAATTACCCAAAAATAAAATAGAATTTTGATTATTTATTAATTTCAATCAATTTGTAATTGAAATATACGAAATTCTTTTTAAATTTTTGATTAAATTATTATGAAAATCAATATATTACTATAAAGATATTTTATATATTTAAATTTCATTTTAAATTATTACCAAAATTATTTATTATGGATTTAACTATTTACTTATTAAAAAAATAGAAAAAAAATATTAGTAAAATTTTAATAACAATAGATATATAAAAAATAGGGGTGATAAGAGTGCATGTTGAAGGTTGTATTTTTTTCCTCTATGAATCAAATGCACTAACTTTTTCTTGGGGCTTAAGATCTCGATCCAACAACTAAGTTGAATATATGCTCTTCTTTAAGGTCTAATGTTAGTCATGCTCAAAAGGTACCAAGTGTATCAATTATTGGAGACTCCATAATCATTCTTCAACATCTCGTAAGAAATATTCTCTGAAAAACCATGCACCTAAAATCTCTTCTAAAGAAAATATAGGGGCTACTAAAAAAGTTAAATTCATATGAGGTGCACCATGTTTTGAGACAACATAATCAATTTGTGGATTCTTTTTCTAACATAAGAACTTCATTAGCCTCACAAGAAATTAGGATTAATGACAATAAGTCATTTTATCCCATCCCATAATCTTATGTTGAAAAATATTAATTTAAAGTTTTTTGTCGCGTGTTGATGATAAGTGGCATTAAGGTAGAATAAGAGACATGATGGAAGGATTATAAGGTGATACAGAGGAGAATGGTGTATGTGGCACCAATATTTGACATCATATGCAAAATGGCATTGAGGATACATAGTCCTTTCTCTCAAGGTGTGTCATCAATCTTGTCAATTGGTTATGACGAGGGAATTCATGGTGGGATTCACTTCTCTTCCACAAACATGTCCCTTTTTGGAATGGTTTATGTACATGGGAGTAAATTTCATCCCTACTATTCTCTTTTGTTCACTATCTATGAATTTCATTCAACTCAAGTGGCAATGTCATTCTAGTGATATTCTATATGTGGAATTAAAGGTGGATATATGGCAGGGGTGTCGCTTCACTAATGAGGATGTCACTCAAGATCAATGGGAATTCCATAATTTTGGAGGGTAAGTCATTGTTTGGTAAATTGTTTTCCTAGAAAAAGAATTCAAAAGTTAAGATGGCTTAGTAAGCAACATCCTTTTAGCATTACCTCTAAAAAATATATGTTTTATCCCTTTATTAAATTTGGCATCTCATATTTTGTGGGTTGCATTGCACTAGGGTAGGCTAGTTTGGTCAATTTTGGCCAAGTTTCGTGGTACTTCTATTCTCTGTATCATATATTCCTTGGCTTGGTTGGGGTCTTTGGGAAGGCTTTGGCATAAAAACCAACATCAATTATGGGGTGTGTAGATTGTATTGTGCCATGAGAGTGAGTTAATTCCTCGGGGTAAGTGTATTGGGTCATTGTATTTCATAATTTCCTAGTTTAGAGACTCCATGTTATGGTGGACATTGGAAATTTGGAAAAAATGGAAGAAAACAAGTTTCTTTTGGTTTCCCTGCACTCAATTTCTCAGTGGTGGCATATGCCAATTTTTGGGGAAGTATAAGATTTTTTCACTCCCGATTGGCATTATTGGTCTATGCAACTCTTAGATTGGATTGAGCCTTGATGATAAAAATAACAATTGGTAGATGGTAGGGATCAATCTGTTCTAGTTGACAACCTTCATATTTTTATCTCTTAGCAATTAGGTTGCTTAGGTTAGCCATGATATTCTCAAGAAGCACCAAATCTTCCCAATTATTTTTGGGGCCCTCCCTTCTATATTTCTCTAAGAGATTTGGCCAATTTCTATTCACATGTGTTGCTTGATTAGTTGGTGCAATTGGTACATGTGGACTACCATAACCATGTCATGTCAATCTAGCGAGTATAAGTAGAATATGGAGAGGATTTCTCAACTCTAGGAAGAATTATTTCCTTGCAATTCAAACATAATCAACTAGTCTCCAACATGACCACTACTATGGAGTTTCTTGTTGGTCATTTGACTATGATGTGCAAAACAAAGGACAAATTATACAAACTTCATCAACTTATTGAAGAGTTATATATTTTCTCAGCAAGTATTCCTTAGAACTCTCATTCTCAAGAAATAGAATTTGTGATACAGATAAAGACCTACCTGATCTAAATGTTCAAGTATTTCCATAGTCTAGGGGGCTAAGGCCTGGAAATGTAATCCCTCCTCCTCGCAGTTAGTATCTATTGTACATATTGTCAAATTATGAGTCTTTTGGCACATGTATGCATATAGACATAATAGTTTCTATATAAAGGAAGCTAGGACATTTTATCTAGTGGGAATTCCAATGTTGAACAAGTGTGTGAGTGAACTAATGAGAATTGCCCCTCCTTTGATGTTACTATTGCACTCACACCGTAAATTTTGATTAATACAAATTTATTATTTTGGTTAAAAAAACAATAGATATATAAAGACACTCATCACTAACCTCACATAAAAAAACCCACCCCAAATAATACGCACACATATATAACCCAAAAGAAAAGAGAGCAAAGTGCAAGTAAGAAAATAAAATTATTATATTTTTATAAAAAAAATAGTTAAATATTTTATTTAAAATTTAGTATCAAGTTTTACAATATTATAATAAAATATTAATTTTATAATTAAAAAATAATTATAATCATAATTAGAAATTAAAGATAAAATACTCTTATTATAAAAAAAAATATACATAATATTATTTTAAATAATAATATATACATTTAAATGCATTCAAACTATACTTAAATGCAATTGAATTGCAATGCAATAGGCCATACAATTACATATCAGTGAAAAGTATTATAAACAAGAGTAATGGCTGCAATGTAGCATACTCCCTGCATTTATCACTAATTAATTGATTGAAGGTTATGTAAAGTGTGGAGAAAACTCTGCACAATGAAATCTCTTTCCACAAAACTCTCTGCACAACAAAATTCTCTCCCTAATTTGAAAATTTTAAAATAAATCCACCCCTCATTAGGGTATTGCATAATTATAAATTAGCTAAATTTTATTAAATTAGTACAAGACAATTGCACTCATTAAACACAAAGTGGCTACATAGTGTTAAAATTATGAAACAACTTTATGCATCATTATCCATGGTTGTTAAAATCATTTGCAGCAAACATGAAATGTTAAAGCTTTTATGTATATTAAGATTATTAATATTTAAAAAAAATTGTATCCCCAACTCATTAATTTATCTTTTAAATATTTGTGCGGAGTGCAGAGGTTGTGCGGGGATCTGTACTCCCGCACTCTTCAATATTTGCTTACTTTTGAGTTAAGTTTCATTAAACCAACGTGATCATTTTTGGTGCTTATCCCTCCAAATTTTCTTTTGCATCATGTAGCTGAATATAAGCCACGTGTCATACAAAATAATGCCATGCGTTTTCATGTGTTTCATCAGATGTTTAAAAACAATCAATACATATAGCTGCTCTCTACACAAAACTCTCTGCAGAATGGAAATCTCTCCACTAATTTGTAGATTTAAAAATGAATCTACCTCTCATACGTGTTGGAATTTCAAGAGAGATGATAAAATTCCTTAACTTGATAATTACTTGTGAATATTTTTATCTTCTCTTAATTTTTTTTCATCAAGCAATTATTGGATCAACCATAAAAGAAACATGACAATACACATGAAAAGAGACAAAAAAAATTCTTGGGAAAACCCCTTGTGGGGAAAAAAACCCAAAAACATTCTTCTTAGACAAATATTCAAATCAACAAGAGAAATCAAAGTCAATGTACCCCTCCACAAGTGCTAAACCCTTCCTTCCCATAAGTGCTAAATCCTTCCTTCCAACTTTCTTCCATAAGATCACAAGAGAAAGGAAGAATTTCTCACCATGCCATACAGAACAATGTTATGATTACTATGCTTTTAGAGTTGAGACCTTTTTCCCATAACTTGACTTGAATTTCAGCTTAGTTGCATATCTCTATCACATTTCGCACTTGCTGAACAAAATTCTATTTTAGTGATATGATCTACTTCTTCCACGGGAACAAAACATAACCGTAAAATCATTTAGATGTTACAAACTTATTCCATAAGGATCTATTTTGAACTCCTTTTGTTTCTTATTGCAAATCTCAACTCTCTGTGATGTCACAAAATTTATACCTTTGTTCTTGTGATAGATCTGTATCTTAGACAAAATTTGATCCTCTGCAACAGTTCAAGATTTAGACTCCTTTCTTGACAATGATACAAAACTCATCCTTTGTTCTTATATATGAAAGAAAGGATGATACCGACTTCGGCCCTTTTAGATAAGATCACCAAGTGCAGACAGTGATTTCTTTAGTTGAATTTTGATGGAAGGCATAAACGTACTTGAGAAAGATTAATATTTGTTGTTGTTGTAGCTCCAATTGCAGATCTTCACATTATATAATGACTCGATTTATCACCTTCGCATGAGAGAAAATATATATGTATAAATGAATGAAATTCAACGAGAGCGAGTTAACTTCTTTTATATAGTCAACAACGAGTATGAATGGGTGTCCCAATATGGAAAGTTGACTTGTACACTTTGGAGTCCAACCAACACTTGTGGAGGCTATTTGAAATTACATAATAATTTTATTTTCTTTTAATGTCATGAGAAACATGTTAACAAATACAAATTTTGATTAATGTAAGCATAATAAACCTGCTAGAAACAAACATAATAAGTTTTCTTTCCAAATACAATGATAACAATAGCATTATGAAGATCGACTGTAACTACATTCTCCAACACTACCTCTTAGCGAGGGGGGTATTCATAATGACTATCTAGATATTCTCTGTTGTAATATTTCTTTAAGAACAAGGTTACACATTTCATAGTACCATTATCCATGTTAGTGACCCTAACCAATGGCACTACTACATAATCAATACATGAACTTGATACATGATCATGGTTCACCATCTAACAACTAGTCTCCATACATAGTCTAGGTGAAACTTCAAAGGTCTTATCCTAGGCCTGATATTAAATAAGCTCACCCTAAAGAGTTCTTAGCAAGATAATGGGAGGAACCTGCTTATCTAATATGCCTCCATGATTACTCTTCGATCAAGGTCACAAGGATAATAACTATCCTTCCACAACCAAGGCATCAAACCAACATGCATGTAGTTTCAGTGATCTAGATACCATCTAGGCTACTGCCAAGGTATCAACCCAACATGTTCCAGGGATCCAGGTACCATCTAAACTACTACCAAGGTATTAACCCTACATCTTTCATGGATCTACGTACCATCTAGGCTATTTCCAAGGTACCAACCCTATCTCTTCCAGGGATCTAGGTACCATCTATGCTACCACCAAGGTACCACTGCTATGTACCATCACATAGGATACCCAACCTAAGGTACAACAAATCTATGTAACATCATACAAGCTACCTAGCCTAAGGTACAACAACCAGTCACCATGATCTGGTCAGCACCTCAACCTCATGGTATACAAACTAGTACAAGTTTGCCATCATTAAGGTCAAACCTCTAGGAACTTAGAAGTTCAAACTATACAGGGTTGGAAAAATCATAAAGTACATTCAACTCCTCATAACTTCAAAACCTAAAGTATCCTTATATCATAGGTTTTCCATTACCTTGGTCAAAATCTAACATCACAAGCCTCACTCTAGGCCAAAAGGTTCACTCAACAAGTAATCAAGCCTGACAAAGCACCCATTCTTATAGAGTGACTGGAAGCTTGTCCCTAAAGTGCAATTACTCAAAACTTGAGAGTTAAATTTTTCCCTCTAAATAAAATCTTATTTAAAATTCATAGTTCTTTCTGGATCCAAATCTCCTTCTGAATCCATTGGGCCTATCAATATTCAAATCTCCCTCTAAATCCAGGGCTTGTCACAGACTTTGTTTTGATATTATAACATTTTATAGCCTAGACAATCTCCAGCATGTAACTGCAAACCTATTTTAGGGAGATCACAAAAAATTAGTTACAACCAAGTAATGAAAATAAAACAAGAGATTAGTGTTATTAAAGAAATCAATAATAGTACAAGAATAGAAACAGATCACTTATCTTTTATGAACAACAACAACTCACTCTTGATATTGTATTTATTGAAGTCATCGATCTAGAAATCATACATGTTTTTCTTCATTTCAACAAATCATCCAGGGTTTTATCCAAACCCTAAGCATTCTCTTATCAAGCCTTTCTAGACTTTCAAACCCTAGAAATCAAAAAGTTGTAAAACCCTAATTGTTATTTTTGAAAATAATGAATCTATCTAAAATTGTCCAAAAAAACTAAATTCAATTATGCATATCATTCATAGTCTTCAATATATTTTTTCACAAAGGATATATTACACTAGGGTTTTTTCAAAAACCATTAAAACCCTAAGCCTTATGTTATAGGTCAATTTGGGCACCATTCCCAATGACCTGGTTAACTAGGCATCATCTCCAGGACCAATGATCAAAGGGTCTATAATTCCCTATCATTTCAGTTACTATATTCCCTAAGTGGAGAAAATCTTGATCCCGAAGTCGAACAATGGGAAGTTGTTCATGTATTGGTCATCCCACAAATTTCTATAGCTATTGAAACTCCCATATCACACAGTCAACTGTTTGAAATATGTTTTGGGCCTGACGGTGAAGTTCTTCCACCTAGTTTGATTTCGATTGAAGAAATATCACAAGACTAGACACCTTTAACTCCAACTCATTTTTGGTAGGAGCTTTACCTGTACGAGTCTTTTCCTCAATCACCTTCCTTTGCTTTTGTTGATCTTGTTTCACTTTGAGTTCCCATAGACTCTATAGGGTATACATTGGGTCATTTGACCATGGCTGAGATAACATCCCTGACTGAACCATCTATTTCAGCTGCGACAACATCTGTTGTTGCTTCATTTTCGATGTTTTGTCCATTGACTTCACCTATGTCATCATCTGGAATCCTATCTAGTTCCTCTCCTTGGTGGCTAGTGATACCACATATGTTACCCTCAGACATTCCTAAATTCAATGAAACCATGGAGAAGATCCATCAACTCATGTTATGACTTATCATTTATGGTGTTTATCAAATTCCCTAAATGGTGATTCTGTTCGATTACGTCTTTTCCAGCGAACGCTCACAGGTCTGGCAGCTAAATGGTACATTGAATCACCTAGAGCTTCTTTCGAAAATTTCATTGCCTTAGCTACTGTCTTTTTTACCCATTTCTAGTTACCGATCAGATACAAAATTGGAACGGAACTCTTGACCAACTTCATACAGAGTAATGCTACTCACATTTCAGAGCATATTCATGAGTGGCATCACCGTCGACGAATGGTTAAGACATTTTTTCCTTATCAGCTCCTTGTTGAATGGTTCATTAAGTCCCTATTACCATCTATAACTGAGGATATGGTTGAAGGTGGCGTCATCACAGAAGAGCAAGTTATCGCTCGCGCCCAATATTTAGACTTGATTTATACTCAATCTAGCACGCTCTACGAAAAAATCCCAAATGCGTCGCGATACAATTTCAATGTTCCTCCTCAAATTAAGGACTCTCATGCCAGAGATGGATTGATAGGCACTACAAACACACACCACACTACTACATCTGATCCAACTCCTACTTCTGAAATAAATGTCGTGTCATTTGAAAAAGGAAAAAGTGATAAGTAACCAGGAGGTAAGAAAAAAGGGAAATCAAAGAAAAAGAAAACTTCTAACCTACAGGAACGATCATCTGATCAACCGTCAGGACCACGGAAGCCTCGTTATCCATGCATAATCTATAATGAGGAACACTTTGTTAGGGATTTTCCTCACCGTTCTGAAGTCTCAAAAATCATCAAGACTTCTCATGCGTCAGCTGTGTTGACAGACCCATTTCCAAATCCGGACACAAATTTGGTTGCTACGGATCCAGCTCCTAGTTCCCAAGTGTTAATGTTATCCACTACAAAACCTTCACAAGATATTTTGGTGTCGACGCGAAATAAAGACTATGGTAGTCCAGCTACTAATCAACCTACTACCTCGACAACGAATCCATCTAATGAATTGGTACCACCTCCTGTTATTCCTGAATTGACGATTAAGCCACCAAAGGGAGTAATTCATAAATCAACATATAATCCTCGAGCAAGAGCTGCACAAAATTATAATACAGTTGAAGATTTGGCTCAATGATCCCCTTCAGCTATGTCTGCTCTTGAGGTATTACAAAATTTTCCCTCCCAGAAGCAGGATTTATTGTCGGCCATTGGTGGAATTGATCTGATTGATTCTACTCTTGTTGTCTTTAATCATACGGGATATGTGCCGCAATCACCATCAGAATTGGCATTCTCCATCCAAGTAAATGTTCTCAATCACCTTGTTCATCGCACTATTATTGATGAGAGAGCATCTACGTGCATTATGTCTCTAAACTGTTGGAAGTCACTTGGCTCGCCGTGATTATCACAATCATCAATGACGTTGAAGGCTTTTGATGGAAGAACATAAAAACCTTGTGGTATTATCAATAATCTGCAAGTTGAATTAGGGGGCTAAACAGTAAGTATTGATGTTGAGTTTGTTGACGGACCCCTTGAATATAATATTTTACTTGGAATACCATGGGTATATGCAATGACTACCATTGTTTCTACATATTTTAGAATGGTTGCCTTTCCTCATAAAGGTACAATCACAGTCATTAATCAATTATCCTTTTTTGCTTCCGCTTCGTAGGTAACTGGAAGCGTTCCATATATTCACTTACCCCAACTAGAAATCCAAAACATTGGTGTAGGACTCTTAAAGGATTCCACTCTTATGGGAACCTTTGCATTACCGCCGCCTGCGACGTCGGTAGAAATTGCGAGCATAAAGACCTGCTACATGATCTCTTCCAGTCTATCTGGCTTAAGGAAGAGTACGGGTGATTCTGATATTTCTACATTAGATGATGTTTTACCGCTCAGCCCCATTGAGCTACAATAGATTTCAATCTATTTGGCTTGGGTGGAAAATCCGAAATCAGCGTTGCCGAGTGTTTGGGTTGATCGTTCATTAGATTTTGGTACTCCATCTGATCCATTTTCCTCAAAAATTTTGACACATGAAAATATTTTGGAAGCTATGATGGTAGAAGGAGAACCATGGGAAGATTATCATTATCGTTCCCATCTTCTAGATTATGAAGAAAATAATCTTAGTGAACTATATCACCCATCCATTCAAAATTTATTTCTGAATTCTTTTCCGATTAATGCAATTGAATCTTAGCCAAATTTATCTAATATCGAAGAAACGATTTCTATCGATATTTTGACTAAACCTGGCGTTGTAGAAAATATTCATGTCGATGTATCTTGTTCTCCATCAGAACTTGATTCATATCACTCTCTTTTTCGTGAATTTCGTGATGTATTCGCTTGGTCTTACGAGGAAATTTCAGGCATAGATACTAGTATAGTTGAACACACTATTAATATGTATCCTGAAGTCAAACTGGTGCGTCAACGACTTCGTCCTGTTCATCTGAAGAAAGCCACCGCCATCAAAGCAGAAGTTGAAAAACATTTTCGTACTGGTTTCATTTACCCTTGTCCACTAACTGAGTGGGTTTCCAATATCGTTCCTATTATGAAAAAACAAGGAACAATTAGAGTGTGCGTCGATTATCGGGATTTTAATCAGGCTTGTCCAAAATACAACTATCCTACTCTCTTTATCGACTAGATTATTGACGATTGTGCTGGATGCGAGATTTTTTCATTCATGGATGGATTTTCTGGCTACAATCAAATCAATATCTGCCTAAATGACCAACATAAGACAACATTCATCTGTCCTTGGGGCACATTTGCATATAGGAAACTCCCATTTGGTTTAAAGAACGTTGGGGCAACTTTTCAGAGAGCAATGGATTATTCTTTTAATGACATCAAGCACATTTTTCAACCATATCTAGATGATTTACCAGCGCATTCACGAAATCGGACTGATCACCCAATGCATTTGAGAACCATTTTCTTACGCTGCCGACACTACAAGATACGCCTCAATCCACAAAAATGTGTGTTTTGTGTTGGTTCTGGTCGATTTCTTGGATTAGTAGTCTCAAAAGAAGGAATTCGAATAGACCCATTGAAGGTTCAGGCCATTTTTTATTTGCCTACAGATATAGAAACTTCAAGTAAAGGCTAACTTCCTGAGAATGTTCATTCCAAACTATGCCAAAATGGCTAAAGGATTTACTCGATTATTGAAAACGAGGTTCCCTTCCATTGGGACCAAGTTACGCAAGCTTCTTTTGATGCTGTCAAGGACCATCTTGTCCAAGCATCATTAATGTATCCTCCAAATTATCAAAATGATTATTTCCTATATATCGTCGCATCTGAAACGACCATCGCTATGGTTTTGGTCCAAGTAGAAGATGGAATTGAACATCCGATCTATTATTTGAGTCGTAATCTCAATGATATGGAAGTTAAGTACTCGTACGTGGAAAATATTTCCTTGGCAGTTGTTCAAGCTGTCCAAAGATTTCGCTATTATATTCTGCTCCGAAAAACAACAATAGTTTTGGATTGCAACCCCATGACTTACATCTTATCACGTCAATTTCTGGGGGGCAAATATTCAAAATGGATCATCATTTTGCAGGAATTTGATTTATAATTCATCAAATCCAAGTCAAAGAAGTCTTTAGTTTTGGTTGAGCTTCTTTGTGACCTTCCCTCTGATAGTAATGCAACTACGTCGGAACAATCTATTCCAGACGAGTCTCTGTTTTTGATCAGATCTTCTGATCCCTGGTATGGAGATTTCATCATTTATCTCCAAACCCAAAAAAATTTACCTAATACCTCTCGCTCTGATCAGCGATGTATTCGATACCAAGCCAAAGATAATCTGATCGTCGGTGATACACTTTATCGTCATGGTGTTGATACCATTTTAAGGAGGTGCCTCACTCATGAGGAGGTTGAAAAAGTGCTAAATGATTGCCATGATGGGGCTTGTGGTGGACATTTATCTGGTTATTCTAAAGCGCATAAGATACTGCTTGGGATTGCTTTTGGCCTACTGTTTTTGAGATTGTATCCTCACGGTCAAAAGTTATACGCCATGCTGAATTTATGACCATAAAATCCATCAACTTCCCGGCGCCAATGCGTCATGTTGTCTATGTGGGACCATTTGCAAAATAGGTGTTGACTTCATGACCTGTAGCCCTCCTTCGTATAGCCCTCCTTCGTCCGAGGGTATGGTTATATTATTGTCGCAGTCGACTATTTTACCAAATGGGCCGAAGCGATGCCTACATTCAACAACATAGGACAAACAACTGCATTTTTTTTCTTCAATCACATCATTGCACGGTTTGGGGTCCCACAAGCTATAGTTACAGATCATGGGAAGCATTTTCACAACCATATGATGTCTGAATTAACAGCCAAGTTAGGATTGTCACATGATAATTCTACTCCTTATTATCCACAATCAAATGGACAAGTTGAGGCTATTGATAAAATTCTTAAACGAATGCTTCAACGAATGATAGGAGTATGTAAAAGGAACTAGCACTTGATCTTGTACTCCGCCTTGTGGGTGTATCGAACCTCGGTGAGAAACACAACCGGATTTACTCCTTTTCAATTGGTGTATGGTCTGGAAGCTATCTTACCAATCCAATGCGAAATATCAATCTTTAAAACTCGCGATAGACTTGTTACCTGACACCTCAGAAGAAGAAGCATGTCTCGTTAACCTCATCCATCTAGATGAAACGCGTCGTGAAGCCCAATTGGCCAATGAAGCGCATAAGAGATGTATAAAGGCACAATATGACAAAAATTTCCAGCCTCGCATCTACTCAGAGGGCGACTTGGTCCTTCTTTATGATCAAGAAGCTGATGTTATAGGTACAGGGAAATTCGAACCATTATGGCATGGCTCCTATATTGTCAAAAGAGTTCTTGCTAAGGGTGCCTACGAGTTAGTTGTTTACAATGGAATTCCATTGGCATAGCCTAGAAATGGGTTGTATTTAAACATTACTATGCTTAATCATGAGCGTAGTAATTTTTTGTATTATATTGTTTATATGTTGTTGATTTTCATTCACTATCTTAATTTGTTTTTTAGATTTTTCTTAACGATGGTCATCTGCTTTACATTTCATCGCAGATGACTAAATCTTCGGAACCATTTGTTGGATATGTTGATGGTGCTAGTCGTAGTATGCAGAATCTATCCTCTGCAGCGTGGGCCATTTTCTCTCTAAACAGCAAGTTAGTGAGTTTTCGAGGGATTTGTATTGGTAGATCAACGAATAATATCACTGCATATAGCGCGTTGATCGAACTTCTCTCTGATGCCATTTCATTTGGTATTAATCGCATAATCATAAGGTTAGACTCACAACTTGTGGTACTACAACTTACTAGTATTTATTCTGTTAGAAATCCAACACTTCTTAGATTGTTCCTAAGAGTTCGACTTTTGGAGAGACATTTTGATTTCATTCAATATCAACACATTTACAGAAATATGAACACTTTAACTGATTCATTAGCTAATCAAGTTTTAGACATACATTTGCGACATAGATAAAGAAAACATTCACATCATTGAAATGGATTGTGAATTAAACATAGGAAAAACTCTGAAAACACATAGATAGATAGTTATAGGTTTTTACAAAATTTGTGCCCAAGACACGTTGGTCATCTGACCTAAAAATGTATGCAAAAATTCATAAGTAAACTAGTGGTGCTCATGATAGCACGCTATATATCTAGCAATCCTACGGAGCAACTGCATCCAACAACTAGGAACCCCAATTGTGTGTCGCTGCAAAGCATGGGAAGCTCTTCGATTCGGCAATCTGGAATCCCAAAGGTCAACCCCTCTATGTGTTGTTAGAGCTCAGCAAGAGTCTCAGCCATATCAAGCTCCTGAAGGACTGCTCTCTCGACAGCCCTCTCTGCTGGCGCATCTGCTTCGCGCTTTGGTTCCTCTATTGGTTGAACGTGACCAATATCTGCATTACATTAAACATTTAGTTTAGTATTGGAAATAAATCAAAACAAAAAAAATTGTATAAACCTTATAAAAATAAAAAAACATGGTCGAATTATTCTTACCTATTGCACCCCACTGAGCGCCTTCCGGTAAAACTAGATCTGGATCTCCTTGGAAGTCGATGCCTGTGTATGCATACTCATCGATGGTGATGATCTGTCACCGGAACCAGGCAAAGAATGCAGTCGAGAACACAACGGTCGATTGGCCTGCATGCCGACCCATTATTTCTACCCATCTCTACATTCGAGGATCTCTAGGACTAGATATATCCAATGTTACATGTTGTGGCTACATCAGTGGAATCCGTTCCAAAGAAAAGGAGATAAGGATGGAACCATAACTGAAATTTTTCTTCCTTCCTCCCTTTGCTTTATTCAATTGTTCCTTTATCTGAGATAGAACAGCTTCAGACCAGTTGAAGACTGTTGGCTTTAAGCACTCTAGTGCATACTGCATATACGATCTATTTGCTACATGGAGTGTAATGGTGCCAACAAGTTTAGCGATCGTGAAAAGGATGGTTCTCAAAGGCAAATCCCTGACATCTCAGATGTTTATTTTTCCATATTTGCTAGATTCTGACCCTGGATAGCAATACTGCATAACATAATCCCTCACTGTCTCTCCTCCAACGGTAGACCCTGTGAGAGAAATGAGAAAACCTCTCCTCGACAAACCTGCGAGAAAATACACATCCTCAATTGTTATGGATAACACTTGATTTTTTATGTGAAATGCCTCTATCGTTGGATCCCATGCTCGAACAAGGAACTCCAAGAGTTCTATTTGTTGCCTCATTCCTGACAATTTAAAGTACTTAAGTAGCCTGCAATCTCTTAAAGCTCTTACAGTACCTGGATCATTCAAGGAAATCATATCTTGTTCTTCATGTTATTTTTCTCTCCATGTAATCGTCATTATAATCTGATGGAAACCTGAAAATCAACCATAAGGTCCATTAGATACCATTCATTGCAAAAAACTAGGCAAATTTTGGACACAGCATGAAAACCAAAAACTTCAACAGCACCCAACGCACTCCCCGGGTTGAGACAGTGCATTGCACATGCAGGTACACTTCACTGTACCTACTATGCAATGCAGGATTCGACATTCAAGGGTGTGTTGCCCTCATTTTTGGCATAATTTACCCTGGGGGCCTGAAAACCCTAAAAAAATGCAAGGAATGGTAATGAAATGAATACTGAAAGAAAGAGGAGGTTCATCACACTAACCTAGATCAAACGGTGATGAAATTTGTCCATAGAAACAACCGCAATCAATGACTGAAATTTGGGGGCAAAATCAGGTTCAGAGCTCCAAAATGCAAATGGTAACTATGGAATGGTAAAAATGAATAGTGAAACTACTTTTTATAGTCATTTAATTGTTTGCAAATTAAATGTATTGCTATGACTATAGTTTTATTATGTTTTTATCATGAAAAAAATATTTTTAATCCATTTTATGTTGTTCTAAACATGAAATACAACTGATGAACATATTGGTTGTGCAGATTTATTCAAAGAATGACTTGACCACAAAGCATACTTTTTCTCCTTCTTTTTCGAGCTTTGTGAAAAATGAAAAAGGATTTGAAGTGCACTTTTATCTATTTTTCAAGCTTTGATAACAACGAAAAAAGAACCCTTGGAGTCTTTTTTTAGCTCTTTTCAGACTCCAATAATGTGAAAAGATTGCCGAGCACTTGTCATTTCGAGCTCATTAAAGTAAATCAATTGATATCTGCTCAGTATAAGTTTAACCCTTTTCCAGACAGAGATGGATTATTTACAAAAAAGGAATACCTTGGTTAAACATGACCAAAGAGGTTCTCTCAGATATTATTTTACACTTTTTCGGATCTAAGTGACAAATTTACGAAAAAGTACTTTTGGAGTTCTCTTTCTTCCTCTTTTTCAGACTCTCTAAATATGAAAAAGGATTGGGCTATCACTATCGTTAAGCTCGTTAAAACATAAAATAGCAACGGGCTTGTCGATCATGGCAAGAATCGAGTTTCATTCATCGCTAGACTCATAAATTATTAAATAGTGATACTTTATTTTCCCGAAGGGTTAAAATATAGATCAAGAAAATGTTATCCTCCTCAATCTTGTTAAAAAATAAAGAGGTACTGGTTGACAAATGACCGAGGAAAATTTGGGAAAAGTAAGTAAAGTTTCTTTTTGGTAGCAATTCATTGTTGAACATGACACTTCTTTCACTCCATGTCTGTGACTGTTTGGGTTGGGTAATCATCTTGACGGTTCATTCACACTTATGGTTCATCATACCTTCACTTCGGTTTTGGGTCAATGCTGCCAACTCATCACAGTGTCGCCGATATGTTCAAGAGAAGTCATCCAGTGATTAAAAACTCATCCATCTGCAATACTCGTAAACCTTCATTTTCATGACCGTCATCCCTGAAAATTTCTATATCAAGTCATACCCTTGTCTCCGAAATTAGTAACTCTTGTTTTGCAATAAGGTGACTTCCTGTCGATGACAAATCAATATCCAGGAAGTTCACTTAGAAACATCAGATTCTAGTACCATGAGGCTTGTTACAGCGTCGACAAGATCCTCACTTCCAGACCTTTGACTGAAAGATTTTGTTTGGCGTTCGACATCAAATCATCTATTCACACCTTACGAAATGTACTGCAGTACCTTGAGGGCCATTTTCATTAATGGTGGTTCTCTCGCATTTGTTAACATCTCACATCATTGGTTGGTAATCAAACAATGTCTTTCCATGTTTGACGACAAATCATATATTCGCATGGCTAGACTTGTACCTGAATGATCGAGTGAACGAGATAAGAAGACCCTGGATCTAGTTTCATCTATCCGGGCTGCGATTTCAGGATTGTTGTACACACCATCTGTACGATGACCTTATATACATATTGTCATCCAAACATGGGCCTATATCTATAGGCATGTCTGCATCTAGGCAACATTCCAATGTAGACAACTTTTTGAATTATGTACATGTTATTAGATTGTTTTATGTGCTGACTATGGGAATGCCTACCCTCAACAATTATGATCAATAGAGAATATATCATGATGAAATGTATTGTAAGATTGATGCAGGTGACTATTCCGCTTCGTTTCTAGGCTCATCACAACATAAAGCGTCTCAATCAAATGTTATTATTATTTGGATCTCATGCTTTAGGGGCCAATTGTTATGGGTCAATTTGGGCACCATTACCAATGACCTGACATCATCTCCAGGACCATTTATCAAACGGTTTATCATTCCCTATCATTTCAGTTGCTACATGCCCTAAGACAAGAAACATTATAGATCAAGCAAGACTTTCATCAAGCAATAATTTCCATGGTTTGAAGCTTATTGTATAGCATATGAGAGCTCACCAATGCAGGCTCTAAGGGGCCTAAGTGTGTTTCATATGCAGGTAGCCCCATGCAATGCAAAGGACTTCCCAACATTCAAAGGTGCATTGGTTGTTAGTCATCAGTATTTTTACCTGTTTCGATGACTAGATTCCTTGGTTGAGCTTTCTAGAAGCTAATCTCAATCTGTCAATTTGTCATCTAGAAAACACCTCAAATTTTTTTTGTCTTCCTACCCCTCTTCTTCAGCCTATAATGAGAAAAACCTTTCAGTTTCCCTACCTATCACAATTCAGCAAAGCCTCCCTGTCTATAGTTGTTATACGTTTGTCTCTCTATCATCAAAATCCTTTGTTTTTTATGCAACTCACTGTCCAACATTTAACAAAGTGTCTTCCCCTCTCTCACTGATCACTTTGTCATGTGATAACCTACTCATGCCTAAGAAGCCATTCAAAATATATTGCAAAGTATGTAGGTCTAGGTGGTGGTGTTTTAGGGAAAATTCCTTGGCAAAACTGTCTTGGCAAAATAGTGATGTTTTTGTAAGCCTTTTCAAATGATAAGGACAAGGTCAAATTTTTGAGGGAAACTTTCTTGACAGAAAAAGCTTGGATGCATAAAGTTGAAACCTAAAAATATCAAAGAGTGCCCAGAAAATGTTTTAAAAGGACCTCCTTCACTAATGAGCAGAGGTTCAATAGTGCTTTCAAGGGATCTAAGTAATCTAAATGGCATAACCTCCTTCATAACAAGCAGAGGGTTAAAATTCATCAAATATTGACAGTGTTTGGGAAAATTTGCAGTGATAGAGAGTGTTCAGGAATCAGTCTTTTTATAATTGTCTTCAAATGACAAAGCATAAGGAGAAGCAACTTTTAAAATGTGTTCGTGATTTGGTCAAAGATTTATCTTGCAAATTGGAAGGGATAAGTCATTTTGTCAAAAAGGGAAACCCCTCAACAAAAGCACAAAAACTCTTTTCAAAACAACTACAAAGTAAAAGGAGAAGTTTTTTTTTTCAAATTGATAAGAGAGAGAAAAGTGTGCTTTTCAAATTATAAAGTCCCGGCCAAAGTATCTTCGCATCATTGTGTGAACCTTGTGGGAAAAAGAGACGAGCTTCAAACGACCATTTGATACCTTTCATAAGTGCGACGTGCCTGAAATTTGCTACGACGCACCTGTAGGTGTTCACAGAAGAATTTTATACACGGCGCGATGCGCTTGTGTGTGTCAACCAACTGGCACGCCCGGTGTTCAAAGGGCGCCCAGTGCCCGACCCGACAACATCCACAACAACGTGCAAGTGCTACGCGTCTGTGCACAAGAGCATAGCACCACTCAAAAGACCTCCAACTCACCACAAATTAGATTTTTTGCACGGTGAAATTGTCTCCAAAAGCAGCCAACGCATTTTCAAGAGGTATTCCTTGTTTTCCTCACCTAAGTTTGTGATCTTGAGAGGTTTTAAGAATCAATTTTGTTAAGGAAAAGACACATTATAATGAAGGAAAAAAAGCAGTTTATTCTAAAAACCACCATGTTTACAAAGAGACAACAAGACAATGTTTAAAGAGGAAGGAACCTTGTCAGTTTAAAAAACTTGTTTGGTTTGGTTGTTTAAAAAAGAAACACAATCCACAAAGAGAAAATCAACTTTTGTGCTAAAGGAAAAAGGGCCTGTTTTCAAAGTCAAAAATGTGTTTGCAAAGTGATGAAAAGTAACACAGTTTAGAGAAATAGACTTATTTTCATAGAAAAATACAGTCTTGCAAGAGGGGAAAACAGTGTTTGAAGAAAGGCTTAATTCAGTCAAAGACCTGTGTTGGTAAGTAAGTGAAGGAAAAGCCTAAACAAAACTATGCCTCCAAAGAAGGCCAGCAAGGGTGGATTTCACAAGAGGTTTGAACCTGTTACAACTCAAGAAATAAATGACTCCCCTTCGGTTCTTTTCAACTTCCATGAGATAGGATGCCTTGATTTTTGTCAAAAAGTCCAGGAGGTCACCAATTACCCTCCCTTAACACAACTATTCGCCCTGAGGCTGCAAGGAAAACATGTCCACCTAGTAGGTCTAGACTTTAAACTCACTCCTAGGGTTGTCTCCAAAGAAACTAAGATTCCCTATATAGGAGAAAAATGGTTCAAACAGGCATACCTGGATCTAAATAACTATAAACCCTTCCTAAAACCAGACCATCAGGATGCTTTCCAAGCTATATTTCCTTTTTCTCACTTTTTGAGCAGCTATGCCCCCCTCATGAGAGTTATCAAGAAGTATTTCACATGTGAAGGGAGGTATGTCCGAATTTATTCCTATCACATCAAGCTTCTCATGCATTTCACAAGAACTCAGTTACTAAATCTCCCTTTCTTCCTCTGCAAAAGCATAGACAAGATGTCCTCCCTTTTTCAAAAGAGACCTCCTGCTTAGAAAAAAGCTAGTATTTTCCATCATTCTCTCATCAAAATCATCATCCTTCACCAGCTTGAAAAGAAAGGAGTGTCTTGGGAGACTTTCATTTCTCATCCAGATTTTGCTACTGCCTCTTCATCTCATGGCCCATCTCATGGATAGTGAAAAAGAGCAGTCCTATGAAAGCAGGCATGAAGTTAGTGATGATGAGGAACATAGAGACACTAAGCAAAGTAGTGAGCATGAACCAAGTGACAAACCACAGGGCAGTGACCATGAGTATACTATTGATGGTGAAGAAATATCACCAAAGGATACCGCGATGTGCCTGTGTGTGTCAACCAACCATCCTGCCTGGCGTTCAGAGGGCGCCCAGTGCCCAACCCAAAAACATCCACAACGGCGTGCAGGTGCTACGCGCCTATGCACAGGAGCGTAGCACCGCTCAAAAGACCTCCAACTCACCACAAATCAGATTTTTTGCACGGTGAAATTGTCTCCAAAAGCAACCAACGCATTTTCAAGAGGTATTCCTTGTTTTCCTAGCCTAATTTTGTGATCTTGAGAGGTGTTAAGAATCAATTTTGTTAAGGAAAAGACACAACCTAATGAAGGAAAAAACATAGTTTATTCTAAAAACCACCATGTTTACAAAGAGACAAAAAGACAGTGTTTAAGGAGGAAGGAACCTTGTCAGTTTAAAAAACTTGTTTGGTTTGATTGTTTAAAAAAGAAACACAATCCAAAAATAGAAAAGCAGCTTTTGTGCTAAAGGAAAAAGGGCCTATTTTCAAAGTCAAAAATGTGTTTGCAAAGTGATGAAAAGAAACACAGTTTAGAGAAATAGACTTATTTTCATAGAAAAATACAGTCTTGCAAGAGGGGAAAATAGTCTTTGAAGAAAGGCTTAATTCAGTCAAAGACCTGTGTTCGTAAGAAAGTGAAGGAAAAGCCTAAACAAAACTATGCCTCCAAAGAAGGCCAGCAAGGGTGGATTTCACAAAAGGTTTGAGCCTGTTACAACTCAGGAAATAAATGACTCCCCTTCGGTTCTTTTCAACTTCCATGAGGTAGGTTGCCTTGGTTTTTTCCAAAAAGTCCAGGAGGTCACCAATTACCCTCCCTTAACACAGTTGTTCGCCCTGAGGCTGCAAGGAAAACATGTCCACCTAGCAGGTCTGGACTTTAAACTCACTCCTAGGTTTGTCTCCAAAGCAACTAAGATTCCCTATATAGGAGAAAATTGGTTCAAACAGGCATACCTAGATCTAAATCACTATAAACCCTTCCTAAAACCAGACCATCGGGATGCTTGCCAAGCTTATTTCCTTTTTCTCACTTGTTGAGTAGCTATGCCCCCTCATGAGAGTTATCAAGAAGTATTTCACATGTGAAGGGAGGTATTCCCGAATTTATTCCTATCACATCAGGCTTCTCATGCATTTCACAAGAGCTCAGTTACTAAATCTCCCTTTCTTCCTCTGCAAAAGCATAGACAAGATTTCCTCCCTTGTTCAAAAGAGACCTCTTGCTCAACAAAAGGCTAGTCTTTTCCATCATTCTCTCATCAAAATCATCATCCTTCACCAGCTTGAAAAGAAAGCAGTGTCTTGGGAGACTTTCATTTCTCATCCATATTTTTCTACGACCTCTTCATCTCATGGCCCATCTCACATATCCTCCTCACCCTCCACTCACTATGTCTCTCCTTCATCAAGTCCAAATACTCCTCAAAATCAAGAATCTCCTATGATTGATAGTGAAAAAGATTAGTCCTATGAAAGCAAGCATAAAGTTAGTGATGATGAGGAACATAGAGACACTAAGCAAAGTAGTGAGCATGAACCAAGTGAAAAACCATAGGGCAGTGACCATGAGTGTACTATTGATGGTGAAGAAAGCTCACCAAAGGATAAGGAAGTTAGTGGCACTCAACAAATTATTGAGGATGAAGAGCAAAGCATCCCTAAACAGAGCAGTGAAAATGAGCAAGGGAATAGTGATGATGAAGATCAAAGGGAAGATTTTCAAAGCAGTGATGAGTAACGCCACATTCCTTAACAAAGTCATGAAACCAATCAAATGGACAGTGAAAAAGGCGCCTCCCAGCAAATTAGTGACCATGGTGGTAGCCCACAAATAGATTCCAAGGATAACAGTGAAGATGATGGTAGTTTGCAAAATGACAATAAAGACAGTCATGATGGAAATAGCTCATATGAAAAACTTGAAAACAGTGAGCATGGTAAGGGCAACACACCAGGACAACTTCAAAACAGTGAGGGAGGTGACAATGGGTTGCAGATATGTTTTTGGTATCCTATTATATTGAATTGATTGTCCTTGATGGAAACCCTCTCGACAAAGGATGATACCGGGACCGTATGAAGAAATCAGAAATCCATCAAATAGCTTTATACAAGGCATTGATAATACTAAATGTATATCTCGTTTTCTGAATAATTTTGACGACGGACAATTGAAATCCATGATAGTTAAGAAACTTGGTGTTGGGTTTGATGGTGCTCCAGATACGCTTAGAGGTACCAATGTTAATACTGCCGATCGTGTATCCCAACTGCGTACAATGAATCAACGAGTGATAACCCTTGTATTATGGAGTAAGGTGTTTTCATATTCCAAATGGTGGATCGGAAAGCACGCGTAGAACCGAGTCGAATGTCCGAAAGAATTTCATCGTAGCCGTATAACATTAATTGTGGTTACAAGGAACCCACAACGTGAGGAATCTAATCGGCGAAAGTACGCCGACGGAACCCGGAGTAGAGGGCTAACCTTGCGAATGAACAAGTGAACGTGGTTTAAGGTCAAATGGTTTTTATCGCACCAATTGGTGCAGCGAAAGCTAAACAGTAGAGGGGGAGAGCGATTCCATAGATCGATCGACGCGTGTCCCCGAGCGACTTTTGAAAACCGCCTCCACCGTGCCATCGCGCGTTAATGTTTGGACCAAGGATGTCGCGCGATATTGTGCTGTGCGCTCGTCGATCTGGAATGGAGCCATCGTACTCGTTACCGTATGAGGAAGGTGTACGATGGGAGCAAATCACTAAGATTTTGCGAGTATGTGATCGGGTCATGGATTATATATGTGGGCCTGGCTTAAATTATATTAATTAATCTAAGGTTTATGTGGTTAATAAAGGATGTTGAAGGGTGGTGAAGTTGGCGAAATATGAAACATCTGGAGAAATGTACGTGGGTTAATATATAAACATCTCACGAACACATAAAATCAGTGGTCGTTATATATATGTCTTGGGGAGTTCATAACTAAAGGAGAACTTGATTAATATCTCGCCCGATTGGGAGTTATTAAAAGCCTTAGATTAATTATCTAATTGCAAAATCAAGAAAATATAACAATAAGAAATTGTTTGGGGCTTGGGTAGACCGCCGGATTACTTAATTGATCCCGTCCGTAAATACCATCACGGTTGGGTGGTTTTGACTCATAGTTTTAACAAAGGCAAAAACTATAAGGAGAAGAGGATTAGAAAATGTGTGCATGCGGAGGGGTTGTTAATGAATAACCCTTGAGATATCTACGATTGAACTCGTTTTCTGAAAAAGCTGAACGAAGATGCACCCAAGGAGTTAATGAAGGTCTCAAGATCTCTAGATCTAGAAAATGATGAATCTTCTAGGAAGATCTCAGTAAAAGAAATAATGAAGACTCGACGTAAGTCCGATGAAGAAATTGAAGAAATTTGGTGGATCCGAGGGGTTGAAGTCTTCTACATGAAAGTGGAAGCTTTCGCCAAGACAAGCCGGTGTCAAAACCGTGGAGTCGGAGCCTTCCGCAGTGACTGGAGAATGAGAGAAGGCTGTAGCCTCTCGCAAGTGGGTGCCTCGTGTGTCGATGTCCGCGCTAGTACAAAAAATTGCAAGTAGTTTTCTTTATAATAAATATTGAAGATGAGATGACAGCAGCAGCGGGTTTTCTCCCAAATTGGGTTTCCACCTTAAAACTCGGTGTTCATGTGTGTTGCTTATGTGTGATGGCTTATTCGTTATTACCGCACATGCTTAATGCTTACTAAACTTCGATGAATGAATGTTGCAATAATCTAAGTAAAGAATTAAATGCATAATTTTTAGAGTCGATCTAAAATACCGATTCACCCCCCTCTCGCATTTTTCCAACAATTGGTATCGTACAGGTCCTTCGAAAAGCTTAGTCGTCAGAAGGAAGATCAATCAAGATGAGCAATCAAGATGGAATAGCATCTATCGTGTGCCTCCGCTCTTCAACGGAAACAATTTAAGAGCCCGGAAAACAAGGATGAGAGATCCTATCTTTAGTCTCTCGGGGTGCAAAATGTATATTATTGTCATGGTAGGATATCAATATCCGTACCCACAAAGATCAACAAAGATTCAACGGAAAGAAAGAATTATGAAACAAATTCAAAGGTTAATGCTCTATTGGGAAGTCTAACTCAATCGAATTGTCAAAGTCATGCGCTGAATACAAGAAAGGCAAAGATGGGACAAAATCATTCTAAGCTATGAAGGCATGTACAAAAGGTGCTAAACTCCAAACTCTCGTAACTAATATGAGAACCTAAAAATCCATAATGAGGAGTATCACACTTTTTTACGACTTGATGATATTTTAAATCGTATGAGAAACTGGGAGAAACAATAACCGAATCTACTTTGGTTGAGAAAGTTTCAAGATCACTAACGACAAAATTGAGGCCAAAGCTTCTCATTTTAAGAAAAGACCTTCTGCACCCATCATAGTAACTTCATGACATACTAACTCGTATATGAAATGAGAAGAGGAGGACCATCCGAAGTCAAAGAAGCCATCTTAGAGCATCTACAAAAAGGGAAAGAAGTAAAAGAGACAAGGATCAGGGTATATCTCTTTAAGAAGATAAGGTAAATTTGTAAAAGAAAACTCCAACTTGGTACAAGACTAAGCCAGGAGGGTAAGCTTCCTTTCAAATGTTTTGCTTGTGGAAGAGTTGGCTTTCATTATGTCATAAGTGTCCTCACAAAGAAACACATGAAAGAGGAAAGGAAGCAAGAAGAAGGAAAAGAACTCCGTTTAGCACTAGAAAAGTTACTATACTCATGAAGACAAATATGGATGGGTTAATGACAGTGAGGAAGAATGTGAACAAGATCTTAGACTTCTCATGGCATTTGAAAAGGAGTCTAGAGAAGAAAAGGATACTTTTATGGATGCTTTAGAGGACAATGATTTTCTTGATGAAATCAATCAACTCAAAATATGCTTAAGAAAGTAAAATAACCATAGATACCGAAAAACCAAATTTCTTCAAGAAAAAGGAGAAACATAATGAGAAATAAATGAAATAGTAAGTCTAAGAAAAGAAATTGAGAAAGTAAAGACTTTGAATCTTAGATTTGCTAAAGGATCTGAAACCAGATGAGATTATCAAGATAGCAATATCCTCTTCTAAAGACAGTCTTGGATATACCTGAGAATCTTCTCAAAGCCTTTCACACCAAATTATCTAAAAGCAAGCACAAATGCTAAAAGAGACAACATTCTCATTTCACAAGGGAATAAATAATATTTATTAAGATAAGGCATGACCATCTCAATTCAAAGAACACTAGTCAGAGTAACTTTCTCTAAAGAAACACCAATCAACAGTAAATTCAAGTAGAAGATCTCATGATCACGTAAATTTCTTCTTCAATGGACAATGTTTCTCATGTCACAATTTCATTACAAATGTTCAATGTGTTGCATATATAAAACCATCATGACAAGAGGAGAAGCAAGAAAGAAAAGGATTGATATTAACAAGAATAATACATATAACAACTTTTTCCTTCAAATAAAGTTGAATGTGTTTATTGCAATAACTTCGCTATGAAGAATCTCGAATGTGTGAGCAAAGTCCAAATAAAAGAGCATCTTCCTTCAAGCTCCAAAGTATGGAAAGAAGAAATTACAGATTGAAAATTGTGGCATAGCTTTATTTGCGTAAGGAGAAGAAAACAAATGGTACATTGATAGTGGATGCCTACACATGACAAAAAGACAAAAAACAAACTTCTTGCATATAGTGCTCTAGAAAAGAAAAGAATGTTACATTTGGAAATGATACTCCCGCCGGCCATTAAGGGAAAAGGATCCGTTTTTCTTAAAATAAAAGGTGAAAGCAATAATGTCATGTATGTGGATGGATTAAAGCATAAACTCCGTTAAGTGTAAGCCAAATTTGTGATCAAGGAACCGAAGTTGTTCCTAGTTCAAAAGAATGTGTGGTAGGATTCTTACATGTGTAAAACAATTATAAAAGGAAACAATTTAACTCCAAGAAATTTGTATGTATTAATAACCGTAAAGAACAATGTTACATGAGTAAATCTTCGTAAACTCGCTGAATATGGTTGGGGCATCCGAGCTTCTCTGTAGCACTTAGTTGTTCGTGATCTTCCCAATATTACACCACCTAAAAGTATAATATGCAAATCTTTCCAATTCGGTAAGCAAACCAGAGTGCAATTTAATGCCAAGGAAGGCTCATCATAAGCCTCTTGGAACTCATTCATACCGACATATGTGGACCTCAGAAGAAAAAGTCACCACGTGGTGAACAATACTATATCTTATTCATTGATGATTTCTAGAATGTGTTGATCAAGTTGATTAAACACAAGACGAGTTTACTCTGAGAAATTTCAGACCTCAAAGCAATGGTTGAAATGAATTAGACCTAAAAATCAAGTGTCTTAGATCTGATCGAGGAGGAGAATATACACGTATGAATCTTGAATTTTGTGAACAACATGGCACAAAAAAAGACGCTTATGTGGTTTGGCACTCCATAACAAAATGGCGTAGCGTAAAGAATGAATAGAACAAATACCAACAAATGGCTAGAGCTTAGCAGCGATGATTCCTGAATACCCGACACTTTTGGGGAGAAGCAAGACATATAGCTACAACACTTGCACAAGGCACATGTTCATGTAAATAGTGATAAAACTCCATATGAACTATGGTATGGCAATCCTCCCAATCGTGAAGCACTCTTAGATTTTTTGGGAGAAAGTTCTTTATCAAAAATAATGATGAAAAACTTGGCAAGTTTGAACCCGCAGCGTATGAAGGAATATTTCTCAAGTTACTCCTCTAGGATAAAATATATAAATGTTACAATAAAAGACTTCTAAGATTGTTGAATGTATAGATGTTGTTATTGATGAGTCTCCCCGTGTACTCAAAAGAAGAAAACAAACAATGCATGAAGTCGATGACCTACATATATCCTTCACATCAAATAGGAATATATAGACAAGGAACTCCAATGAAGAACTCCGAAGATGACTATCCGAAAAAGCTCCATCCAAACATATGTTCAAAAGCATAATCCAATCTCAAATTTTGGGAGAAAAGGGATCGTGTGTACAAACAAGAAGGACTTTGGTGGGATCTTCTAGTTATCTTGCATTTCTATCCACTATTGAACCACAAATGTCAATCAAGCCAGCAAAGATGAATGCTGATCTATGCCAGAATGAAGAGCTTGATCAAATTGCGGAATCACACTTGGGGAATTACATTAAGACCCAAGACAAAAGGTTGGAACTAAATGGATATTCAAAAATAAGTTAAATGAGAATGGGGATGTCATAATAAATAAAGCTAGACTTGTTTGCAAGGAGTATGCTCAACAAGAAGGTATAGACTTCTAAGAAACTTTTTCCCCCGTAGCTAGATTCAAAGCCATAACAATGTTTCTTGCTTTTTCAAGCTTCAACCAAATCAAAGTTTATCAAATGGATGTTAAATCTACTTTTCTCAATGGTATCTAGAAGAAGTTTATATAGAACAACTGTAAGGATTCATTTTGGGAAATGATGAAAAACTTGTTTGTGGTGACTCTAAAAGCGTCTCTATATGGTCTCAAAAAAGCTCCAAGGGCATGGTACCATCGTCTCGACAAATATCTTCATCAACAAGGATTTTTCAAAGGGGTTCCGCCGATAGCAAATTATACACAAAAACCGAAAATGTGATAAACTATTGATCGTGGTTGTATATGTTGATGATATCATTTTTGGGAAGTAATGAAGAGTCTATGAGTCGAAATTTTCTCCGATATGCAACAAGAATTTAAATGTCTTTACTGTAATTAACATTCTTTCTTGGCTTACAAGTGCAACAAGCAACAAGATGGCATATTCTTATCACAAGCAAAATATCTTAAGAAAATCTGAAAAAGTATGGCATGGAAGATTACAAACCCGTGTAAGTACACCAATGATAACCGCATGTAATCGTAGCTCTAATGATGATCTCCACCATGAATCAAATCCGGTAATAATAGACTATGATAGGAAGTCTACTTTATCTCACTCGGACAAGACTGCATATTTTGCAAAGGCAAAATTTTTGGAATTTTGGGGCGATTCCAAGCCAATCCAAAAGAGTCTCATCTTCAAAGTCGTCAAAAGAATATTCAAATATCCCATGAACCTGCACTGGACTATATCCGAGGAATGTTGATCTCACTTTCATGCCATATCGATGCATTGGCCGGAACGTTGATGATCGGAAAAGCACTAGTGGTGGTATTCTATATGGGGCCTCGTTAGTATCTTGGAACAAGAAGAAGCAAAGCTCTATTGCCTTATCTACATGTGCTAGTAGAATATGTGGCCTGAAAGATTTGCAGCCACTCAACTTTTGGATGATGCAAACTTACAAGACATTCAAATCAAATGTTCACCTCCCTATCTCCATTATGTGTGATAATACAAGTGCCACTGCATCTCAAAGAATCTTGTTATGTATCTCCAAGACCAAGCACATTCCCATCAAATATCACTTCTTACGGAACAAGTGCTTGAACAAAAGGTGAAATTGGAGTATGTTCCCTCCAAAGAACAAGTTTCCGATATATTTACCAAACCTTCACCTAGGAAGCGTTCGAATATCCTTTACGTAAACCAGAGTAGTTCCCCGCCATAAGACTCCATTCGCTAATTCAAGATTAAATTGGAAACGCTCTTGTTGAAGGTATTCAAGATGCACAAAGCAAGGGGAGCATTGGTCATGTGGAAAGGATGCATTATGGTACCCTAATTATTTGTTGTAATCTGATCTCATGCTTGAGAATCTTCGATCTTAAGTGTATAACCATTTCACATTTTATTGAATACGTTTGAACATGTAGCATGATCTCAAGGGGAGCATGGTATTGCTCATGACAAAGGATTTTGATCTATCCTTTGCCCTTGATGTCAAAGGGGGAGAATATTTCTGAATTTATTTTTTTTTAGTCATGGCTGCTATCAAGTCCAAAGGGGGAGATTGTTGGCGATATGTTTTTTGGTTATCCTATTACATTGAATTTGATTGTCCTTGATGGCAACTCTCTGACAAAGGATGCGCATATCGATCAGAGAAGAACTCAAAAATCCGCCAAATAGCCTCCATACAAGCATAATATAAAACTAAATGTATATCCGTTTATTGAATAAGTTCGACGACTCAGATAATTGAAATCGTGAGGTTAAGAAACCCGTTGTTGGGCTCGATGTGGTGTGCTTTGTATACGTTTAGAGGTACCAATGTTAATACCAGTATTGACTGTATCCTTATAACCGGGTGTATAACAATCAATGCGTGATAACCTTCCGTATTATGGAGTAAGGTGTGTTTTCGTTATTCAATGGTGGACTGAATGCACGCAGAGAACCGTTTAACTAAATTAAATAATTTTACCCGGGTCGTATAATGCACTGTGGTTATGCGGAACCCTGATAACGCGGAGTAATGAATCGGGAGAAATTACGCCGACTCGAACCCGGAGTAGAGGGGCAGAACCTGCATATTAGTGAACGTGGTTTACAATGGGAAGTGGTTTTTTTACCGCACCACCTTTGTAGCGAAAGCGTAATCGAGGAGGGGGAGCGATTCAATAGATCAACCCCATGTGTCCCCGACAATTTTTGAAATCAAGCCCACCGCGCGCTCATCGCGCATTAATGTCCGACCAAGGATGTCGCGCGATATTGTTGTGCGCTCGCTCTATCCGGAAGGGAGCCACTCCGACTATGGCCGTATGAGACAGCATCGATGGATAACCACCAGACGAAAAGTAGCATGTGATTGGGTCATTGATTATATATGTGGGCCCATTTTAAATTATATTAATTAATCTAAGGTTTGCGTGGTTAATAAAGGATGTTGAATATGTGAAGTCGCAAATATGAAACATGTGATGAAATGTACGTGGGTTAATATATGCGATTGATCTCACCAACACATAAACCAAAGGTCGTTATATATATGTCTGGGGGAGTTCATAACTAAAAGGAGGAATCTGGATTAATATCTCAAATCTTCGCATTGAGTTATTAAAAAGCCTTAGATTAATTATCTAATTGCAAAATCAAGAAAACAGAACAATAAGAAACTGTTTGGGGCTTGGGTAGACCCCGCCGGATTATCTAATTGATCCCGTCCAGAATACCATCACTTGGTTGGGTGGTTTTGACTCATGGTTTTAATAAAGGAAAAACTATATAAGGAGAAGAGGATTATAGTACAATGTGTGCATGAGGGGTTGTTAATGAATAACTTTTAAGAGATATCTCGCATGATTGGAACTTCGTTTTTCCGAAAAAAGTCAATCTATGATGCACCTAAGAGTTGATGAACGTTCAAGATCTCTAGATCTAGAAATGATGAATCTCTAGGATGATCCTAAAAGAAATAATGAAGACTCGACGTAAGTCCGATGAAGAAATTGAAGAAATTTGCGGATTCGAGGGTTGAAGTCTTTTGAATGAAAGTGGAAGCTCGTCAGTGGCTGCCGGGTGTCAAAATCGGGGGCTCTGAGCTCCCTTTCCAAAGAGGGGATCGGAGAACGAGAGAAGGTTGTAGCCTTCTGGGCAGTGGGTGCCTCGCGTCGGTATAAGTCCGCGCCAACACAAAAAAACGGCGTTTCTTCTTTTATAATAAATATTGAAGACAGAGACGACAGTAGCGTGGTTTTCTCTCAACTGGGTTTTAAATTTTAAATAATCGGTGTTCATGTGTGTTTTTATGTGATGGCTTATTCTCGTTATTACTCACGTTTAATGCTTACTAAACTTCGATGAATGAATGTTGCAATAATCTAAGTAAACAATTAAATGCATAATTTTTAAGTCAAATCTAAATACCGATTCACCCCCCCCCCCCTCTCGGTATTTTCCTAAACAACAAGAATGATAAAGAAGACAGTCATAATGAAGGCAACCCTCAACAAATTCAAGATAGTAAGGAGGGTAAAAAAGGTAGTCCACAGACAAGCAGTGAAGGCAGTCAAACATAAAAAAGAGATGATAAAGCTGACAGCCCCAAAAAAACTCAAAACAGTAAGGAAAACAGTGAACAAGGCAGCAAAGCAAGTGATGATGAAGGCAGCAATGTAAAAGATCAAGTTGAACAAGTGTTAGTGATAAAACCTCCTCTCTCTTCTCCTCAACACAGCCAAGAGCATGTGCTAGCTGCCTCTCCTAGGCAAGGGGCCATGACTCTTCCTCCAAAAGTGGTGAAGCCTAAAAACACCAAATCTACAAAGAAGAAAATCACTCCAGCAGTGACTAGCAATGTCATTAGGGCGCTAAGGAGTAGAGGCAAATTGCTTAAGAAGAGTATTTTTGAATTTCCAAAAAGAACAAGAGAAAAGAATTCTATCCAAAGCAAGGGCAAAGAAAAAGTTGAACATCAGGAGAGTATTCATGAAAAGGAAAGAGATTTTGACATCATACAAATAGACAGTGATGCTGGAGATGATGAAACTAGAATTCTTGAGTCTTTTTTGCAAAATAGAGAAGCCCAAATCCATGACTTAGAAATTGATCTAGAAAGGTCAAAGGACCTCATACATGTTCTACAAATGCAAAATAAACAAATGAGTGGGCAAATGGCAGTTTATGAGGCTCGGGCATTCAAATACCAAAGGGAAGCATACAAAGCACAAGTCCAGCTTGAAGAGTATATGGACAAATTTGATGATACTGAGGAAGAAGAGCATCCAGTAAGAAAAAGGCCTAAGACTATGGGTCTTAGGAAAGCTTTGGAGAAACAGAAGGAAGAAGAAGCAGCCCTTATTCGATCTTATCCTCTCACACAATTGCTTGCCCAAGAAATAGAAAATGATAAAGAATCATGGCTTGAAAGATCGAACAAGCATTTAGAGGATAAATTAGACAAAGCGAATAGAGACTTTGGTTTGCAAAGAAATATGACCATGCACTACAAGAAATTGAACCAATTTTCCTGAAGAAAACTTAAACTTGCTCAAGAAAGGCTCAAAACTGCCCGAAAGAGGTGCCCGGTGGAAAAAGTGGAAAAAGACATATCTAGGCTTGAAATCTTGGCTTCATATTCCTTGCATGCTTCTAAGAACCCAAAAGGGGTTTTCTCACCAAAATTGAGCAAATTTTGACATGATCTTGTCTTTTGTGTTTTTTGGCCCTAATTACACATTTTTCTAGGCACTGCCAGGTGTGCTAGGAGCATCCACAGCTCATGAAAGTTATTTTTTTGGATGTATTAAATTTGGAGGCAAATACTCACAAATTTTCATATCAAAAGGAGGTGTTTTGGTCCCCCAAAGATGCAAAAATTAGTCAAAATTCACCTTTCTGCCTCACATATCAGCAGATGAGACCCTCCTAGGTTTTTTCACTCAGTCCACCTTTTGATAGACTTTTAGTGATCAGTTTGGAAAAAATCAAGTATTTCTAGAAACTAGACATCTAGGGCTTTCCAACGAGCTATCACAAGCCTCGTTTTGACATCGAGAGGTCCCTCAAAATTTGTCTACAAAATAGGCTTCTTTCTACTACTATGTTCCTGTAGCTTTTGGCTTAAAAAGCAGTTTTCTGAATATGATCATCCAAATGTGCGTTTAGCTATTTTTAACTCTATGTCAGAGATTAGAAATCAATTTTCTTGCTATTTTTGGCTTAAATAGATATTTTTGAAAATATTTTGTGCCTTGGGATTTGCAAAGCCTCAAGGAAAAAATCAAATATTTGTATTAGGCCAATGGCCTTCTAGATGCTCTAGGAGGGTTTCTTTCTCTTTGACCTATATAATCCAAGAGAATTCATTGTAACTAGAGGTTGAACTTGATGCTATAGAGCAATACATAGCATTACAAGCTTTGAAGAAATACTTTGTCTCATGAAGTGGATTATCTCTTGTTTGACTTGGATGGTGGAGGAGGATTGCTTGTAGGATTCCATGGCTTGGTGAATGGTATTGTGTTCCTTATCTGTTATATTTCCTTAGTTTATCATACATGTTTTCATGCTTCTTGCTTGTTGTAGGTCAGTAAAGAATATATTTTAGATATGCCCATGGAAGCACCTCAAGTTTCCTGATTCATTATAGCTTCTATGTTTTCATCTTTCTTGGTTATGTCAAAGAATTCTTAATTGCTCTTTGGGACCCTAAGAACTAGTTATCAATTTCATTAATGGTCATTATGTATGTTGTCTAGTATGATTCACGGTATGCCCTGCTTACTCATAGCTAATCAAAACTCCATCACTGAAATCTCTCTCTAAAGTATTGATTGTCTTAGTTAAGTCAAAGAGGTCTTGTTTCTATCTTGCCCTTTGTCCATGCTCCGTAGTTTTATTTCAAATTTCCCAATAGCTCAAAATATGATGTTTAGGAGTTCCCTCTTCATAGATTGAGTTGTTTTTTTGTCTTATTTGTTTTCCCAAAAGTCTGAAGGTGATTTTCCTAAAGTTAGAGGGTCTTATACTTCTATGCATCGCCTGATTGTTTATTTTCTACATCTATCAGTTTGAGTTTTATTTATAGTGATTAATGGTTAGCCCTACCACATGGATGTTTGTTTTAAAACTATTTATGCTTAAAACCTCTTTGTCTTTCACAAACTTAGTGTCCATCTCATTTCACTTTCACCCAAAGAATCCATTTATCTCGACCAAATTGGCCCTGCAATATACCTTGTCCACCATTTGAGACAGTCTCAACCTTTTCGACCCCATAGCCCAGTTGATCTGACAAAGTTTTTAACTATTTATCCTTTGATCAGTTCCCCCTCAAAAACCTAAAACAAACTAAAAACATACTTAACAACTAGCCTAAAATCAAATACATAAAAAGCAAACAAGTTTACATCTTTTGCATAATAGAGAGAGCCCTCTCTGAGTCCACGAAGGCTAGGTCCTAGGGCTCCAAAGTTGGTTTGATGTTACCCTGTCACTTGGCTTGCCAATCTGCCAAATCATGAGACCCTAACATTGGTCACATTGGGAGTGAAATTCTCATTGTTCCAGAATCTCCACTTGGCCAGTGCCTTCTAGAAGAGTTCACATGTGTCAAGCTTCAGATCCAAGTGTCCATTTGACATCTACATGAATGGAAACATGTCTTGCATATTTTTGGAAAGTTATTGATTGCAAAACAACCTACATTTCATCTATAAATTGAACACGGATCTAAGTGTTTGAGAAGGAAGAATTTGAGTAGAGAAATGCTGGAGAATTTTCAATTGAGAGCTTGGTTTGTAGAGCTACTACTGGGGAGATTTATGATGTGATGAGACTTGGGAACCTTGCTGGAAGGTCACTTCAAATCATTCACTAGCTTGTAACCTCTCCTTCTATCATCAATAAAGAGTACTTCTTGTTTTTCCCTACATGCATATATGTTAACTTTGATTTTCCATATTGTAAGATCTTGGTTGATGAATGTATTTTATGCTTAACCGATTTAGCTAAATAGCTTGAATAGATATCTATATTATTGCATCTTCTTCTGTTTCAGTGTTCTTTCTTGCAGGAAGCATTCAGCCCACAAAACCGCTTAAATTTGAAGCTATAGCAGAAGCAAAAGAAATGAGCGATTTGGAAGCGACAGAAACAAGTAATTTGTGTATCTGTTATGAGTTAGGAAAAATGGTAGTATAGTCTTTCACCTATTGTGCTAGGCTAACACCTCCCTAGGGAAGCATAATTTATCCATAGATTACAATTCTGGCCCAGCACCTTCTCTTGTTTAATAATAAAAATCTGTGACATCAGAATCTTCTGTTTTGGATTTATTTGTTGGTTATATTAAACATACATGGAATGGTGAACACAATATGAAAGATAAGCCTTCAATGCATATATTATTAACAATGATACATACTTATAATACATTGGAGTGACCATTGGATTCCATATTCCAAGGTCTCCTGGAATCCATAAGACTATTCAGCTTCCACACCAACCCTTTAAGGATTAGGTGTCCAACATTCCCACCCTTAATCTGAAGGTGTATGTATGAGTCCAAGAAGAGAGATGTAATAAAAATGTGCAAAAATGCATGGAAACACTAGGTTGAATGAGCTCTCTGAAATGTTGGCATAAGGTGGTCATTTAAGGATGATCGCCAACACTGGACCGCTTAGTGGAATTCCCGCAAATCTTCCAAATATGGAAAGAAGTTGAAGACTTCTGCTAGAGGAAGTGCTCCTAATGCTTTAAAGAGGGATACCTTCAACTTGGAAAAGGGAGGTCTGTAACCTACATAAAAAGGAGAACCTCAACCTGAAAATGGAGGAATCAAACTACGGTGGTTTAAAGAACAACTTTTTTATGCTTAATGCAATTCCTTGAACTCTTCCAAGACCGACAAGAAGCTGAAGTCTTCTACTAGAGGAAGTGTCCGCAAATATTTGAATAAGGATAAGCCAAACCTAAAAAGGGAGGTCTTGACCCTGCATAGATGGTTTAAGGCTGACCGCCAACCATATGCATGCTCAGGGGCATCTCTGTCTCTGGCTACAACTCTGAATTTGGCAACAGGTTCAGGTTGTGGCTCAAGCTTGCTTGATTTGTCTTTGAAGCTTGTATATCACCATCACTTCCCCCTTGTCAGATACAAGGTGAGAATATGTTGAAAACTCAATTGAAAGAATTTTTAATACTCTAGAAGAAATTCTTCTTGGCTGTTGAAGCCCATTTCCAAGAATTGATCAATCCCGGATGAATCTTAGTTCTTGTAGGAGGCTTGTTTCTAAATCATCTATGTGAATAATGAGCGATTTTATGACATTAATCACATGAATGAAGATCAAAACAATGATATTTTATATGGCCAACTCAGTCATAATGTTCGCATATAACAATATGTTGTGGCTGTTGTGAAAGAGGAGAAGAATATAGAAAAGCTAAAGGTGAAATTTCATGAAGAAATTTGGCACTCTGAAACTGGATGGGCTTTGAGTAATCTGGAATATGAAAGGACATATACTTGTCATATCCAAGACCAGTTTTTTTTTTTTTTTTGTCTTGACGAGCTCTTCCCAAGGTCTGATGATTGGCTTGGGAAGTGCAAGTTGAATTTCCACAGCTACATGCAAATATGCTCTTGAAATGGCCACTTGATCTAAAAAAACCTCAACTTTACTGACTTGATGACTTGCTGGTTGCTGATAGGGTTCCGTTTCAAAGTCAAATAGGGGATTTTTCTGAACAAAAAAAATTTCAGAAGGATGTATTTTCTGTTGTAACTCATCTTACTGAAATTGATACTCCAGTTGAAAAAATTCAATTTTTTCTTGTGCATTTTGGAGACATATTTGAATGTCAGTGAGCAACTTTGCTGAATTTTAATATATCATGAGTAGTAGAAAATATCATATTTTTGAGGAACTCTAATAATTCATTGATTTTGGCCATTTTCATTGACAGATAAGGTGAATCTCACAAATACGACTTCCAAGAACGAATAAATTACATTAATTAATGCATTCTCCCGAAATGGAAAACTAAGGATGAAATTTTGGAATAAAGATATCTAGTATTACCAACGTATTTGACTTCAGGGCCTACCATATTCTTAATCTCAAGTTATATATAAATAAAACAAGTGGCAGATATCTATAATCAGCTCAAAACCACAATATAATATTACTGAAGATATGGGATATGCAAGCCTTCAATGTATTCAAAGAAGCATACAACAATTCCAAGCCGTGCAATTTCAACCTCCCCCACTCAATTTCGAACAATACAACGCCAAGGATATTTCCTTATGTAATGTTAAATACTCAATATTCAAACTTTAATCAATGCAACACCGACTTTAAAGTATATAGCATACATATCTTAAGATAAGTTAACACAGAACCATAAATATGACCATAATATATTCCCATATCATTCAATGCATATTTGACTATTATGGGTCTGTATGCTTGCCAATGCCTGAGGTTCTATGTTAGATACAATGGTATGATAGGCCCATGTTGCTAATTGATCAAGGGAAAAATTTTATGCTCAAAATGAAAGTTCTCATAGTGGTGTGAAACCTAAATGGCCGCGTAGTGCTCGTTGTTCTAAATCCGGTGCACTTCATTTCATGAAAAATGGACTCTGTGTGCTCCCGGAAACGAGTTCTGTTTGCTTTGCTAAACAATAAATTTAAAAAAAAAATGACAATCAGATGCCCAGTCACTAGTCTATACTGTTGACGTGGCATGCTGACTGTGCAGGGTCATTTTTTGGAATTTTCCTCTTGCAAATGGTGAGCTACCAAGTGGCAACATGGTACTGGTCAAATTTTTATTATGTGGTGAAATTATATTGGTTCATTTTGGGCCAACCAAGTGAGGACATGTGGTGCATCCTGGGGCCATCACATGCCCCCCCTAAGGTTGCACAGTGGACTAATTTTTTTTGGTTAAGTCCAGGTGGAGGTGCCAAGGTTCGACCCCACAAACTCTCCACTACCAGCGCCACTCCTTACCATTCCGCCTACACATTTGATCTTAACATTTACCGGTCTTAACATTTATTTAAGGTTTCAAATAATGCATGGCAGGGGAAAGTGGGGGCCATCCCTTGAATCCCATGACCATGTGCTAAGACCACCGACGGAGCCAAACAACTAATGCGCATTTAAAAACTTAAACCATGTTTATTTAACATTAATCTGTTTAATGCGCCTAATCCATATTTAAATCTAGATTAGTTTAAAGTGTGAAATTATCGCTAAAGATTGCTTACTTAGCGCTAAACTGTCACTTAAATTAATGACGGATTAAGTTAGAGGACCCCTAAATTCAGCGGAGACTACCGGTTTAGCTCCAGTTAGCTAATTTAGGGCTTGAAATAGTGGGGAAAATGTAAATGGTCATAAATTTTGAAGTTTTTGACTAATTCAGATGCAGAAAGATGTTAGATGATATTTTTTGGGCATTCTTGACTCATTGTTGTAGGTTACAGGAGCAAAATAGCATTGTAAACAGGTCAATTTTATTATTTGAGCATAATATAGAGGCCCAAGTCATGGAATTTGGACCAGGGAGATGTAGCCCAGGAGGGGTGAACTCCCTCATCAAATACCTATGTTGATGTGTTGTATGGTGATGTATTGTACTTTATTTGTTGTTGTTCAGCCTTTGTTTTTATGTTAAATTGTTCTTTAAATTGACACGAAAAACACTCATGAGACTCAATGAATTACAAGATAAATTGAACCCTTAACTACACATAAAACATTTGTTTCAAATTATTGAATCGAAATTAACTGAGCATTCCTAACATCCTCCATTTAGATCATATTTGGTATCAAATATCTTGGTTTTAGGTTTTGTTGTGCAAGAAGTGATCTAATTGTTTGCAAGTTTGTGTCATGCTTACAAGGTAAAAACTCAAAAGAGGATAAGGGAATTTGGTTGAGAGCCTTGCAGTTGGGTCATGAGGAAGAAGGGAAAGGTTTCCAAAGTCTTCAACACCATAACATCCTCAAGTTGAAGTTGAGTCTTCAGTGAGCATGTATCATGAAGGAGAACCTATCATGACAGAAGATGAGAGAGCATTTAGCAAGGCATTATTTGATATGACTAAGATGGTTAAGGTCCTCTATGAGGAGAAGAATTTAAGGATGCAAGGAGAAAGTTTAAGGCCTCCAAGAGAAGAGGGTTATCCAGGAGGAGGAGGCCATGGAGATGGTAAGAATCCACCATCCACTCCACCATCATCATCACCACCATCTTCACCTTCCTCTTCATCATCTTCCACTACCACAACCCTACAATCCGTTCATACACGCACTTCAAAAGGAGCTGGTAAATCACCCTTAAAACTTGATGTCAAGTTTGAGCTACCGATGTATAATAGTGAAGTGAATGCAGAGAAGGTGGATAATTGGATTCGTCAATTGGAGGTTTATTACAGAATTCAAAACCTTCAAGAGGATGACATAAATATTTAGCTAGCTTCCTTGAAAATGGAGGGCGCAACACTTTTATGGTGGGAAGCAAGGACACAAGATGAGATTAAAAACCACGGTAAGATCTCAATGTCTTGGTCAAATTTTATTATTGCCATTAAAAGGAAATTTTACCCTCTAGCTTACACGCAAAAATGAATTATGGACTGGCAGATTTTTAGACAATTAAAAGGGAAAAGTGTGCAGGATTATACTCATGAATTTAGGAGAAGAGATCATATTTTGGGTGTCAATTTGTATTCTCAAGATACTTTGTTAAAGTATATTGGGGGTTTGAAAAATTATCTTATACATACTATTCTAATTTTTAATCCCATGAACTTAGATGAGGTTTGCATTCAAGCCATACATCTAGAAGCTGTTATGAAACCAGCTCCAAAAATAGAAGAAAAGAGAGATCAACACCTTAGAAATAGCCACTTCGAGTGGGAAACCTCCAATACATTACATAAATGAACAATTCTTGGATGATACAAATGACAAAACCTCCACTCTATATATAGGATTCCATGGGGCCACAATGTAATCCTAGCCGACTTAACAATAATAATGTAAGGGCACAATAATAACAATATGGGGGTTACAGGGCTACAACAATAACAATAAGGGGGTTATCCTAACAAAAATAATGGACTCTACTAGTAATATAAGGACCTAACATGCTCCTATCCTTCAAAAATTTGTTGTCCTCGATGCTTGAGTAGCTCTGGGTGCTTCTGTATAAAATTCTCATCCTCCCATGTAGAATCTTCAGTGGGTAAGTTCTTCCATTTGATGAGATACTCTTAAATTGATCGATTTCGTAGCTGTCGAGTTCTTGCTTCCATGACTGCTTCAGGTTCCAATATGGTTTTTCCTTCCTCATCAAGTTCTGGAAATATTGTTTGAACTAGAATTTTGTCCCCTATAACCTTTTTTAAGCATGAAACATGGAAACTTGGATGCACTCACGAAGAAGCAGGAAGCTCCAATTTGTATGCCATAGTACCAATATTTTGCAACACCTTGTGAGGACCATAGTACTTTGGTGATAATTCATTATCCTTCTTAGCTTGCTTGAGGGACATTTGTTTGTATGGTTGTAGCCATAAAAAAACCCAGTCTCCCACATCAAAAATTCTCTCACTGCGATGTTGATCTACCTATTGTTTCATTCGATTTTGTGCCAAATTTAGGTTATGCTTTAAGAGTTGGAGAAATTCTTGTTGATGCTCAATGTGATCCTCCATTGCTTGAACCTTAGAATTTTCTCTTAAAGAAGATGTGATGGACGGTGAATGATATCCATAAAGTGCCATAAATGGGGTCATTTTTGCTGCAGTATGGAAGGAAGTGTTATACCACCATTCAGTGAGAGATAACCACTTGACCCATTTTGCTTGCTTATCATATGCAAAACGACGAAGATATCCTTCCAAACATTTATTCACTATATCTGTTTGACCATCAAATTGAGTATGATAAGATGAGTTATGAGCTAGTTGAGTACCCAAACAAGAAAATAATTCCATCCAAAAATTTCCTGTAAAAATGGGATCTCTGTCACTTACAATAATCTTTGGGTTGCCATGTAGCTTTTGAATTGTTTCCATAAATGCAGTAGCAATTGTACTTTCTTTAAATGGATGAGATAATTCACAAAAGTGTGCATACTTGGTAAGTCTATCAACTACCACCATGATGATACTCCTTCCTTCAAACTTAGGTAAACCTGTGATAAAATCCATTGAAATCTCCTCCCAATGTTGACTTGGAATGGATAAAGGTTGTAGAAGACTTGGGGTCTTAATTTTCTCAACTTTATTTTGCTGGAAAACCAAACATTCCACCACAAAATTTTGATTATCAGATTTAAGGCCATCCCAAAAAAATTATTTCTTCACTCTGTGGTAAGTTTTTAAAAATCCCGAGTGTCTTCCTAAAGGAGAAATGTGAAATTCCAAAAGAATATTTTGCTTTAGTTGGGAATTCTTGCAAATATATAAGTGATCTTTATACCATAAGGAATCATTTTTCCAACTAAATGTATCAGATGTACTAGGATCTTGTTGTAACTTTTGAATGTGTATCCAAACTTCTTCGTCTTTCTTCTATTCATCCCTTGCTTCGGTTATCCAATCTGGTTGGATAATAGAAATGGCACAAAGCAATGCTTCCACCTCTTCATCCTTTCTTGAGAGTGCATCTGCAACAACATTTAGCTTCCCTTTTTTGTAAATGATTTCAGAGTCATAACCCAACATCTTTGTGACCCATTTTTACTTCTTTCTTCAAAGATAGTCTTTGTTCCAAAAATTATTTAAGACTATCATGATTGGTTTTTACCTTGAAGTGTCTTCCCATTAGGTAAGGTCTTCATTTCTTTAGTGCATGTAGTATTACCAACATTTACTTCCCATAAATAGCTTTCTGTAAACACCTTTGTTTTATTGGATGACTTTCAAAAGAAATGGGTCTTCTTTCTTGTATTAAAACAACACCAATTCCATTTCTGGCTTGTCACGACCTTTTGATAAAGGTTTTTGTGAAGTCTAGAATAGCTAAGACCGGTGCTAGGCACATTACCTCTTTAAGATGTTCAAAGGTCTTAGTTGTTTTAGGAGCCCATGAAAATGCATCTTTCTTCTATAATGTTGTTAGAGGTGCTCCTATTCTCCCATAATTCCTAACAAACTTACGATAATAACCTGTTAACCTGAGAAATCATCGTAATTAGATTGTGGGGACTTTCCATTCCTTAATGGCTTTAATTTTGTTAGGGTCTAGCTTAACACCCTCGTAAGATACAATATGACCCAGATAGTCCTCTTTGCTCCAAGAAGCATTTGGATGTTTTGAATTAGTTGTTTCTCAATAGTTTGAACACCTTGTCAACATGTTGAACATGATCCTTCCCAGATTTTGTTGTAGATTAGTATATCATCAAAATACTTTCTTCAAATTTTCTAAAGAAGGGTCTGAAAATGGAATTCATCAACCCTTGAAATGTAGAAGGTGCATTGGTAAGGCCAAAGGCATGACCAAAAATTCATAATGACCCTCATTAGTTCAAAATTTTGTTTTTGGAATATCTTCAGTCTTCATTCTAATTTGATGATATCCTGAATGAAGATCCAACTTGGTAAAACAAATTTCTCCATATAATTCATCCAATAATTCATCAATCACAGGAATGGGAAATTTATCTTTAATAGCAAGCTTATTGAGCTCCCTATAATCTGGACACATGCGCCATGATCCATTCTTATTGTGTAGCAATACTACTAGAGCAGAGAAAGAACTTTGACTAGGTTGAATTATACCAGCTTCTAACATTTCTGCAATCATACGTTCAATTTGGCTCTTTTGGACATAAGGATATCTGTAAGGCCTGATGTTTGGAGGAACAATTCCTAGAATCAAATGAATAGCATGATCATGTTCACGAATAGGTGGGAGTCCTTTGGGAGTATCAAACACCTTGGAATGATTGTCCAAGACTTTTTGGAGATCTGCAGAAACAACTGATTTTGATGTTGAAACTTATAGTGAGCGTAATTGTGCAATTACGCCTCGTTGTTCTTTATTTAGAAGCTTTTTCATGAAATTAGAGCTTATTATCTTTCCTGACTTCCCCACAATACCCCGTAATTTGACTTCCTTTCCTTTTGAAAAAAATTTCAGGAAAAGATCTTGAAAATTAAAAGCTACCATCCCCAAAGATTGTAACCATTGTACTCCTAGTACAACATCGGCACCTCCCATTGGAATGGAAAGAATTGGACCATTCAATACATATTCCCCCATGGTTAGCTTTATATTATGGCATTTTCCAGAGAAATTTATAGTTCCTCCATTTGCAACCATCACTTGACATTCTAGTGCTGGGTATAGGAAAAAATTCAATTCCTTGGCTACCTTACAATGAATAAAATTATGGGTACTACCCGAATCAATCAACACTATTACCTTCTTCTTCTTGATATGTCCTTCTATATTGAAAGTTTGAGGAGTGGTAATTCCTGCCAATGCATTACAAAATATGGTCGGACTCATTTATTCCTATTCTAGGGTTGGTTCCTGGTATATATCCTCTTCTTTTGAAGATTCTTATTCATTTTATTCCTCCTCTTCACAGTCTATGTAAAATAATTTCTTCTCAACACACTTATGACCTTTAGTGTATTTGTTATCACAACTGTAGAAAATCCCTTTTTGTCTTTTTTCTTCCAATTGTTGTGGTGTCAACCTTGTAGGCTGTGGAAGTCTGGGAGTAGCAACACTTCCATCTTTATAGATGTGAGTGGTAGGCTTCATTGTCGCCATAATTTTACATTCAATTTTTCTTTCCAACTTGAATTCCTTCTCTAATGAATCTGGTTCCCAAACACGAACTTCATGTTGGATGTTATCCTTTAAAATCCCTATGAAGACATCAATCTTGTGTTCCTATGGAATATCAGTTACCCTTATATTCAATTTTTGGAAGTCCTCAATGTGCTCCACCATTGAACCCTTTTGTTTGAGATTTATCAATTGGCTAAAGAAGGTGTTGCTTTTTGTATCTTCATAATCTGCTATCATTTCCTCCCTAAAAATTGACCAAGTAACAATTTTTTTACGGGAGAAAAGCCATCGATACCATAAAAATGCATTTTGTTCTAAACGTAAGGTTGCAATGCATACCTTTTGGGTATTTTTCACATTATTGAGAATAAAATATTGCTCCATCTATAGTATCCATGTTATGGGATCCTTGCCATCAAATTTCCTCATATCCATCTTTGGGATATGGTGGTTCTTCAATCCAAAATTAGAGTTTATGAAATCATGATTAAATTTTTTTTTTCCTCATTGTGAGTTTCTTCTACTATCTTTTCGCCATTAGGAATCATTTCTTGTATCAACTTTGACAAACCTTCCTTCAAACCTTCCATTTTTTTCTTCCCTTACCTTCCATTTTTCTTCCATGCCTTCCATTTTCTTCCATATTATTCAAACCAACAAAGCCAGCTACATTTCTTGAACCATCTGTCTCAGTTTCCACGCCTTTCTTCAAAACTTCCATTTCATTTTTTTTTCTCTTTTTGATAGCGAAATTTGGTGCACTTGCTCTTGTAATTTTGATATCTCATGTTGTGTTTCTTCATATTCATGAGTCAAAGTAGAGCCTTCTGAAGGATTAATGGGCGTTGAATTCTTTTTAGGGGCAATTTTAGAACCCAATACTGATATCTATTCTTCAATATGCCCTTGGAATAAATTCCAACTAATTTTTTTCAAACGAGACTTATCTAATTTGAAAAAACACACACACCTTTTTCTTGCTTTTGAAGAGTGCAATATTGAAACTGAATTATCTCTATGATTTTGGATCTTCAATATCTAAAATTTGGTACTAAGGTAGCCCTCTGAATCATCTTTCAAATGCCACAAGTCTAACCTGAATTGGATTCTTGAAGACAAAGTTGTGCCTAATCTCCTATGATGACCTAATTATGGACTTATTCAGTAAAGAAAAATTGTATGACTTGCCACATGTCAATTCTTCCTCCTTCGGCTCTAAAATTTATATAGAAAAAAGCATATTAGGTATACTTGCATCCTCTTTGTACGGAATCTCAATGCGATGCTGAGAGAAATTCTGGAAGTTTTCCGACGGTCACCTCTTTGAGATGATGGGGCTGGAAACAATCACTGACACCTGATCCTTATCTCCCAAATATTGTGAACCAATATGCAGAGTTTCCCAGGAGATTGCTTGTTGGTATCTCACAAATTTCAAAACTTTGAACTCTAAATGTAAAAAAGTTATAGCGAAAATTCCGCGATGACCTGTTTAGGTTAAATTCAGGAACACCCATAAAGCTAACTTCCCCTATGAATCTTCTCTGCAAAATATTGTGAACAAGGATCTAAAAAAATTTGTAGTGGTAAACACGGATTTTCACCCCCTACACTCTAAATAGTTCGACTTTTGAACTGTCAACTGAAAAAACGTTATAATGAAAATTCCATGACATTGTTTGGGCAGGCAATTACAGAATCAAAGCTCACAGTATAAGATGTTTATGAAACCAGCTCCAAAAATATAATAAAAGAGAGATCAATGCCTTAAAAATATACCACTTTGAGGGGGAAACATCCTTTACATTACATAAATGACCAATTCTTGGATGATACAAATGAAAAAACCTCCTTTCTATATATAGGAGCCCATGGGGTCACAATATAATCCTATCTGACCTAACAATAATAATGTAAGGGCACAATAATAACAATATGGGGGTTACAGGGGTACAACAATAACAATAAGGGGGTTACACTAACAACAATAAGGGAGTATACTAGTAATATAAGGACCTAACAGAAGCAAGAGGGAAACATAGTGCATATGAGAAAAGCGATAGTTTCCTTGAGTATGAGGGTAAAGGAAAGGGTGAGTTTAATGGAAGAGGAAAGAAAAATGGTTTTATTAAAATAGATAAAGAGAAACTCACATGTAAACATTGTTCAAATAATGGCCATGATGAATACCATTCTTGGAAACTCCATCCAGAGCTAAAGCCAAACAAACTTAAAGCCAAAGAGAAGGGGGAAACTGTTGCAATCATTGAACATGACTTAGGTTCAGATTCAGGAGATGAAACCAATATTAAAACAATGGGTTTGAAAGGTAATAACATAGCAAGCAATATTTATTCAAGTTGTTATAATGTAACTTGAGATGAATATACGTCGTTTCAAAGCATACCAAAATAGACACATTATTTGATAGTGGTTCTCAAGCTAATTTTATTTTTGAAGACTTAGTTAAGAGGTTAAATATTGAAACTGTTACACATCCAAGACCCTTTCCTTTAGGCTGGATATGCAAGAATGCAAATTTTTAGGTAACAAGGAAGTGCATCCTAAGGTTTGCAATCAATTCAAACTTTCTTGACAAAGTTGAACTTGATGTAGTGCCACTTGATATTTCAGGTATTGTTTTGGGAAGTCCTTATCTTTATAATAGGAGGGCAGTATTTCATCACCATGAGAATTAGTACCACTTTTTCAAGGATGGAATTGAGTACATAGTTATAGAACATAAGAAGAAGAGAAGTTTGTCTCTTATACATGTAGGAGAAATGAAGTGAATAGTGAATGCAAGTACAAATTTGACTTTGTTAATGTTCATGCATAGAGATGTTTTGAATGATACCTTTCAAAAAGCTGCATCAAATGATCAAGATGATTTCATTGAATTTGTTAATGTTTTTAATAATATTTTTCAGGACTCTAACATGTTTCCTATGAAAAGAGGTAAACAAAATGAGAAAGATTTGCAGCAATCAACATCAGTGTTGAATGGTGATGGAAACAAGATGTCGATGCAAGAGATTGAAAAGGTCAAAGAGAAAGCGCCAAAGAAATTTGACAAAGAAATAATAGGTTCCACAAGTACTTGTTTTTGGTCTAAAAATAGTACATGGAAAAGGCGGAAATACTTGGTCAAAAGTCGACGCACGTACAAGGAAAGACAAGCTAAAAATCTCCATGTCGACAGTGTTCGAGGTGAGACAATTTTTAAGTTTCCTTTTATTCACGACTGAGGTGGAAACAAGTTTGTTTCTTCAAGGATATCTTGATTTTCTGCAAATTTAGGTAAATTTTAGCATGCTAGTGTCTTCAGCAGCAAGACAGTGTCTTCAGAATCAAGGAAAAAGATTAGTTTTTATTAAAATATCCAATTGTCGAAATTGGGAAAATTCCAGTGAAATGAGACTGGAAGGGTGAGGGAATTGTACCATCATCCACATGTTTAGTTATGAAAGAGATTTTCGGGTCCAAAAGGCTTCCAGTGGGGAAGAAATATTGGGGGCTCAGTTTTATGCTGAAAATTTAAATTTCTTAGAATGGCGCAAAACTTGAACGAATGTGTAGTGCTCATCGTTCTAAATCCGGTGCACTTTGTTTCATGAAAAATGGACTCTGTATGCTCCCGGAAACAAATTATGTTCGCTTTGCTAAATTGGATTTTTTTTTTTAAATGATAGATGTATGCCCAGTCAGCAGTCTATATTGCTAAGTGGCATGTTGACTGTTCAGGGTCGTTTTTTGGCATTTTCCTCTAGCGAATGGTGAGTTTACAAGTGTCAGCATGGTACTGGTTGAATTTTGGATTATGTGGTGAAATTATATTGGTTCATTTTGGGCCAACAAATAATGCATGGCAGGGGAAAGTGGGGGCCAGCCTCGTGGGGCTAGCTCCCGAATCACATGACCATGTGTTGTGGCTAGCAACAACCCCCCTTCTTATTTAATATTAGTAATAATACTAAATAAGTGGGGACCTTTAGTCAAAAAATCCAAAAAAATTAATTAGTGTTTGTTTCCTTTCTCAAATAAAACTTACTATCATAACTTAGGGAAATTCCTTTGAAAATCTTTAAAATAAACCTAAGTTTATGATAGATCAAAACATAATCTTTCTTTGAAGAAAAATATCGCATCCATCGCAAAAAGTGGATATCCTTTGTAAAAGCAGAATCTTTTAAAATTGCGATTCCGCGATATTGCGATAGCGCGATCCCAAAGAACTATATATTAAAGTATTGATCGCATATCGCAGAAAAGTTGTTTAATAAGTTATATTTTGTGAAATTGCGATTTCGCGATTTCGCGATGATATGAGATTGCGATTTGTGGATGTTGCGATCTGCGATGAATGCGATCCTGCAATAATTTTGATTTGCGATGATTGCGATCCACGATATTGCGATTTTGTGATATTGCACAGCAGATCGCAAATCGCATTATCGCAGATTCTTCTAGCGTGTTGTCCAAAGTAAATCTTTTCATAAATAAATATCTGTTATGCGCTTTGATGTCAAAATTAATGAATGGATTGTTAATCATTGATGGAAAGGATTTTGTTTTGATTGAAAGGTTGTTTCACGTTTAAAAAAATATTTTTCATCCGCCTTCAGCATTTAAAACTATCCCGTCACCTTTCTCATATCATTACTCTCACTTAATTCGTAAAACTGCAGGCACAAAGAAGTAGAAGACTATACAAAGCATTCATAGAGCATTATGGGAAAGAAAGAGAAGGTTTCGAGTGCTGAAAACAAATAAATGGCTTCCTTATACGCAGACACTGCTTGCAACAAGGACGTCGGTATCACTACCTGGGAGAGCATGCATAATCTGCTCGAAGAAGAAAATCCCAGGGTAATGGAAGTCACGGCTACTGCAGGTTCAAGTAATTCCTCTGAAGCATCTCTTACAGAATTGGCTTGTTCATTTTTGCACAGAATAGCAGCAAGACCGAGAATTCTTTCGTATACAGATATGGTAAAATGGGTGCTGGATAGCACTGATATTTCAGACAGGCAATTTAGAACTCAGGATCAAGAGCTCATCGGGTCATTCACTACAGAAGATTTGAGGCTTATGTATCACTTTCCGGATCCTCAGGCGACTTATAACAAGCAATTTATGGAGAAGTTTGCCAGGGAAAATGCAAATTTGGCGCAATGCACTAGAGAATGGACCAAAAGAGATGAACCATTGAACAAAAACAAACATGGTATGTACAGTACTGGCTCACTCACCTCTCCATATTGTTTTGTTGCTGCTATGTTATGCAGGCTTTTTGGAAAGCCTGACATAAATATGGTCTTTCCTGAATGGCTCTCGTTATTGAATGCTGTTGTTAGCGCTACAATTGTAGACTGGGCTAAAATCTTGTCTGATACTTTGGCCACTGCTATTTTCAATTACCGGTCTAAACGGACTATTTCTCAGAGGATTTATCCTCCTTTTTATCTATCTGCCTATGTTATGGATTCCATCTGTTTTGTTTCTAAATTCCCTTTGATGGGTTGGCAATGGACAATTCAAGATCCCTTGCCTATTCATGTCTATCACAAAGAACTGTGGGAATCAAATTTTGTTCCTCATTTTTACAAAATTTTCCATGGCATAATGTTGCCTCTGTACAGAATATTGTATAATAAGGATGCTCCAAGGTTTTCCCCAGAAGCAGAAGTCGACATTCTCCCTGTCGCAAGATGGTTTGGAGAAGAATTGTTTACTTATGTGAGGGTTTTTGGAAGCTCTGCTTCTCCACATGTTTTACCTTTGTATGTCCCAGACAAACTCCTGGCCTGAGAAATTGCATATCAAACCCGTGGAGAAGGAGGTTTGACGAAGGAATTGAAAGATAAGAAAAAGGCCATTTGGCCACAATTTCCTGTGACCTGCGGAGTATTCACATTATCTAATGTTGGTCATTCATTTAAAGAGGTAAGCAATATTACATGCTTACAACTGTTCAAGTTTTCGAGAAGGTTATTTGATCCAAATGATGTTGTCAAAGATTTTACCACTGCAGTTAAAGTGAGAGTGTTTTCTGGGGAAGAAGATCCTTTTGATGATATGTTTCAAGAAAAATGTTCATTTAAAGAAGTTTTTCATTTAGCACAAACACAGTTATCCCCAGAAGAATTTCAGGAATTTAAAATTTACAGAGAGAGAAGAGTAACTACTATCCCTTTGGAAAATTTACGCTTGAAACCTGCAAGGGAACCAACTCCTAGTGTTAGTCTTAGTGGCAGCTCAGATACTAAAAAGTCTAAGTCGAAGTCTGACAAAGAAAATTCTGAGCATTCTAAAAAGACTGATAATGATGAAATCTCAGTGAGGGATACAGCTCAATCAAAAGAGCTTTCACAACAACATACTTTAACAACTTCACAATTGAATCTTCCACCTCTCAATGTACAGCAACCGACAGTCAGGACTGAATTTGACAAAGAATGGGAAACTTTTAATGAATTGCTTAATGTTGAAGGACAAAATACACAGACCCTAGTATAGACAACAAAAGTTTTGAGCATGGGAATAAGTGGCAATGTCACAGAAACTGAGCATATACCCATCACTCCCTCTTCTGAAATTGTACTTAATATAGAGGACATTCCTCCTCTGGATGTATTCTACAGCCCGCAGTATAAAGCAGTAGTGAGGAAGCAGAGGAAAAAGAGAAAATTAGAGAGCACAATCTCTACTGATGCAGAACAATTAAATGTCCTATGGAAAGATCCTACTACGGATCCTACTGAAAATATTTCTAAGTTATCTTAGATTACAGGCGCTTATGCTTCCACAAATATTGACAAAGCATCTAAGGTAAAGCTATTATTAAATGAAAAATAAGATCAGATAAAAGTTCTGCAACAACAATTGCAACAAGCCCGTGCTAACAGTGAAGCACAGATGAAACTTGAAAAGTTACAGCAAGAGCTTCAACAGATGCAAATCGGATATCAGAAAAGTTTGGCAGATAAAGAAAAAAAAATACAGATTATCCAAGAAGAACAAAAAGATGACCCTAAGCTTCCAGAGTTTATTTCAGAGTCTGTTTCGTTGAACAATCAACTACTGCAACAACAATATATATTTTTCCAGAATATCTCGCAATACAACTCTTTTTGTCAAGAAAGTGATAAAATCACTAATCATGTCGTAGAATTACGACATGATTATGATTTAACTAATGAAAGAGTTACTAATTATTTGGCATGGCAAAAGACAGAGGAAGGAAGAAGAGCAGGAGCACCTATCATCAATAATAGTTATAAAGAAATGCTCTTCAAAAATTGGGATTAACAGATCACTGAGGCAGAAAAAGCAGCAGAGAAAGCAGCCACAGCAGCGGGAAATATTACTAATTGTGTAAATGAAAATTTGCACAAAGTTAATTTGATTACAGAAATTATTCTGGGATACCTTCCACAAGCCCAGCAATTGCAAACAGAATGGAGGCAAAAAGCTGATGAAAAGGCAAAGTCAATTCAAGGACTAACAAGATTAAACTGGGATTCTTACTAGACATATCTAGTGAAACCACACAGTCAATACAGTACGCTTAATTGCATCATTAATTCTGCTGAGAAGATTGCACCAACACTCATCGATGTTGTCTTTGCGGGGTAGTTAAAATCTGAAGTCGGCCAACCACCTCTTCTCAAAACAATGCTAAATGCTTGCAAGTTTAAAGATCAAATTCATAAGTAGTTAGTTGATAGTCTTTATTTTTTAGATTTAGTTTTAGTTTTACTGTATTTTTGCCTAGAAAAAGGACGGTCATTTAAGCCGAATCCTAAATTTTTTTAATAAACTATTTTTAGATTTTAGTTATTAGTATTTAAACCCTTCTCATGCATTTAGAGAAGGATCCTGAAATTTGTCAAAAACTTGTCCTCAGAACATGCATTTCTGCACCCTCAGAGGAGGTTTTGATAAATGAATGGAACAAGATTTATTGATATCTGTGTTTAATATCTGTTACTGATGTTGCATTTCTGTACTCTTGATAGATGGATTAAGAAAGAGATAAATCATTATTGCTTCTAGCTCATGAGTAGAACCAGTTATAAATGGTACTTTTATCTCTTAACTGTTTCTGTTTCTGTGTTAAAAGTAATATTTATGTTTAGTTGTTTATATGTTAATGTTTGAATATTTGAGTTATCATTTGGCATTTTTGTATGGTGATAACTATTTATTTGTGCTTAATGTATGAATAGCTTATTATGCGATATGTTTTTTCACAATTGTTTCATCTAACTTTTTATATGAAACGGTTTATCTTTATTGAATTCTTTTCCTATAACAGTTGAATGATATTTATTATCGATTGTTATCTGAAATCATTTTAGATCGCATAAATAGAAAGATTACATCTCGGGTTAGTTTAGAATTAGATATTTCCTAGAATATAATTTGCATATGAATAGATTAGAAATAGATTAAAAGCATTTTACTTAGGAATTTTAGAAAAGAAATATCAAATCTCAAACACACACACACACACATATTGGGAAACTGGTCCCATTATCCCCAGTCGGACCCACTACACCAAACGGAAAAGGAGCTGCTAACCAAGGTCCGGACCGGGTGGGTATCCCCCTTGTTGTAGACCCGATTTTCGGGGCTTCAACACATTTGGCGCTAGAAGGAGAGCCTCGAACTATGAATGGAAAGTGAATCTAAATCTAAATACCATTCTGAGAGTAAATCACCCTCACCATCTTCCCCGACTTCCCCATCACACTCAAAAATTTTAAATCTAGAACCAGAAGTTGAAAGAAGAACAGACGCTGCTACAAACCCTGACTTTTCAGAAGAATCTGCTATTGAACCTCCTGAAGTTGAATCTTTGATTCATAAACTTCAGCGATTTTCAATATCACCTCAAAGGTCTGATAAATCTCAAGGCAGTGTGACTTCGCAATATAATCCTACTCATCCTCTCACTAGATTATAGAGTGAAAAGCTTGGCATTCAGCCAACTGAGTTACCTCTACCTACAATAAAAAGAGCTAGGAAATCACCTAAAGGGTCTGATAGTGAGACTCTTTCATCATCATCATCCATCTCAAATACTTCATCGCGAAGTCAACCACCCACTCCTCCACTCCAGACTACTGTCCATCAGTCCACTCAATCTTCCACATCTTCTTCTCAAATCATAATATCTTCATCTTCTCAATCACAAATATCATCTTCTGCACTTTCATCTGTTAGTAGTTCAGTGATGTCCCAAATGCCATGGAATAATCCAGGGGCAGTCTTAATGCCTGCACCCTTGAGTCAATTACCAGCCCATCCTGAAAAATGGCTGCCTAATTTTAATCCTGAAACAGTCATGCTAGCAGAAGAACATATCAACAAATTTATGTTATCCATAAATCTCAACGGAGTTGTTAATGAAGATGTTGTTGTCCGACTTTTTCCCTATACCCTACAAGGAGCAGCTGGATCATGGTATTTCTCATTACCATCTGGATCTATTACTACTTGGGATATCTTTCAAGATCAATTTTTGACTAAATTTGGTGATGACAGGTCTACAGTAACATTGATCAATGATTTGTCTAATCTTAGAGCTGATTCAAAAGAACTTGTCAACGATTTCAATTCTCGTTTCAATAAATTATTAAAAAAAATTCCTACTGCTTCCAAGCCTAGCGAAGAAGTACGAAGTGAATGGTACATTTCCGCTTTGCCATCAAACATAGCAATCTTTGTTGATAGGGCTAATAAAACAACTTTAGCAGACAATATGAAGGAAGCAATAGTAGTAGAGAAACGAATCATTGCTTTAGAAAATAAAAATGCAATAGAAGAACGGAAATCCAAGAAGGTCACTTTTAAGGAAGATCCCAAGAAAAAACAACCAAAAGATCCATTTGATTTAGAAGGATTGCAGAAAGTTTTGAAAACCATGTCCAATGAAATGGTTGATATACAAATGCTGAATCAGAAGAAGAAGAAGAAGAGATTGTTACTGAAGAAACTACTGATGAAGAAGAGGTGGTAGAAGTACAAGGCATGTGGGATTTCATCCTCCCAGATGAGGAAGACTAAGAAGCATCCCCAGTCAGCACTCGAAGTAGAAATCAACTTGATCCTCCTCAAACCACTCCTAAGCCAAAGAGCGCAAGCTCATTGACTAAGGATAAAGTTGCACCCAATAAAACGACATCCAAAGCAATTCAAACTAGCCCAGTCCAAACAAATTCATCAATTCCATCAAGAACATTGATTGTTCCGGATGAAATGGAATATAACATTATAGAAGATATGAAGAAGACTAGGGCTAACATCACTTTTTATGAATTGAGCAAGTTAAAACACCAGAAAAAGGTACTTTTGAAAGAATTACATGCTGTACCAGAAAAACCTTTGCCCGACCCTGTAATTTCTCAAGCTTCCAATGAGATGGGAAGACCTCCAGCTAATGCGATCAGTAAAGTTGACCTAGAAAATATCGCTTTAATTGGAGGAAGGTCAAGATCTCATACTCCTCCATTTCTTCTTACTTACGAAGTTTTCAATAAAAATTTGCATAACTGTTTAGTGGATTCTGGAGCTTCATCTAATATTCTACCAAAATCAGTATGTGCAAAATTGAACGTTCAACCACAAAAATCTGTTGTGCGCATAGTGCAGTTAGATCGATCGCAAGTTGAAGTGATTGGTGAATTAAACTAGGTTACCATAAGGCTGTCATCAAATCCAAAGGTATGTCAAGTTATTGATATTTAAGTTGCAGATATTCCAGAATTTTATGGCTTAATTCTTAGCAGAGATTGGTCAAAAAAACTTCATGGATACTTTGCAACTGATTGGTCGCACATGTGGCTTCCTTACAATGGTAAACCAAATCAGATACAGGTTGAACGAGAAAAACATCAAAAATATATAGTAACAGAACTAGAAGGAGAAAATGAACCAGTTGCATACAGCAGTAATATCATTGGCAATTATTCAGTTGATTCTTTCTTAGGAAATTTCAATGCTCATACTTCACCTTATTTAGAACGTTCTATTTTATCTCAAATAGAAAATTTTTCTCAAAAAGATAGTTCTAAATGTATTAATGTTGTAGATACTCCTGTAAATAAATCTTTATTTTGGAAATTATTTTTTGATGGTTCTAAGTCTAATGAAGGAGTAGGAGCAGGATGCGTGTTGGTTAGTCCAGAGGGAAACAAAATTATGTTAACTTGCAGACTTGAGTTTGAATGCACTAATAACACCGCAGAATACGAGGCTTTAATCCAAGGATTATATAAAGCAATCGGATTGGATATCAAACATCTACAAGTTTTCGGAGATTCAGAAATTGTAATCAAACAGGTACGCAATACTATACATTGTTTATCAGGTCATTTAAAACATTATCAATCTTTAGTTCAAGATCTGACTGAACATTTTATAGCATTCAATATTTCACCAATTCCTAGAATCCAAAATGCTAGTGCAGACCTCTTAGCCAATGTAGCCTCTAAGCTTATCCCCGCAGAAGACTTTAGTCCTGATCGATTTTCAATTGAATTAATATTTAGACCTTTGATTCCTGATAATGTTACCAATTGGAGAATTTTCAACGATGATCCTGATATTGTAATTTTCCTCACATCTGAAGGATCTTATACCAATCAGATAATCGATGAAGATCAACATGACAAACAGTTACAACATGATAGCACTAATAATGCTATTCCAAAGTCAATAGTCAAATTAGAAGACCTATATGATTTGAAAGACCGATTTAAAAGATCTACTAATTCAAAACTGCAAAGTTCGACTTTGAATTATGAATTAGTGAATCTAGGAACTGATACCAAACCACAGAATATCAACTTAGGCCTTGGTTTAGCTCCTGAAGAAAAATTAGCATATGTTCGTCTTTTGAAACAATATAAAAGTGTCTTTGCTTGGAACTACGATGAACTCAAAAATTATGACACTTCTATCATTCAACATACTATCCCAATGATAAATAATGAAAAACCTGTCCAACAAAAGCTGAGAAAAATCCATCCCAATCTAGAAAATCAGATTAAATCTGAACTCAATAAGTTATTAAAAGCCAAAATCGTTTTTCCTGTTCGACATTCTAAATGGGTTTCCAATATGGTTCCTGTTAGAAAGAAAAACGGAGATATCAGAATTTGCATTGACTTTCGAAATCTTAATAAAGCTTGCCAAAAATATAATTTTCCTTTGCCTCCCATGGAGAAAATATTACAGGCAGTTGCAGGATCATAATTAATGTCTTTCTTAGATGGTTTCTCTGGCTACAACCAAGTGTTAGTCCATCCAGATGATCAATTGAAAACTACATTTAGAACCAAATGGGGCACTTATGCATATCAAAAGATGCCTTTTGGTCTGATCAATGCTGGTGCCACATTCCAAAGAGCCATGGACATCGCTTTCAAGGGATTAGTTAACAAATCAGTAGTAATCTATTTGGATGATATAACTGTATATTCCAAAAAACGGAGCAATCATCTTAGAGATTTGAAGCAGATCTTCCAACGTTGTCAAAGGTATGGAATTTCACTTAACCCAAAAAAATCCTTTTTGCATTAAGTGAAGGAAATTTTTTTGGATTCATAGTGTCAAAATCTGGAATTCATATTGATCCTGATAGAATCAAAGAGATTTTTGAAATATCTTTACCTCACAACAAGAAAGTTATGCAATCTTTTCTTGGCCAAATAAATTTTGTAAAGAGATTTGTACTAGATTTTTCAAGAATAGTATCTCCTTTACAAATGATGATAAAAAAGAATTCAAAATTCAAATGGGGCCAAGATGAATATGAGGCATTCAATTTCATTAAACAAGCAATCATTAATGGTCCATCTTTAGCAACTCCAATTTTTTCTGATCCTTTTATTTTATATACGTTTGCCTTTGATAAATCTTATGTTGCGATTCTCACTCAAGCAAATCAAGACAAAGAAGAAGCCCCAATTGCTTTCTTCAGTTCAAATTTACAGGGTGCTGAATTGAATTACTCAGATGTAGAGAAACAAACTTATGTTGTTTTCAAAGCAATTAAGTATTTCAGGCCTTTTTTACTTAAAACCCATACAAAAATCATTGTACCGTTTCCAGCGGTAAGAAATCTTTTAGTCCAAAAAGACTTGGGTGAGAAAAGAGCTAATTGGATTACCGCCTTACAAGAATATGATGTTGAGATCAAACCAGAAAATATTGTAAGAGGTCAAGGCTTTTGTAAAATACTAGCTGGAGCATCGCAGATTTCTGAAAAATCATCTGAAGAGATACAAACATATAAGGTAAGCCTAAACGATGTTGAATCATTATATGCTGATATCATTTTTTATCTGAAGAATGGATATGCTCCTCCAAATATTGATCACACCAAGAAAAGAGCTCTAAGGTTAAACGTTAAACAATATCAGCTTGTAAACGATGTTCTTTTTAGAATGAATTACGATTCTGTTCTTCTTAGATGTATGGAGAAATTTGAAGCTAAAAAAGTCTTGCAGGAACTTCAAGATGGGCCAGCAGGTGGACATTATGCTGGAGATGCTACTGCACATAAAATCCTTCACGCAGGCTATTACTGGCCCACTTTATTTAAAGATTCTCATAGCTATGTAAGAAGATGCCAAGTTTGTCAAACTACAGCTGGAAGACAAAAGAAACCATCATTTCCATTACAACCAGTAAACATTGAACAACCTTTTTATCAATGGGGATTGGACATAATAGGTGAGATCGTTCCTCACTCTTCTAAGCAACATAGGTATATTATCACAGCAACTGATTATTTTATGAAATGGGTAGAAGCAGTCCCTCTCAAGATTGCTAATGCTGAGCATATTATTGATTTCATAGATCAGTTCATAATCACCAGGTTTGGTTTACCTTCTGCTTTAATGTTTGATAATGCATCATATTTTTCTGGTAATGCTATGACTGAATTTACACTCAAGAGAGGTTTTAAACTAAAATAATCTGCCAATTATTATCCACAGGGAAATGGATTAGCTGAATCCACAAATAAAAATTTAATCAGAATCATTAAGCGAACCATTGACCAAAATCATAAAAATTGGCATAAGTCTTTAATATATGCTTTATGGGCAGATCGAATAACACAGAAAGCTTCTATTGGTACTTCTCCCTTTAATTTAGTTTATGGGAAAGAAGTAGTTCTTCCAACTCATTTAGCAATGCCTTCTTTGGCCTTAGTACAATATATTGATGAAGCACCAAATTCTTCCTTACAACTAAGACAAATGGAAATAATTAAGTTAGAAGAACAACGAGAAAAAGCGAAAATAACTCATGCTCATCATCAAGCATTAGTAAATGCTTCTTTTGATTCAAACATGATAACCAGAAAAGACTTTCAGATTGGAGATCTTGTTTTAAAATGGGATAAGGCTCATGAGGAAAAAGGAAAACATACGAAATTTCAACGAATGTGGCTTGGTCCTCTTCAAATTTCAGAAATCATAGGTCCATCTACTTTTATGTTACAGGATTTAACAGGCAAAAGAGAGTCTTTACCTGTTAATGGACAAATTCTCAAAAAATATTTTCCATAGAAGATCATTCTTCTATTTTGTATATTAGTTTTCTTTATTGTCATAATAAAACTAGTTGTTAATGGTTACATTTGGAATTCATGAAGAAGAGATAAATTCTCTTTTTAGATTTTGTTTCTTCACTTTTATAAATAGAATTATTTTCAGAATATTGATCATTGTTATTCAAAGATACAGGTAAAAAAAACTTTAGTCTTGAAATGATACTAGTTTCAACTTTGAAAACTTTGATGAAAGGAAACTTTTAGTGAAAGATTGTTTTATATCAGTTCAATGAAAGGTATCAATAACAAAACAAAGTTTCTCTATAGCAAAGTTCCTTCCAAAAAACTCTATTATTTTCGTCCAGAGCTATCTTAAGGAAACAATGATATCCTCCCCACTTAGAAAATTACAATGTTCAAAGAATTATCCAATAATACACTTTTTAACTTAAAGAGTAAGAGGTCTCATCACGAGCCGACTTATCATGATCATAGATATTATAGCTTGCTGACTTTTCCAATACTGCATACCATAACAGGGCAATGACTCAAGATTGTTGCAATCAAAATACAAGGGGTCTCATCACGAGCCAGCTTGTTCAGCGAAGTTATAAATCAAGTGAATGGCATTGTCATGAATTGGCTACCAAACCAAGACATTGTTCTTTAAGAATAAAAAAGAAAAACAAAAGCAATAAGTGTGAATATGGATTTCTCTTTGAAAATTGTATGTTTCTCTAAGTAGGATACAGGATCATTGCTGGGTAACAGGTAACCCTGTCGAGGCTATAAACGCTTGCTGGTAGCAGTGGCTCTACCTACGTCAAATGGGCATATTTAAAGCTGATTTACAGAGAAGCCTTTGTTTTTATCTTTATAAACCAAGTAATGATTGATGTAAATGCAGCGACTAGCTTGAGGAAGTGAATAATCAAAGTTGAATATAGAAGAAATGAAATATAATTTATAGATTAAAAGCATAATGCACTTTGTCTTTTTATAATAAAGTTTGATTTTTTGGAAAATTTTCTGTTTTGAAAAGTTTAGAAAATTCAAAAGAAAAGCAGAAATAACTGGTTCTTCCAAGTGAATCGCCAATTGTTGTGGCCAGCAACAACCCCCCTTCTTATTTAATATTAGTAATAATACTAAATAAGTGGGGACCTTTAGCCAAAAAATCCAAAAAAATTAATTAGTGTTTGTTTCCTTTCTCAAATAAAACTTACTATCATAACTTAGGGAAATTCCTTTGAAAATCTTTAAAATAAACCTAAGTTTATGATAGATCAAAACATAATCTTTCTTTGGAGAAAAATACTGCATCCATCGCAAAAAGTGGATATCCTTTGTAAAAGCATAATCTTTTAAAATTGTGATTCTGCGATATTGCGATAGCGCGATCCCAAAGAGCTATACATTAAAGTATTGATCGCAAACCACATATCGCAGAAAAGTTGTTTAATAAGTTATATTTTGCGAAATTGCGATTTCGCGATTTTGCAATATTGCCATTTCGCGATGATATGAGACTGCGATTTGTGGATGTTGCAATTTGCGATGAATGCGATCCTGCAATAATTTCGATTTGCATTGATTGCGATCCGTGATATTGTGATTTTGCGATATTGCACAGCAGATCGCAAATCGCATTATCGCAGATTCTTCTAGCGCATTGTCCAAAGTAAATCTTTTCATAAATAAATATTCGTTATGCGCTTTGATGTCAAAATTAATGAATGGATTGTTAATCATTGATGGAAAGGATTTTGTTTTAATTGAAAGGTTTTTTCGCGTTTAAAATAATATCTTTCATCCGCCTTCAGCATTTAAAACTATCCCGTCACCTTTCTCATATCATTACTCTCACTTAATTCGTAAAACCGCAGGCACAAAGAAGCAGAAGACTATACAAAGCATTCACAGAGCATTATGGGAAAGAAAGAGAAGGTTTCGAGTGCTGAAAAAAAAGAAATGGCTTCTTTATACGCAGACACTGCTTGCAACAAGGACGCCGGTATCACTACCTGGGAGGGCATGCATAATCTGCTCGAAGAAGAAAATCCCAGGGTAATGGAAGTCGCGGCTACTGCAGGTTCAAGTAATTCCTCTGAAGCATCTCTTACAGAATTGGCTTGTTCATTTCTGCACATAATAGCAGCAAGACCGAGAATTCTTCCGTATACAAATATGGTAAAATGGGTGCTGGATAGCACTGATATTTCAGACAGGAAATTTAGAACTCAAGATCAAGAGCTCATCGGGTCATTCACTACAGAATATTTTAGGCTTATGTATCACTTGCTGGAGCCTCAGGCGACTTATAACAAGCAATTTATGGAGAAGTTTTCCAGGGAAAATGCAAATTTGGTGGAATGCACTAGAGAATGGACCAAAAGAGATGAACCATTGAAGAAAAACAATCATGGTATGTACAGTACTAGCTCACTCACCTCTCCATATAGTTTTGTTGTTGCTATGTTATGCTGGCTTTTTGGAAATCCTGACATAAATATGGTCTTGCCTGAATGGCTCCCGTTATTGAGTGCTGATGTTAACGCTACAATTGTAGACTGGGCTAAAATCTTGTCTGATAATTTGGCCACTGCTATTTTCAATTACTGGTCTAAACGGACTGTTTCTCAGAGGATTTATCCTCCTTTTTATCTATCTGCCTATGTTATGGATTCCATCTGTTTTGTTTCTAAATTCCCTTTGATGGGTTGGCAATGGACAATTCAAGATCCCTTGCCTATTCATGTCTATCACAAAGAACTGTGGGAATCAAAGTTTTTTCCTCATTTTTACAAAATTTTCCATGGCATAATGTTGCCTCTGTACAAAATATTGTATAATAAGGATGCTCCAAGGTTTTCCCCAGAAGCAGAAGTTGACATTCTCCCTGTCGCAAGATGGTTTGGAGAAGAATTGTTTACTTATGTGAGGGTTTTTGGAAGCTCTGCTTCTCCACATGTTTTACCTTTGTATGTCCCAGACAAACTCCTGGCCCGAGAAATTGCATATCAAACCTGTGGAGAAGGAGGTTTGACGAAGAAATTGAAAGATAAGAAAAAGGCCATCTAGCCACAATTTCATGTGGCCTGCGGAGTATTCACAATATCTGATGTTGGTCATTCATTTAAAGAGGTAAGCAATATTACATGCTTACAACTGTTCAAGTTTTCGAGAATGTTATTTGATCCAAATGATGTTGTCAAAGATTTTACCACTGCAGTTAAAGTGAGAGTGTTTTCTGGGGAAGAAGATCCTTTTGATGATATGTTTCAAGCAAAATGTTCATTTAAAGAAGTTTTGCATTTTGCAAAAACACAGTTATCCCCAGAAGAATTTCAGGAATTTAAAATTTACAGAGAGAGAAGACTAACTACTATCCCTTTGGAAAATTTACGCTTGAAACCCACAAGGGAACCAACTCCTAGTGTTAGTCTTAGTGGCAACTCGGATACTGAAAAGTCTAAGTCGAAGTCTGACAAAGAAACTTCTGAGCATTCTAAAAAGACTGATAATGATGAAAGCTCAGTGAAGGATACAGCTCAATCAAAAGAGCTTTCACAACAACAGACTTTAACAACTCCACAGTTGAATCTTCCACCTCTCAATGTACAGCAACCGATAGTCAGGACTGAATTGGACAAAGAATGGGAAACTTTTAATGAATTGCTTAATGTTGAAGGACAAAATACACAAACCCCAGTACAGACAACAAAAGTTTTGAGCACGGGAATAAGTGGCAATGTCACAGAAACTGATCATATACCCATCACTCCCTATTCTGAAATTGTACTTAATATAGAGGACATTCCTCCTCTGGATGTATTCTACAGCCTGCAGTATAAAGCAGTAGTGAGGAAGCAAAGGAAAAAGAGAAAATTAGAGAGCACAATCTCTACTGATGCAGAACAATTAGATGTCCTATGGAAAGATCCTACTACGGATCCTACTAAAAATCTTTCTAAGTTATCTCAGATTACAGGAGCTTATGCTTCCTCAACTATTGACAAAGCATCTAAGGTAAAGCTATTATTAAATGAAAAAGAATATTAGATACAAGTTCTGCAACAACAATTGCAACAAGCCCGTGCTAACAGTGAAGCACAGATGAAACTTGAAAAGTTACATCAAGAGCTTCAACAGATGCAAATCGGATATCAGAAAAGTTTGGCAGATAAAGAAAAACAAATACAGATTATCCAAGAAGAACACAAAGATGACCCTAAGCTTCCAGAGTTTATTTCAGAGTCTGTTTCTTTGAACAATCAACTACTGCAACAACAAGATATATTTTGCCAGAATATCTCGCAATACAACTCTTTTTATCAAGAAAGTGATAAAATCACTAATCATGTCGTAGAATTACGACATGATTATGATTTAACTAATGAAAGAGTTACTAATTATTTGGCATGGAAAAAGACAGAGGAAGGAAGAAGAGCAGGAGCACCGATCATCAATAATAGTTATAAAGAAATGCTCTTCAACAATTGGGATGAACAGATCACTGAGGCAGAAAAAGCAGTAGAGAAAGCAGCCACAGCAGCGGGAAATATTACTAATTGTGTAAATGAAAATTTGCACAAAGTTAATTTGATTTCAGAAATTATTCTGGGATACCTTCCACAAGCCCAGCAATTGCAAACAGAATGGAGGCAAAAAGCTGATGAAAAGGCAAAGTCAATTCAAGGACTGACAAGATTAAACTGGGATTCTTACTAGACATATCTAGTGAAACCACACAGTCAATGCAGTACGCTTAATTGCATCATTAATTCTGCTGAGAAGATTGCGCCAACACTCACCGATGTTGTCTTTGCGGACAGTTAAAATCTGAAGTCGGCCAACCACCTCTTCTCAAAACAATGCTGGATGCTTGCATGTTTAAAGATCAAATTCATAAGTAGTTAGTTGATATTCTTTATTTTTTAGATTTAGTTTTAGTTTTACTATATTTTTGCCTAGAAAAATGACGGCCATTTAAACCGAATCCTAAATTTTTGTAATAAACTATTTTTAGATTTTAGTTATTAGTATTTAAACCCTTCTCATGCATTTAGAGAAGGGTCCTGAAATTTTTCAAAAACTTGTCCTCAGAACATGCATTTCTGCACCCTCAGAGGAGGTTTTGATAAATGAATGGAACGAGATTTATTGATATATGTGTCTAATATCTGTTACTGATGTTGCATTTCTGTACTCTTGATAGATGTTGGATTAAGAAAGAGATAAATCATTATTGCTTCTAGCTCATGAGTAGAACCAGTTATAAATGGTATTTTTATCTCTTAACTGTTTCTGTTTCTGTGTTAAAAGTGATATTTATGTTTAGTTGTTTATATTTTAATGTTTGAATATTTGAGTTATCATTTGGCATTTTTGTACGGTGATAATTATTTATTTGTGCTTGATATATGAATAGCTTAATATGCGATATGTTTTCCACAAATGTTTCATCTAACTTTTTATGTGAAATAGTTTATCTTTATTGAATTATTTTCTCATAATAATTGAATGATCTTTATTACCAATTATTTTCTGAAATCCTTTTAGATCGCATATATTGAAAGATTACATCCCGGGTTAGTTTAGAATTAGATATTTCTTAGAATACAGTTTGCATATGAATAGATTAGAAATAGATTAAAATCATTTTAATTAGGAATTTTAGAAAAGAAATATCAAATCTCAAACACACACACACATATTGGGAAACTGGTCCCATTATCCCCAGTCGGACCCACTACACCAAACGGAAAAGGAGCTGCTAACCAAGGTCCGGACCGGGTGGGTATCCCCCTTGTTGTAGACCCGATTTTCGGGGCTTCAACACCATGCGCTAAGACCACCGGCGGAGCCAAACAACTAATGCACATTTAAAAACTTAAACCATGTTTATTTAATGTTAATCATGTTTAATCTGCCCAATCCATATTTAAATCCAGATTAGTTTAAAGTGCAGAATTAGCACTGAAAATCGCTTAATTAGCGATAAATTGTCACCTCACTTAATGACAGATTAAGTTAGCGGACCCCCAAATTCGGCTAACACTGCCAGTTTAGCTCCAGTTAGGTAATTTAGGGCCTAAAATAGTGGGGAAAATGTAAATGGTCATAATTTTTGGAGTTTCGACCAATTCAAGTGTAGAAAGAGGCCAAATGACCATTTTTGGGCATTCTTGACTCATTAGCGTATGTTATAGGAGAAAAGGAGCATTGAAAACATGTAAATTTGACAATTTGAGCATAATACAGAGGCCCAAGCCATGGACGTTGGACCAAGGAGAGGTAGCCGAGGAGGGGTGAACTCCTTCATGTTAATTTTGGGCAACTAGGTCCAAAATTCATGTTGCACTGCTCATATGATGATGGTCATATTTGTTGGATTCCTCTTTCGGAGAGGTGCAATATTGATATAAAGATCATCTTGATCGAATGAGCATAACATTGATTTTGAACTTATTTTCCAATGTGCAAGGTTGGCCAGATTTATCCCACATGCCTAAGAGATGTGTCACACACCCTCGTTGATGGATATAAATTGGAGAGACTTGGAGGTCATTTTCTCATCATCTCATCACACATTCTCTCTTTGTGATATGATTGGTTTGATATCCTTTGGAGGCCTTTTCTTCTCATATGTGTGGAGCGAAGCTGCTATTTTCTGTGCATATCTCTTTAGGGCTTGCTGCTATTTTCTACACTGATATTTTTAGGGATTTTCTACTGCAGTGCTGACAGTGGTCAACCCTTGATCGTTTGACCTCAATAAATTCTGATTTAGGAGGTTGTACAGCTGGGCACTAAAATCGAGGAATTTCAGGTTGTTTGCGTGAAGCCCTAGTTTATTGCATTGACTTTTCTGAAGCTACCTGCATTGACTTTTCTACGATGTCCCTGGATTGACTTGCATTGACTTGTGATGAGTTGTCTTTGAGGGTTGTGGGTGTTGTTGGTTCTTAAGAAACAATCCCTTGGTTGTGAAAGGAATCAGTGCTTAAGACATTTAAAAAAAATATTTTATGGAAACAATTTTTATCATTCGGTCTTTGTACTTTTCGTCTGGAAATCAATTTTTTAAAACCCTTAATAATCCGAAGTAATAAAATATTTTACAACGTCGTTAACTACTGGTATCTGAATGGAAAATAAGAATTGAAGGGAAACTCAAAATAATATGTTGTTACACAGAATCTACTACTTTAAGTCTCAAAGTGAATTTAAGAAGAGAGAAAAGCTGGAGTGAAGGAGCGCATATTAAGGTTATTTAACTCTTACATATGGATTTAATTAAGAGACTGACAATTTCATTACTTCACTTCATTCAAAGAAGAAATAACACAAGATGACAAAGGAAACATGAATCACCATCAACAATTGCTGGAAACTTGATGCTTCTTTCATTAACTCATCAGAAAAGTAAGTACAAAATCGTAGTCTTCCAGAGGTCCAAAACTTGGAACCTTCTTCTTCATTTTCTCTAATTTTATCCTCCTCATTGTCGAATTAGTTTTGGAAACTAATTTCTAAAACCGTTAATAAACTACTTCCAATAGTTAATACGTTTTTATTCTTTTCTAGAATTTTTAATTAAATTTAAATATTATATATATAACACTTATTTTCTACTTTTACCAAAGTAATTCCACCAATACATATGTAATTTCTCATAACATGATTTGGATTTTCGGCCCCAAAAATGGAAATATATATGTAAATAAACATTGGAAATAAAAGGAAATGCAGGCCCTGAGTTTCCCTCATGCATGCTATATGGAGGCTAGGTGGAAAATTGATAACAATGTGGTCTTTGGCTGAATCTTGAATTGGTTTATAAAACCGTTTGTAATTTTCCAAACCATATACCGTTCCCTGGAGGCAGTTTGGTAGTTTCTGGAAGTAGTGAGGGGTGATGTCGTAATAAATTTAGTCCGTTGATATGTTTTATGGAAATTATGAGAAACTGCTCTGTGGTACCACTCATTTTCATAAACCTTGGGAGTTTGTGACACCGTAATTTCATTGATATGAAGGAACTACATTATTGACCATTGATTTGTTGAGTAGCAACGAGAAGGTTTATTTATTCCTTACTTGTTGACTTTTTCATGTGGCAATAGTAATTGTGGACATACCTCGTTAGCAACATAAACCACAAACGCTCCAAGACTTAAGCCTGCTATAGAAATGTAATGAGATGTACTAAACTATATTTTCTATTGTGAATCTTCACAAAATACTTCTAGACATATGGTTTGACGTCTGCTTCACTATAGAATGCAATATTAACTGCATCTTCCGTCAAACAGATTCTCATGTTGTAGCTTAATGTTCATATGAAATCTTGAAAATGTAGTGTGAAACTTACATCTGTTGTGGGTTTCTCCCTTGACTTAGCACATTATATGAGTATCGACATTGGTTGTATGGAATATAGTGGTGGTATTTTTGTAACCTGAAGCAGCAATAATAAAACAATAAACAGAATTGCATATCTCTCGACCTCCAAATTCATTAGGCACTAGTAATTTGAAACTCAACTTATGGATCCTCAACCTCTTCTAGGGAAGAAATTGTCAAACACAAATCGAATTCCAGTGTCAGGGCATTTGTTTTTAACAAAAACTAGCCTTGGAAGAACTAATAAAATATCAAAACCACACCCAATTTTTGGAAATTGCTCGCATTCAAATCAATTAGTGCCTTTCTGCACAAAACCAAGATCACAGAATTTTAAAATTTTTCTTTGTTTGTCCAGAATTTGAAATCAAAAATCATGACCTGGAAATGTCTATGTTTTTTGTGCAAGTAATTTTATGCTCTCGAATAAAATTTTGATGCTGGACGTTTCACACCTCTCCCAACCACACCAAGATGTGTTACATTACCATTGGAAGTAATTGTTGGTAGACTAGGCTAATCGAAACCATTGCTTGTTGTTTCTACTACTTCATAAGAGGAATTCACATCCATACAAACATTTTTATCCTGAGAAAGTCTCTTGTCATTATAAATATATCGAATAACTTCAGACAACGGTGGAGCTGACATCGTTCCCTTTAGATCTTCAATATTATCTAAAAGATCTGACATTAGATTTTTAAGCACACTAACCTCATCATCCACGACACTTGTAGCTTAGTGTACCATTCAGATATGCTATGTCAGTTGTTTCCATATTCCAACTTGCAAAAGGATTTCTATGTTCAATTAGTTCAAATAATAGCTCGAGATGTTTCTCCTTCTTGTCCTTCTCCTAAATTATAATCTCATAGAGCTAGCCTCCCTTTGTAAGGTTATTTAGCTGAAAAAATGAGCTACAACATCTGGCTCCATCCGGGGACAGTGCTTTGGTAGCAAAGAGTTGAGAACTTGCAGATCCACGGCCTTAGTTGGGCATGGATTCAAGCCAAATGGAATTTGATCCCAGTATGAAATCTCCCAAAACATGATACATTTTGAACTTCTTCTTTTATTCTTAAGCTAAAAATACTGAACTATAAATAATGCAACTGAAAAATGCTTAACTTCTAAGCTTATTTATGTACATCTCCTATATATATACATGGTTAAACTCAATCAAGTGAATTAATCCTTCCAATGGCACCAAAACAACATCTGTGTGTTAGACTTAATGCCTCCATATTGTCAAAGTTTAAAAATAAAAATAGGGATGTACCATGAAAAATTTCCAAACACAAAACTTTGCACATACCTCTGCATAAATGCTTCTGGTTGACAAAGAAATGTGTCATATACTTAGCCACTGGATCATAGAACTAACGACACAAGATTTCAGCTACCTCCTTTTCTTGAATATTTTGCTGATGTATATTCCTCTAAACATGGAAGCTTCCTTCATTGTTTGAATCCTCAATTTTGGGTTGTGTGTGAGGAAATTGATTGATGTTTTCTACTGACAACCATTTAGTCCAAAAAGATAAATCCAAGGCTTGTTTCCCATAATGCTGATGTTTTTTGTACAATGCCAATTCTTGACAAAAATCTTCGTCCTGCAACAAAACTTAAGGAGCTCTGCCATTTTCTCCCCTGTTCACAAAGTCACTAAAATTATGAAAATTATAAGGATCTTCCAGGTTTTCAAAGTGTAGTTCAACTTTCATAACAAGTTGGTGATTAAAATCCTTGGAATGCTTAAATTCGCATGTCTCAGGAACAAGAGTGTCCTTTGACATCGATTGAAAATCCTTGTTTATCTCTAAACTCATATTCTCTTTTAAAGCAATTCCATTATTTTCTTGACAGGCCCTCTTGTCTTCAACAAAACTTGTTCTTTCACCATGATAAGAAAAATTTCTACAAGCCCACAAATTATCTTCAATTTCCTGTGCATAAAGAAACATCAACTCCAGATTGCAAGGCTTTATCTCCTTGAGATAAAAAGCCAAGTCAATAGAAAGATCTCTCAAATAGTAAACCATAGCTACAGCTTCAGGAGGTTTGATTTATTTTGGAATGTTGAAATAAATTTTTTGAAACCTCCTATTGAACTCAGTGATTGATTCATTGCTCTACCTATGGATAGAATATAATTCTAAAAGGTGTTTTTCATATGACTTGTGCTCGCTCCAATATCTAAGAAAGATATCTTGAAAAAAAATCCATGAACCAATTTAAATTGCTTCTAAACACTGGAACCATTGCTGAGCACCCTGCTTTAATGAATGACAAAACATCCTTAAAGCCACATATTCATAAATAATTTGAAATTTGTCCAGAAAGTACTCAAATTCCATGATATGTTGTTCAACTAAAATATCCTCCTCCTCTCCATAGAAACTTGGCAAAAATTTGAATCCTTTTGAAGGATACTGATGAAGAATTGTGGGCAGCTTCAGGGGTTTAAAGATTTCTTTGTTTTTTAGATGAAAATCAGTCAATTTCTTGTGAGGTAGAATATTATCTCCAAAATATGATGAATCGTCACCTTTATGCCCAGACTATGACTGATTATCTTCAGGAATTATAATGCAACAATCATCTCTCCTCTCATATTTAGGAGATAAATTTGTGTCAACATCAATAATACAAGAAGAATAAAAATCCTCTTTTTCCAATAAAGAATGTACATTTTTGTCTTTACAATATTCTGAGAATATAAAGCAGGAAACAATCTTCTTGATATATAAGGGAAAATATACTACTAAACTGATAGTAAAGAATAGAACCTCCTTTAAAAAACTGAAACTCTGATACATGTTTTTTCCATGATGCTTTCTCATTTTCTTGCCAGCCAAATTCTTAATCTAATGAAACCTTCATCAGTGGAGTCGCCAAGTGAACAATAAAAAACCAAATTTTATATCTACATCTTGTTCACCATCAATAAATAGATCTCAAAACCCAAGGAAAAATAACTTTGTGCCTTCGTCCCCGGCAACGGCACCAAAAAATTTTGGTTCTTAAGAAACAATCCCTCTATTGTGAAAGGAATCAATGCTTAAGAAATTTAAAAAAAATATTTTATGGAAACAATTTGTATCATTCGGTCTTTGTCTTTTTCCTATGGAAATTAATTCTTTTTAACCCTTAATAATCCCAAGTAATAAAAGATTTTATAATTTCGTTAACTGCTGATATCTGACTAGAAAAGAAGAAGTGAAGGGAAACTCAAAATAATATGTTGTTACACAGAATCTACTACTTTAAGTCTCAGAGTGAATTTATGAAGAGAGAAAAGTCAGAGTGAAGGAGCACATATTAAGGTTATTTAGCCCTTACTTATGGATGTAATTAAGAGACTGACAGCTACTTTACTTCACTTCATTCAAAGAAGAAATAACACAAGATGACACAAGAAACATGAATCACCATCAAAAATTGCTGGAAACTTGATGCTTCTTTCATTAACTAATCAAAAAAGTAAATACAAAATCGTAGTCTTCCAGAGGTCCAAAACTCGAAACCTTGTTCTTCATTTTTCCTATTTTTATCCTCCTCACTGTCGAATCAGTTTTGTAAATTTATTTCTAAAACTATTAATAAACTGCTTACAACAATTAATACATTTTTATTCTTTTCCAAAAAATTTAATTAAATTTAAATATTATATATATAATACTTATTTTCTACTTTTACCAAAGTAATTCCATCAATACATATGTAATTTCTCATACATGATTTGGATCTTCGGCCCCAAAAATGGAAATATAGATGTAAATAAACTTTAGAAATAAAGGGAAATGCAAGCCCCGAGTTTCCCTCATGCATGCTATATGGAGGCCAACTGGAAAATTGATAACAATGTGGCCTTTGGTTGAATCTTGAATTGTTTTATAAAATTTCTTGTAATTTTGCAAACCAGATACTGTTCCCCAGAGGCACTTTGGAAGTTTTTGGAAGTAGTGAGAGGTGATGTAATAAATTTGGTCCATCGATCTGTTTGATGGAAATTATGAGAAACCGCTCTACTGGACCACTCATTTTCATAAACCTTGGGTAATTTGTGACACCATAATTTCGTTGATGTGAAGGAACTACATTATTAACCGTTGATTTGTTGAGTAGCAATGAGAAGTTTTATTTATTCCTTACTTGTTGAATTTTGCATGTGGCGATATTAATTATGGACATACCTCTGTTATAGCATCATTTCTCACCTTGACATGATTCATGATTGCTACATGGCTTTATGGGCACCCATTCCTACAGACTTGGACAAATTCACTTAAAAACAGTGGAAAATCCTTCATACGCGACTATGCCCGTGTTTTTCCGCGTGTATACGCGAGTACAGCTAGACTTTCCCGCGTATGCCATTTTAATGATTAAAAAATATATAAAAATCCCTAATTTCGCGCTGGGTTGATGGTTACTCAGGTAGTTCAACCACCCCAGCCCGTGGCCAACTGTTTCCAACTGCTGAAACTACTTGGAAGGACTATAAAAAGACCTCATATGTATGGCCTAAGGGAGAGAGAGAATTATTATTATTATACTCTGTTGGTTCCCTATCCAAGTCTGATTCCCCGTGCCTCCTGCACTTTCCCAGTTCATTTCAGGAAACCCTTGTTTCCTTGAGATACACATCCCTTTATATGTTATCTCGTATGCACCTGTTTGGAAGGAGTCTTAGCGAGGCAAGGGCTGGACGGATCCGGACAACGGTCTGCGAAGGCCTTGGAAGGATCAGGTGATCTCTCCACTTACTTTTGTACGTACTATTTTTATAATACAGAAGTATCATGCTGTTCCCGAAATAAACGTGTTAGTGTATGCTTTAATGTATGAAGAATATTTGTTATACAAGTATTCATGATGATTTATTTAATGTTTTATATGAATCTCACTAACATATAGAGTAGAAATATACTGTACAACTTGTCCTTTGTGCTGGTTTCTTCTTGTATTTCAGGTGAAAGAGGAAGGACGGTTGCAGAGAGTTTGAACTCCACGTGGATCTACTTCAAACGTGGGACCAACGGGTAAACCTCTCGTTCTGCTCTATTTTGTTTTCATGACTGTGCATGATCGTGTGAGTCTCTGTTAAGTAGTACGCCCCTGCTCTGTGGAGGTTGAATCCCAACCAACCTCTAGGGTGTTAAATCCCCGAAACAACCTCGTCAGCAACAGAAACAACAAATGCTCCAATACTTAAGCCTGATGTAGAAATGCAATGAGATGTACTGCATTTTATTTTCCATTGTGAATCTTCACAAAAGACTTCCAAACATATGGTTCGACGTCTTCTTCACTATAGAACGCAATATTAACTGCATCTTCCATAAAACAGATTCTCATGTTGTAGCTGAATGTTCATATGCAATCTTGAAAACGTAGAGTGAAACTTACATCCGCTGTGGGTTTCTCCCTTGACTTAGCACATTATATGAGTGTTGACACTGGTTGTATGGAATATAGTTGTCGTAGTGCTGTAACCTGAAGCACCAAGAATAAAACAATAACCAGAAGTGCATCTCTCTTGACCTCCAAATTCATTAGGCACTAATAATTTGAAATTCAACTTATGGATCCTCAACCTCTTCTAGGGAAGAAATTATCAAACACAAATCGAATTCTAGTATCAAGGAATTTTTTTTAAACAAAAAATAGCCTTGGAAGAACTAATAAAATAACTAAAACCACTCCCAATTTTTGGAAACTACCCACACTAAAATCAATTAGGGCCTTTTTGCACAAAACCCAAATCGCAGAATTTTAAAATTTTTCTTTGTTTGTCCGTAATTTGAAATCAAAAATCATGACCTGGGAATGTCTATGTTTTCTGTGCAAGTAATTTTTACTCTCTAATAAAATTTTGATGTTGGACTTTTCACACCTCTCCCAACCACACCAAGATGCATTACATTACCATTGGAAGGAGTTGTTGGTAGACTAGGCTAATCAAAACCATTGCTTGATGTTGCTGCTACTTCATAAGAGGAATTCACATCCATACAAACATTTTTATCCTGAGAAAGGCCCTTGTCATTATAAAGAGATCGAAGAACTTCATAAAATGGTGGAGTTGACATCATTTCCTTTAGATCTTCAATCTTATCTAAAAGATCTAACATTAGATTTTTAAGCACACTAACCTCATCATCCACGACACGTGTAGCTTAGTGTACCATTCAAAGATGCTATGTCAGTTGTTTCCATTTGCCAACTTGCAAAAGGCTTTCTAAGTTCATTCAGTTCAAATAATAGCTTGAGATGTTTCTCCTTCTTTTCCTTATCCTCAAATATAATCTCATAGACCTGGCCTCCTTTTGCAAGTTTATTTTAGATGAAAAAATGAGCTACAACAGGTGTGATACATGAAAGTGTTGGCTGACCGAGAAAGACTTTGCTAGTTGAAACATTGAGCTGACCACCGTAACACAACAATATCTCATGTCTTTGTTGGACATAAGGAATTGTAAATATGATATATTTTACTTGTATTCTATTGATCTATTATTATATTCTATCATAATTTTTCTTTCAAGTTTATGTGATTGCTATCTTGTATTGGGCCTATGAAATATTGAAGTAAATGTGCATCAAGCATAGAACAACATTGTTATCTAAATTTAACATGGTATCAGAGCTGAGGTGAAGAAAAATTGTCCAAGAGTCCAATATGGTATTAGAAGATATCTCTAAAGGAAGAAATCCTATCAAGGAAAAATGGCCTCCTCAACCTACAAGGGTTTCAAGGCTAATGATAAATTGACTGATAAGTCTGATTATCATGAATGGAAGATGTCCTTGGATTTGGCACTAGAAGATCAAGATGACATGGAATATGTACAAAGGAATATTCAAGAGTCTCCTTCAAATGCAGCTGCTGCCACGAACACGAAGTATAGCAAAGGGGAAATCAAAGAAAAGATGATTATGCAGGATTCTATTCATAAGCACTTAGTTGCTTACAATTTTGAGCTAAACACATCTAAGGAGATGTATGATAAGATGGTGAGCATGTTCAAGGCTAGCAATGCTAATCAAATCCTCTTCTTTAAGAATCAATTGAATAATATCAACAAGGGTAAGGATGAATCTATTTAATCCTATTTTATGACGCTCACTGAAATCAGGAATAACCTCCTAGCTATTGGGGAAGAAATATCTGATCGAGAGATGGTTCTTCTTTCACTTGGAGGTCTCCCCCATGATTGGCATGTATTCAATACCACTATTCTCAATAATAATGTGATTCCTGATTTTGATGAAATATTCATGAGATGCACTCAAGAGAAAACAAGAATTATGGAGTATATCTCTAATGGTAATGGAAGTGACACTACTACCTTCACTGCTCATGCAAAGAAGAAGAACCATGGTGGCCCGAGAAATCAAAATCATGGTAGAGCGGGGCCCAAATGAAGGAAGGGAAGATGTTACACTTGTAACATGACTAGTCACTATGCAAGAGAGTGCCCTAATAGAAGGGACTCTCCTAGGCATGGTGACAACAACAACTCGAGAAGAAATGGCAGGAACAATAGGTTTCAAGGAAAAAGTAAGGCTCCCTTTGATCATAGTGGAAATGTGAAAACTTTCAAGAGTCAAGAAATTCTAGGTACGATGAGTCTAATGTTGTTGATAATAAGAGAAATGATTTTATTCTTGTATCTGCCTTCTCTGTTGCATCTCCACCCGACACCCTAGATGTCTAGTTAATTGATAGTGGTGCTTCAAGGCACCTCACTGGTTATAAATAAGCCCTTTCTGATTTGGTTCAAAAGGATACTGATCTATAAATTATCCTTGGAGATAATTCCACCTATCGAGTGAAGGGGACATGGGTTGTGATCCTCCATTTATCGCAAGGTGAATTCATCCAATTACAATATGTGTTGTATGTACCTGATTTGAAGAAGAACCGTGTATCCATTTCAATAATGGAAGACAAAGGTTTCAAGGTGGCATTCATTGATGGAAAGGTACTTATCTAGAAGAAGAACTTCAAGGAAGCTATTTCTATTGGTTTTAGAGTTGATACACTCTACCAGGTTGGAGGAAGTCCATTGGGGGCCATGACATGTGATACCACTCTTCAAACAGAGTTATGGCACCAGAGGTTTGCATGCCTTCATTACAAAGTCCTTCTCAAAGAAAGGAAGGTGGTGACATGGATTCCTAAATTTAGAGATGATCATGAAGGTATATGTCAGGGTTGTGCTGAAGGGAAGCATACAAGGGACCATTCCCCTCAAGTGTCACAAAGACAACTAATATCTTGCAGTTGATACATTATGACTTATCTGGTATGCTTCTTGTGACATCCTTGGGAAGATGTTCCTATTACATGACTTTTACAGATGAATTCTCCCACAAGACCTAGATATATTATTTGAAGAAGAATGACGAAGCATTCAAATGGTTACGTACCTTCAAGTCCTTGGTGTAAAATCAAACCGAGAAGAAATTCAAAGTTTTGAGGACCGACAATCGGACCAAGTATGAGTCAAATGAGTTTAATTATTTTTGTAGAGAAGCTGGCATTAAGAGGGATACCACAACTGTGTACACTCCTGAGAAAAATAGGGTTGCTGAAAGAAAGAACAAGACCATTTTGGAAGTTGCCCACGCCATGCTATGTGACCAAGGTCTTCGGAAGTTTCTATGGGGAGAAACTGTGAACATTTTTGTGTATGTTCAAAATAGATGCCTGCATTCCGCTCTGGACTCCAAAAATCCCAAAGAAGTATTCTCTGGTAAGAAACCTGATGTTTCTCATTTTAGAGTTTTTGGTTGTCTTGTTTACTTTCATGTGAAAAGAGAAGCAAGTTGGATGCTTTTGGAAAGAAGGGAATGTTTGTGGGCTACAGTTAAACTTCGAAGGCATATAAAATCTATGTACCTGGTCAAAGAGAAGTGGAGATATGCCACGATGTCACCTTTGATGAAGATGTTTCCCCCAAGAAAGTAAGAAATCTTCCTAGCTCCCAGGAAGACAAAGAAGATGAAGAAGCAGGGAAGCTGGAAGAGCCAAAGGATGACCTGATGTTCGATGTTGAAGGAACTATGGATCCCATTGATCCACCTCCTTCAAATAAGAGAAGACCCTCATGGCTTAGAGATACTCTCAACGATGCCAAGAGACATATTTCCCCAAGGGGGACATTCCGTGAAAGCAAGAAGATGAAGAGATACCGAGGGTATCTAGAAGCCATGAGTAGAACAGTAGAATATGAGCCTGGAACATTTGAAGAAGTTGTAAAACATCAAGTTTGGAAGGATGCTATGCACGAGGAGTATGATTCCATTATGATGTCTGGGAAGTAGTCCTGAGATCGGAGGACAAATATATTATCACCTCAAAATGGCTCTATAAGATCAAGCATAGGTCTGATGGAAGTGTTGAAAAGTACAAGGCAAGATTTTTTGCCTGAGGCTTCTCTAAAAAATAAGGCATAGATTATGATAATATATTTTCACCTGTGTCCTACTATACCACCATCTGATCTATTATTTCCCTTGCTTCTATGCAAGGATGGAGTCTACATCAGATGGATGTGAAGACTACTTTTCTACATGGATCTATAAAGGAAGAGGTGTATGTGGATCAACCTATGGGGTTTGAAGTCCAAGATAGATACACCCATGTATGCAAGTTGAAGAAATCCCTCTATGGGTTGAAGAAAGCCCCCAGGGCTTGGTACAAGAGGATAGATAGCTACTTGTTGAAGTTGGGCTTCACTCGAATTAATGTTGATCTGAACCTTTATTTTAAGGTTAATAGAGAAAGGCCTCTCATTTCGGTTCTCTATATGGACGATTTCTTCCTAACAGGTGTTTGTTGGGGTTCCAGTGTTTTGTCCAGATTGGCAAGACCAAAATACTGGACAACATCACAACCACTTTGGGGCCCTAGGATATATCCCTCCTGGACCCGGAGAGGGATCTCTCCATTTAAAAGCAAAGAATGATATGTCCTTGAAGCTCAAAATGAGGTGTTAGGATAGGTGTGAAACAAAAAGAGGAGTTTAAAATGATTTGGTTGGTTGTTGGGTTGGTCATGAGATCATAAAATGAGAAGGAAATGGGAGGAGAGGAGAAAAGTAGCAAGATATTTCAGTAAAAGAGGATAGGTTAGGAATGTGCCATCCATTGGGCTATGGAGTCATGAAAGGATATTACTTACAAACATCTAGCCAAGGCATTCATAGGGCAAGTCATCTATACTAAAGGATCTTTAAGATAGATGATGGAGTGGAACATTAAGGAGAGAAAGGTGAAACACAAAGGGCAGCTTGAGATCAGACCAGAGGTCATCTAACTCCAGATCTGCTTCAACGTACTCTCAAAGGGAAAACACATAAGATTAAACATAGAACTAGGCCTGAGATCATAGAAGGGCTTTTAACCTTTAATGCTTTGACACTAGCTCATGAGATCTTGGAAACGCCAATCTGTTGAACAAGGACCCCAGTGGATAGGGCTTACACTAAATCCCCGGTATCCCAAATCCTCTAGCTTGAAACTCAACAAAAACAACTAAGCAGCAAACCCATAATTCACACATCAGCTAGCAGTGGAAAGCAACTACTACACTAGCTAAATTGCACGAATTTGCCCTTAGATTCACTATCAGCAGAAAACATTAAAGGTAGGGAGAGCATAAACATAGGGTACCATGCGAGGGCAAATCCTATGTTATATTTCTGATGCGTACCAGAAGACCAATGAATAGCATGAAAAATGTAATAAAAAAATATAATGAGAAAAACATCGACCATAGTAATAGACGAGGATCCTGTGAAATTTTCTTGATTAATTGATGCAAAACTAGTCACATACACTGAGCTCAATGGCTAATTACAGTCCAAAATTTTTCCTCCCAGCCTACTACATTACAAACTACTCTGCTACTCTCTCCCAAAAATGTTCTAACAGTAAAAAATGAATCCCTACAACTACAATAGCAACAACGCAACCCTTTACAATATTTTCTCGGGGATTCTTATAGGAAAAATGGATAGCAGGAGTAGGTGATACACATTAAATCAATCCATTAAGACAGAGTGGAGGAGGTGTTCATGCCCACTCTGCTTAATAGCTCTGTGTTGTACTTTGTGGTCTAGTTCAGAGTCTATGTCAGGTCGATATTTGACCTCTGATGTTTCTTTGGAGTCCTTTATGGTTGTAAGGCACTATGTTCTGTCTTCTGAAGCAAGTAAGGTGACTGAAGGTCTTCTGTGCTTCCATACCTCCATTATTGCTGTTCTGACAGTCTTTGGAAGTTTTCTGTCAGTGAGATGGCCCTTGGGAGCTCGGGGAGGCATGGAGACTTCTGTCGAGGATGTACTGTCTGAGAAAAAGTACTGCTAATGTTGAAAGTGTTGGCAATATGATGCAATGTGTTGTCCTTGATGGAAACCTACTTGATGAAGTTGGCCTTGATGGAAACCTACTTGATGAGTTGCCTATGATAAGCAACCTATGTGCTAAAGATGTAAGAATGATGTATCTACAGATCAGTTCAAATGTGACAGAGAAAAAAATTCCAGTAAGTGCTAGAAAAATGATAAATATAATATGTCACAATGTATACGCTACTTTTTTGAAGGCAACCCATGTATATACTCTACTTTTGTGAAGGGAACCCGCGTATACATTCAGGGTTAGCATATACGCAGTTTTTATGAGGCGAAGTTGCGTATACACGCGGATACGCACGCTCAAAGTCGTGTATGCCTTTTGCACTCTAAAAACTATGATACCTAGGGGCATTACCATGGTATTGGCCCACTGTATTGAGCACTGGATTATCTATTTGATCCCGTCCAGGAATACCATCGAAAGTGGTGTGGTTTTGACTCATGGTATTGATAAAGGCTAAATCTATATAAGGAGAAGAAGATCATTGTGCAAGGGTGTGCATGAGTAAGGGTTGTTGATGAATAAATATCTCTAAGGATTATCTGCATGAATGATCTCTGTTCTTAATTGATAGATCTGAATCTATGATGCACCCATGGATCTGAGGATGGTTCAAGATCTCTAGATCTGATGATGATAAATCTCTAGGATGATCTGTAGCAGAAGAAATGGTGAAGATCTGGCACAAAGTCTACTGAAGATAATGAAGAAATCTGGGTAAGTTTATAGATCTGATCTGTTTTGTAAAGTTTTCCATTTACAGATCTATACGCTAGTTGGTCTCTGCAAAAGCGCGTGTATATGCGGTCTCTATTAATGAAAGGCGCATATAGGGTTTTCTGAAGAATAAAATACACAGAAGTATACGCGGGTTGATGTGCAGGAAAGTGCGTATGTACGCTGCTTCAGTAAAGAAAAGTAGCATATGATATTTGATTCAATGAATGTTCAGGGTTGAGTTTACATCTGCATATCTATTCTGAAGTCTAGGTTATCTCTGATATTCTGGTTACAGTGGTCACACTATTCTGTTTGAAGTATTGGGCAGAGTATGTTTGTTGAAGGGTTGTGTTGAAGCTGTTGGATCCAGTGTGAAAATTGATGAAACGTGGTCTGCAGAGGTGCTGAGGGTCAAAGCCTTTAGTTAGGGGGTTGTAGCTCCCTTCCAGTGGTAGCTGGTAAACGAGAGCAGGGGGTAGTAGCTCCCTTCCAGGAGAGGCTGGTAAACGAGTGCAGGGGGTTGTAGCTCCCTTCCAGGAGAGGCTGGTAAATGAGAGAAGGTTGTAGCCTTCTGCAGGTGGGTACCTGCGTGCTGGTATGAGTCTGCGCTAGTACATGGTTGTAATATGTTTTCTTTATAATAAATATTGAAGACTGAGACGACGACAGCGATGGTTTTCTCCCGAATTGGGTTTCCACCTTAAATCCTGGTGTTCATGTGTGTTGATTATGTGTGATGATTTATTCTGTTCTTACTGTACATATTTACTACTTACTAAACATCTAATGAATGAATGATGCAATGATCTAAGAAAAGAATTATCTGCATAATGAGATCTCTGGTAATATGCAAGTTTCATTAAGGATATCCACGTGTATACGCGACTTGGGTTCAGTAAAGTAGCGTATGGGTTTTAGAGAAAGAAAAAGTAAAAAAATTCGATTACATTCCTAAATATGATTCACCCACCGTCTCAGTATTTTTTCTAACAATTGGTATCAAAGCGAGTCCTTATGAAGAAGGCAGGTCCTTATGAAAACGCTTAGCCGCTAGAAGGAATTTATAGCAAGATGACGATCAGAAGGTAGCATCTATGGAGCCTCAGCTCTTTAACGGGAAACAATTTAATCTTAGAAGCAAGGATGAGATCTTATCTCCGATCTCTGGGAGCAAAGATGTATGGGCCATTGTTGAGGAGATGTCAGCCTCCATTGACGCTTATGGATCAAGTGGAAAAGAATTATGAATCAAATGCAAAAGGGGGTCAATGCTCTATGGAAGTCTAGCCCAGATAAAATTTGTCAAAGTCATCTAGCTGAATAAAACAAAGGAAATATGGGACAAAATCATTCTAAGTTATGAAGGTGATGCAAAGGTAAAAAGTGCAAAACTCCAAACTCTCAGAATTGAATATGAAAATTTGAAGATGCATAGTGATGAGAGTATTGCTAGTTTCTTTTTACGTCTTGACGATGTTGTAAATCATATGAGAAATCTGGGAGAAACAATAACCAAGTCTACTTTGGTTGAGAAAATTTTAAGATCTCTAACGGCAAAATTTGAGTCAAAAGTTTCTGCTCTTGAAGAAAAATAGGATCTTCAAAATCTTACTGTGGTGCAACTTCATGGCATACTAACTGCATATGAAATGAGAAGAGGAGGACCATATGAAGTCAAAGAAGCCGTCTTTAGAGCTTCTACAAAAGGGAAATAAGTACAAGAAGCAGAAGGATTAGGATATATCTCAGAAGAAGATGAGGTAAATTTTGTAAAGAAACTTCAACTTGGCACAGGACGGTTCAGAGGTAAGCTTCCTTTCAAATGTTTTGATTGTGGAATACTTGGTCATTATGCTGCTAAGTGTCCTCATAAAGAAACATATGCAAAAGGGAAGGAAGTAGCAATAAGGAAAAAGAATCGGTTTAGCACTAGAAAAAGTTATTATACTCATGAAGACAGTGATGGGTTATCTGATAGTGAGGAAGAATGTGAACAAGATCTTAGACTTCTCATGGCATTTGAAAAATAATCTAGAGAAGAAAATGATACTTTTTTGGATTCTCTAGAGGACAATGATTTTCTTGAAGAAAACAATCAACTCAAAATACGCTTAGAAGAAAGTAAAATAACCATAGAGACTCTGGAAAATTAGCTTGAAGAAAATGAGAAACGCAATGAGAAATTGGAGTGTGAAGTAGTAAGTCTAAGAAAAGAACTTGAGAAAGTAAAGACTCTGAATCTTAGATTTGCTAAAGGATCTGAAACCTTAGATGAGATTATTAAGGTACAACGTTCTCCTCTCATAAAGACAGGTCTTGGATATATCAGAGAATCTTCTCAGGCTCCAGCACCAAATTATCTAAAAACAACTACAACTAGTTTACAACATTCTGCCACTCAGCAAGGGAATAAAGAATCTTTACAGGTAAAGTATGATCATCTCAATTCAAAGAACACTAACAGTAATATCTTTCAAAGAAACACCAATCAATAGGTAAATTCAAGTAAAAGATTTCATGATCGCATAAATTTCTTCTTCAATGGACAATGTTTCTCATGTCACAATTTTGGTCATAAAGTTGTTCAATGTGTTGCATATAAAACCATAATGACAAGAGAAGCAAGAAAGAAAAGGATTGATATTGAAACAAAGAAGAATACCTATAACAACTTTTCTCCTCTTCTAAATGAAGTTGAATGTGCTTATTGCAATAACTTTGGCCATGAAGAATTTGAATGCAGGAGCAAAATTCAGCCAAAAGAGCATTTTCCTTCAAGCTCCAAAGTATGGAAAAAGAAGGAATTACAGGTTGAAAATTGTGGCATAGCGTTATTTGCAGAAGGTGAAGAAAATCAATGGTACATTGATAGTGGATGCTCAAGACACATGACAGGTGAAAAAAACAAACTTCTTGCATATAGTGCTCTAGAAAAAGAAAAGAAGGTTACATTTGGAAATGATACTCCTGCGGTAATTAAGGGAAAAGGGTCTATGTTTCTAAAAGAAAAGGTGAAAGCTAATGATGTCATGTATGTGGATGGATTAAGGCATAACCTGTTAAGTGTAAGCCAAATGTGTGATCAAGGAACTAAAGTTGTCTTTAGTTCAAAAGAATGTGTGGTACGTGATCTTGATACAGGTAAAACAATTATAAAAGGAAAAAGAACTCCAAGCAACCTGTATGTATTGAAGAACTGCAAAGAACAATGTTACTTGAGTAAATCTTCAGAAAAATGGCTATGGCATAGAAGGTTGGGGCATCTGAGCTTCTCTCAAATCAACAAATCAAGCAGACTTAAAGTTGTTCTTGATCTTCCCAATATTACTCTACCTGAAAATATCATATGCAAATCTTGCCAATTCGGTAAGCAAACTAGAGTACAATTTAATGCCAAGGAAGGATCATCAAGTAAGCCTCTTGAACTCATTCATATTGACATATGTGGACCTATGAGGAAAAAGTCACCACGTGGTGAAGAATACTATATCTTATTCATTGATGATTTCTCTAGAATGTGTTGGATTGGGTTGATTAAACACAAAGATGAAGCATTTGAGAAATTTCAAATCTTCAAAGCACTGGTTGAAAATGAATTAGATATAAAAATAAAGTGTCTTAGATCTGATCAAGGAGGAGAATATACATCAGATGAATTCCTTGAATTTTGTGAACAACATGGCATAAAAAGACAGTTTTCTGTAGCTGGCACTCCACAACAAAATGGCGTAGCAGAAAGAATGAATAGAACAGTTCAACAAATGGCTAGAGCTATGCTTGATGATTCCAGAACACCTGACACATTTTGGGGAGAAGCAGCACATACAGCAGTAAATATTCTTAACAAGGCACATGTTGATGTAAATAGTGATAAAACTCCATATGAACTCTAGTATGGTAATCCTCCCACTGTAAAGCATTTTAGAATTTTTGGAAGTAAATGCTTTATCAAAAATAATGATGAAAAACTTGGCAAGTTTGAACCCAGAGCAGATGAAGGAATACTTCTTGGTTACTCCTCTAGGAGTAAAGCATATAAATGTTACAATAAAAGACTTCAGAAGATTTTTGAATGTATTGATGTTGTTATTGATGAGTCTCCTGCAGCTCCGAAAGAAGAAAAACAAACAACAGATGAAGACGATGATGACATATATCCTTCTACATCAAATAGAAATGATATAGATAGTGAACCCAATGAAGAACCCGAAGATGATTTATCTGAAAAAGCTCCATCCAGATATGTTCAAAAGAATCATCCAGAATCTCAAATTTTGGGAGAAAAGGGATCAAGTGTACAAACAAGAAGGACTCTTGTGGGATATTCTAGTTATCTGGCATTTCTATCCACTATTGAACCACACAATGTCAATCAAGCTAGCAAATATGAATGTTGGATTCAAGCCATGAATGAAGAGCTTGATCAAATTGAAAAGAATCACACTTGGGAATTAGTACCAAGACCTCATGACAAAAATATCATTGGAACTAAATGGATATTCAAAAACAAGTTAAATGAGAATGGGGATGTTATAAGAAATAAAGCTAGACTTGTTTGCAAGGGGTATGCTCAACAAGAAGGTATAGACTTTGAAGAAACCTTTGCTCCTGTAGCCAGACTTGAAGCCATAAGAATGTTTCTTGCTTTTTAAAGCTTCCAACAAATCAAAGTTTATCAAATGGATGTTAAATCTGCTTTTCTCAATGGTGATCTAGAAGAAGAAGTTTATATAGAACAACCAGAAGGATTCATTTTGGGAAATGATAAAAATCTTGTTTGTAGACTTAAAAAGGCTCTATATGGTCTCAAACAAGCTCCAAGGGCATGGTATTATCGTCTTGACAAATATCTTCATCAACAAGGATTTTCAAAGGGATCTACTGATAGCAACTTATACACAAAAATTGAAAATGATAAACTATTGATTGTGGTTGTATATGTTGATGATATCATTTTTGGAAGTAATGAAGAATCTATGAGTCAGAAATTTTCTTTTGCTATGCAGCAAGAATTTGAAATGTCTTTACTTGGGGAACTAACATTCTTTCTTGGCTTGCAAGTGCATCAAACTACAGATGGCATATTCTTATCACAAGAAAAATACCTTAAGCAAATTCTGAAGAAGTATGGCATGGAAGAGTGCAAAACTGTAAGTACACCAATGATAACCGGATGTAATCTCAGTTCTCATGATGATTCTCCCACGGTGAATCAACCAGAATACAGATCTATGATAGGAAGTCTACTTTATCTCACTGGGACTAGACCAGACATTATGCATGCAGTTGGGATTGTTGGACGATTCCAAGCTAATCCAAAACAGTCTCACCTTCAGGCTATCAAAATAATATTCAAATATCTACAAGGAACTCAAGACTTTGGACTATGGTATCCAAAGAATGTTGATCTCACACTTCATGCTTACACTGATGCAGATTGGGCTGGAAATATTGATGATTAGAAAAGCACTAGTGGTGGCGCATTCTATATGGGGCCCCGATTGGTATCTTGGTTCAGCAAGAAGAAAAACTCTATTGCCTTATCTACAGCAGAAGAAGAATATGTGGTTGCCGCATCATGTTGCACTCAACTTCTTTGGATGATGCAAACCTTACAAGACTTTCAAATCAAATTTTCACCTCCTATCTCCATTATGTGTGATAATACAAGTTCCATCAGTATCTCAAAGAATCCTGTTATGCATTCCAATACCAAGCACATTCCCATCAAGTATCACTTCTTACGTGAACAAGTGCTTGAACAAAAGGTGAAGTTGAAGTATGTTCCCTCCAAAGAACAAGTTGCTGATATATTTACCAAACCTCTGCCCAGGGAAGCGTTCGAATATCTCAGACAGAAGTTGGGAGTAGTCTCTGCCATGCAGAAGATCAGATCTGCTTAAATTCAAAAGATTAAATTGGATACGCGGGTTTCCTGAAAGACAGTCGCGTATATACACGAGTTTGTACACATAAAACCGCGTATGGGTGGTTGCTGGAAAATTCTTCTGGGTCAGCATTCTTCAGCACAGCTGTGGTGCTGTTGGGTATCTTTGGTGATGTTTTAGCTCTCATATTTCTGTTTCATTCTCTAATATTTGATGCAGATGATTTGCTATTGAAAGTGTTCAGGATGCACAAGCTAAGGGGGAGATGAAGGAGTGAAATGGCTCAAGAACAGGTGTACAGGTTCAGGAGGAGCATTAGCCTTGCTGAGAATTATGCATTGTTGGCATTATGATGGTTCTGAAATATGATCTCTCTCTTGAGGTCTTTTTGGTATTTGTTACAAAAGGTCATTGTTGTAAATTGATGAAAAGGTCATGTTGAGACCTATGATGTAAAATTGTAATGTAAGGACTTGATCAAATGTGTAAACCCATTTGGTTGGGTACTTGAGTCATATATGTAAATCCACTTGGTTGGATCTTTGATGAAAGTATGAGTCCTTGGTGATAGGAAAGGTCATAGAGTCATGTACTTCATTGAAATTTTTTTTTGAAGATTCAGCATGAACTCAGGGGGAGCATGGTAACTTCAGTGCACATCAGATCTACAGAGCTCTTCTTTCTACATGAGAAGAAAAACCTTGTTTTTTTTTTGATCCGCCCTTTGCCCTTGATGTCAAAGGGGGAGAGTATCAGGTGTTTGAATAGGGGGAGAGTATCATGGTGTTTGCATAATGGTTATATTCAATGTATCTATCTGTTGTGGTGATCAAACACCATCATGGTTGCCATCAAGTCCAAAGGGGGAGATTGTTGGCAATATGATGCAATGTGTTGTCCTTAATGGCAACCTACTTGATGAAATTGGCCTTGATGGAAACCTACTTGATGAGTTGCCTATGATAAGAAACCTATGTGCTAAAGATGTAAGAATGATGTATCTACAGATCAGTTCAGATGTGACAGAGAAAACAATTCCAGTAAGTGCCAAAAAAATGATAAATATAATATGTCACAATGTATACGCTACTTTTGTGAAGGAAACCAGCGTATATACTCTAATTTTGTGAAGGGAACCCGCGTATACATTCAGGGTTAGCATATACACAGTTTTTATGAGGCGAAGTTGCATATACACGCGGATACGCACGCTCAAAGTCGCGTATGCCTTTTGCGCTCTAAAAACTATGATACCTAGGGGCATTACCATGGTATTGGCCCAATTTATTGAGCGTTGGATTATCTATTTGATCCCGTCCAGGAATACCATCAAAAGTGGTGTGGTTTTGACTCATGGTATTGATAAAGGCTAAATCTATATAAGGAGAAGAAGATCATTGTGCAAGGGTGTGCATGAGTAAGGTTTGTTGATGAATAAATATCTCTAAGGATTATCTGCATGAATGAACTTTGTTCTTAATTGATAGATATGAATCTATGATGCACCCATGGATCTGAGGATGGTTCAAGATCTCTAGATCTGATGATGATAAATCTCTAGGATGATCTGTAGCAGAAGAAATGGTGAAGATCTGGCGCAAAGTTTGCTGAAGATAATGCAGAAATCTGGGTAAGTTTATAGATCTGATCTGTTTTGTAAAGTTTTCCATTTACAGATCTATACGCTAGTTGGTCTCTGCAAAAGCGCGTGTATACGCGGTCTCTATTAATGAAAGGCGCGTATAGGGTTTTCTGAAGAATAAAATACACAGAAGTATACGCGGGTTGATGTGCAGGAAAGCGCGTATGTACACGACTTTAGTAAAGAAAAGTAGCGTATGATATTTGATTCACTGAATTTTCAGGGTTGAGTTTACATCTTCATATCTATTCTGAAGTCTGGGTTATCTCTAATATTCTGGTTACAGTGGTCACATTGTTATGTTTGAAGTATTGGGCAAAGTATGTTTGTTGAAGGGTTGTGTTGAAGCTGTTGGATCCAGTGTGAAAATTGATGAAACGTGGTCTGCAGAGGTGCTAAGGGTCGAAGCCTTCAGTGAGGGGGTTGTAGCTCCCTTCCAGTGGTAGTTGGTAAACGAGAGCAGGGGGTAGTAGCTCCCTTCCAGGAGAGGCTGGTAAACGAGTGCAGGGGGTTGTAGCTCCCTTCCAGGAGAGGCTAGTAAATGAGAGAAGGTTGTAGCCTTTTGCAGGTGGGTACCTGCGTGCTGGTATGAGTCTGCGCTAGTACATGGTTGTAATATGTTTTCTTTATCATAAATATTGAAGACTGAGACGATGGCAGCGGTGGTTTTCTCCCGAATTGGGTTTCCACCTTAAATCCTAGTGTTCATGTGTGTTGATTATGTGTGATGATTTATTATGTTCTTACTGCACATACTTACTGCTTACTAAACATCTAATGAATGAATGATGCAATGATCTAAGAAAAGAATTATCTGCATAATGAGATCTCTAGTAATACGCAAGTTTCATTAAGGATATCCGCGTGTATACGCGACTTAGGTTCAGTAAAGTAGCGTATGGGTTTTAGAGAAAGAAAAAGTAAAAAAAAAATCAGTCTGCAGTAAATACTGATTCACGCCCCCCTTCTCAATATTTTTTCCCAACAGAAAGCAGATATGGCTTGTTTCATGTGCTCCTTTAATCTTCAAACTGTGCCTTAATTCCTTGAATAAGAATTAGAGAATTTAATCTTTAATTTTGGGCTCTAACACCTTAATCTCTGCTGTTGATACACCTTTGCTGCTGTAACGGCCTCTCTGTGTTTTGAATCGTAGTAATTGCGATTATGAGAAACATAGTGAAAAACCACTCTGGTGAAAACCTTGCACAATAAAACAAACCAATTATAAAATCCAGGGCGGTGGCGGAAGAATGCTTTGAAGGCTTGGAGGATTGGTGGCAAAACTGCGGAAACAGTGGCTGTAGTGGAGGTGTCAATATGCAGTTAGGCGGAGAAATGAAATAAACTTTAATATGAAACATTAAAGTTCAATGTAGGCAGATTACAAAGTTTTTTTCAGTGTAAAACATATGTTTCGACCTTTGGAATACAAATGAAATGCATGAAGATGCGATGACATGAGCTGATGTGTTGGGACCCGGCCATGGCAGAGGGTGATTTAACCTGGGCCATCGGATCTCAGGAGGAGATCGACGGCTGCGATGACCCGATGAGGTTCAATGGTCACGCGATGAGAAAATGTGAATGGAACGCGAAATGCAATGTGGACCGTTGATCTGGCTAAGATGGGCGGCTGAGATTAGATATGGAGGCTGTGGGGACATAGGGGGGGAAGTGGTTTTCAGGATCAAAACCGTTGGTTTCGTGTGACCAAAAGGCTGGAAGGCATATTTCACTTTTTTAACGCGATATGGGTCTTTAGCTGACACGTGGCTCTAGAAAATCGCCCATATCGCATAAGTTCTAACTGTTAAAGCTCAGAGCCAAAAAACAACATGATATTGTTGTGGACCATTGGATCTAGGCCTGTGAGATCCGATGGCCGTGCAGGCACGAGATCTAAAGGACGTGCAGGGTCAGTAAAGGTAGGGCCAAAAGGACAGCGATTTTATTGTGGGCCATCTGATCTGAGGACGAACGGCTGAGATCTGTGGAGGAGATACATAGGCGGAGAAAATGTTTAGTGGGCAGGAGATATCTGAGCCATTAAATCATCAAGGATGGACGACTTTGATCTAATCGGAGGGGAGCGATGGGGGGGACCTAAATCCGATGGGCGATGGAGCGATTGGCTTTGGACCGTCAGATCTATGAGAGATCGACGGCTACGATTGGATCGGAGGAGCCCAATCGGGAGACACATGGCGGAATGAGGGCGGATCCTGGCCATTGCTTCTTGTGGATTCAACTACCAGGATCGTGTCGGAGGGTCGCAATCGGGAGGGATGGAGGATGGCACAGTGTAAAATTTGTGATTACAATCGGAGCGAGGATGTGAGGGCCGTCGGATTAAAAGTGAATTGACAGTGGAGAAGGTCATCGGAGGTTTACAACGGAGTGTGATTGGGGCACGATGGAACAGGTGGGCTGTTAGATCTCTTCAGATCAACGGCGGGGATTATTTCAAAAGCCGACAAACCAAATACACTATCGCATCGGAAGTTTTGTTTTACAAAGAAAATAGGCGCTCTGACCATTTCTCCGATTGTGATAAGCGATTTGCAGGCTAGCGCTTGGTTTTAGCACCCAGGCTTATGGAGGGGAAGTGGTTAAGGGGCTAGCTGAAAGGGCTAAGCCTGTGCATGTTAAAAAGTGGGTTTTCAAGCCAAAACAGAGGGTTTTTAAGGCTGAAAAGGGATTCGGTAAAGGGAGAAAGGAACTCTTAAACCAAACAAAGGGTATTTGAAGGTTTAAAAAGGGGAATTAGGGTGATTTAGGGGGTTAAGGAGGGAAATAAAGAAGGGAAAAAGTGATGAAAATAGAGGCTTAATGGGAATGAAATAAAGGGAAAAATGGAGGCCTTTGGGCATTTTCTTCACAACAGAGAGGCTTTTAAACCGGGAACAGTAGTGAGGATTTATCAAAGGGAAAAGGCACAAGGAGGCTTCAAGGATGATGTGTTTTCAGAGGAGATGCATTCCTTGAAGGCTCAAAAAACATTTTAGCCCCATGTTTGCTTGTCAAAAAATTCATAGGGGGCTAACAGTGCTGACCCTCTCATTCATCAGTGTAAGATGGATCTAACTTCCGAGTTCGAGATGAAAGACAAAGGACTAATGCACTACTTCCTAGGCTTGGAGGTCTGGCAGAGGCCAGGCAAGATTTTCCTTTCTCAAGGAAAATATGTTGTGAAGTTGCTGGAAAGATTGGAATGGTGGAATGTAAGTCTGTGTCGACACCGATGGAACTCAACTTTAAGAAGTTGAGTGGAAACACTGTTGGGCCCATGCTAGCAAATCCTACCGAGTATCAACAACTCGTGGGGGCCCTGATGTTCTTAGTGAACTCTCATCCAGACGTATGTTTTGTATTGAATAATTTTAGTCAACATATGGTTGATCCTCATCACATTTACTAGATTGGTGCCAAGAGTCTGTTGAGATATATTTAGGGCAAAATCAACCATGGGCTGAGATACACTGCCAGAAGTTTGAGACTCCATGGATATAATGATGCCAATTGGGCTGGCAATGTGGTGGATCACAAGAGCACATCTAGATGTTGCTTTACTTTGGGTTATGCTTCGATATCTTGGATGAACAAGAAGTAGAAGTCGGTGGCTTTAAGCACCACTGAGGCCGAATACATTGCAGCGAGTATGGCCTGTTGTAAAGTTGTTTGGTTGTGAAATCTCTTCAATGATATGTTCGAGCATGTGCTAGATACCACCGTTATCCTTTGTGATAACTAGAGTGGGATTTGTCTTTCTGAGAATCTCGTGTTCCACGATCGATCCAAGCATATTAATATTAGGTACCACTTTATCCGGGATATGGTACAATGAGGCGCCGTAATGCTCGATCATATAGGAACTGATGAACAAATCACAGATATTCACACAAAGCCCCTGCGGAAGGTCAAGTTCCTAACCTTTCGTGAGAAGCTTGGAATCGTGGAAATACCTTATATTGAGGGTCTTACTTGAGTTGGACTTTGAGCTCTGGGAGCTCCAAGGGGTTTGGGGATAGCTTCTTGGAACTATAAACACATATAGGGCTAGGCTTGCCAAACCTTTTTGTGCTTCTGCCCCACCGTTATGATATTGAGTTGGTTCCCCTCTCTCCGATATGTGTCCTGCACACATCCTACCCATGGAGTTTCAGACTCATGGGAAGTACCTATCATTTGGCCAATGAGGTGGGAAATGTGGATAGAGACCATAGAAAGATTGATGGACACATCAGAGATTGTCTTAATCTCTATCTATAGGATGGAACGTGTCCAACACCTTGATTTGGGATCAAGTATGATGAGGTTTTATACTCTAAACTGACTATGGGTCAGTATACTAACTTCGAGTTAGTAGGAGACTCTTTTTGAGTCGGAGAGAGGTTTTTACCTCTAAGCTGACTTCGGGGCAGCTATGTTTGATGTCTTTGTGACTCACCTTTTTTTCTGAAATAAAGAGCCAGCAAAGCAAGTACGATGGGATGACACACGATGTTTTGTTTGGTACATGATGGATGGCACTTGTGGATAGATGGAGTTCTCCCTAGTTGAGAGGGAGTGTTAATTTTGGGCAACTATGTCCAAACTCCATGTTGCACTGCTCATATGAAGATGGTCATATTTTTTTGGATTCCTCTTTCGAAGAGGTGAAAGATTGATATATCATCTTGATCGGATGAGAAAAACATTGATTTTGAATTTATTTTCCACATGTGCAAGGTCTGCCAGATTTATCCCACATGCCTAAGAGATGTGTCACACACCCTCATTGATCGATATAAATTGGAGAGACTTGGAGGTCATTTTCTCACCATCTCATCACACATTTTCTCTTTGTGATATGATTGGTTCGACGAGGCATTTTTCTTCTCACACGTGTGGAGCGAAGTTGTTATTTTATGTGCTGATATGTTTATGGATTTTCTGCTATAGCGTTGACCAGCATTGACCCTGGTCAACCCTTGGTCATTTGACCTCAATAAATTCTGATTTTAGTAGGTCGTACAGCTGGGCACTAAAATCGAGGAATTCCAGGTTGTTTGACCGAAGCCCTAGCTTGTTGCGTTGACTTTTCTAAAGCTACCTATGTTGAATTTTCTATGCTATCCCTAGTTTGACTTGTGTTGACTTGTGATGAGTTTTCTTTGAGGGTTGTGGGTGTGATACATGAAAGTGTTGGCTGACTGAGAAATACTTTTCTGGTTGAAACATCCTGCTGACTGTCATAACACAATAATATCTCATACCTTTGTTGGACATAAGAATTGTAAATCTGATCTATATTGATCTATTATTTTGTTCTATCAACATTTTACTTTCAAGTTTATGTGATTTCTATCTTGTATTGGGCCTATGAAATATCGACGTAAAAGTGCATCAAGCATAAAACACCATTGTTATCTAAATTTAACACTTCATCAAATATTTGTGTTGATGTGTTGTATGGTGATGTACTGTACTTTATTTATTTTTGTTCAGCCTTTGTTTTTATGTTAAATTGTTCATTAAAATGACATGAAAAAAACTCACAAGACTCAATGAATTGCAATATAACCTGAACCCTTAAGTACACATAAAACATTTGTTTCAAATTCTAAAAGACGAATTAGCTGAGCATTACTAACATCCCCCATTCAGATCACTAGTGTGACTCTACAAACATCACATAGGAAAACCAAATGCTACAAGTTATTTACACGTCCCATGCAACAAGACATACACTCACAATGGTTCATTAATCGGGTTGGTCCACAATCTACAACCCTTCCTTTGTTGAGAATGCAACAAGATGATGGAGCTTAGTGGAAAGAAGTCGCCTTCACTAAGTGTGCCCGCAAGCTATTTTTGGCACAAAGTCTATTTTTAGACTATGTATATTTTTAGACATATAGATCATGGTCTATGAGTTGCAGGATGCTATTTGTGGATGGTTGGTCAAGTCGGGAAAAGTAGATGGACTTCTATTTTTAGACATACTGGGCGGAATCTATTTTTAGATTGCCAGTCTAAAAATAGATATGTCGAATATTATTAGCTCTTAATAATATTTGGACTATAAACATTATCTTATCCTCTTGGAGCACTTCAGTTTGAGCTACGGATGTGGCACATGCAGCTGACAGAAGGAATTACGCTATTCCTAGGGTTTAGTTGAGCTATTGCATGATGGACTTCATTTAGAACTCAGGTGATTGAGTTTGGTGGAGTTGATTGAGGAGTTAATGGAGTTGTGGTCAGTTTAAATTAGTTGAACTAGTTGTGATTAGTCTAACTGATTAATACACTAGTGATGAGTGGTGTGAATTAATTATAAATTAATTCACTAATTATTAACTCATAAATCAACTAAAGAATACATCAGTTAACTCAAGTGCATGGACAGTTCAGTAGAGACCAGTGGAGAGGTTAGGTGAAAGAGTAGTGTGACTATCAGTTGTGACTATACTGGTGCATGAGATTTGCACACACATTAATTGAGATCGCCAATGAGGATTGCGCAGTACATCTTGGTGGGATTCGAACTTGGATCTCACAATTATCCATCTTGGATTGCGCAGTAGAGGCAGGCAGACAGGTGGAGCAAATTGGAGCATGTGATATGTATGATCTGAGCTTGTTTTGTGTGTAACAATTGGAGATAGTGCTGAGAGCTTGTGAGGAGTTTTTACTATGATTGTCACATGATCTCTATCATTATAATATACAGATAGATGGGGGTTTTCAGCTTTAAGCTTTCCCATAAATCCTGTGTTTATATGTGTGATTGTTTATGGTTTTAATGTGCGCATGTGATTGTTTTTAATTTCCGCAAATTGATGATCAATAGTAGAAGAGGTTATGTATTATGCATGAAGCTCAAGTAGTGTGTGATCAGGATAATCTCAGTGAATAAGTTATCTATTATTCAAATTTCTACATCCTTAGTCCTTCAAATAATGCTTCAAGAATATTTTCTAGAAACACTTGGAAATGGAATATCACTAGCAGAGCTCATATTCTCAATCATATTCTTGATGTTTTGAGAATAAAATGTCACTACATTTGAATATGAACATGAAAATGGAGGTGGAAGGTTCACATAAGGGGGAGGCCTCTCAAGCGATGTTGGAATGGAATTTTCATCTTACTGTGACATGAACCACGAGATTTATGAGAGTGTACTGGTCAAAAGAACTGGTACATATCTGGTTGAAACAATTGACATAACCTTTTAATATTTGATGTGGGCACAATTCACTTGAGGAGACTGGAACTGTTAGCCTAAGGTTTCAACGACAGGTCTATCGGCAAGAACACATTCAACGTATGCATACAATTTGCAAAAATAATAAATATACCATTTCAAGGTAGAAAAGTCCCAATTTAAATCCTCCATGGCACTGAGAAGAAGAAAAGAACCTCATAATACAACAAGAAACTCACAAAAATCGTTGTGGAGTCTTGGGATTTATTCCAAATCAATTTTAGAAAAACAAATCTTGCAGTTTCAGGGGATAACAAGATTGTCCAATTCTTCAAACCCAACCCATGAGAGAACAATCAGATCAAGGTGCTCCATAAAACTTGAATATAGATTTCTCCAACCAACACTCAAGGTGTACGTAATTCAATGAATACCATTCATGGCATAACACATCCATATATACAATGAACGAGATATATAATGTATATTCCAATTACATATATATACTATGACTTCAATCATTTATAAATATTTTGACCAATCTATATACATTATTTTTATTGAAAGAAATTGATATATAAAGCTTTACAATGCATACCACTATTTCAACGCTCTATTCTAAGCAATTCTTCAACACCATCATACAAAACTCAATTAAATGACTAGAATGAATGCAATGTTTAAGGTTTCAATGTTTTCAACCAAATTCACAACATCCAACACAATTTAATGTATGCATCCCACATAGCAAGAGAAATTACCATCATTTAGTAAAATGAACATCCCTCTCAAAGCACAAAAAATAAGCAGCTATTTCAACGTAGATATCAAGAGTAGAATTTCAGGGGATTAAACACATACTACATAGTTTATGTAAGTAGGTTTGGTGAGAAGAGGAAACCCTTATGAGAGAGAGCAGAAATGGGGCAATTGACATGAAGAAAGACCATGTAATATTCCTATTTAAGGAAATTAAATAAACACAACAAATGGTACAGCAATGGAATGCTCCTTCTCAAAGGCTCAACAGCGCATAAAATAACAGAGACGGCCTATGCAAAAGACACACATTTAACAGAGAAATCACTGAGCCATTTCATTATGCGAGGAATTACAAGTGATTACAATGATGCCCAGATGATAATGCTCAAACTGGCGCAGGCAAGACAAAGACAAAAACAAAGTACAACGGGTTTCCTGTTGCGTTCAAGCGGCTGAGAATGCTGCTGCGCGCTTGCTAATATGCTGCGGCTGAAAGAAAGGCCCGCTACGAGACTCCTGATTCTGCCTCACGTCCTCATTGGGCACGGACTGTCCCTGTTCCTTCACCGGACCCGAAACCTCCAAATGATAGCACTATAGAGATCACACGGGATGGACCGTGGTCCTTCCACACAGATAGCGTTGTCACTTCTGAACGCTGCTCTGTAACAAGCTCCAAACCTGATCCTCTGGCAAAACAATGTTAGAACGGCCTCACCCGAGCAGGCACTCGAAGTCCCCCGGGGCTGAGGTTGAGGTCTCCGCTCGGAGACACTCGGCGCACTAAACAGTGCTGCAAACCTGCTAACCAGCCGGCGTGCTCAAGTCTTAGCGACCAGTTTCAATATCATAAAATTCGTCAATAATTCAAAGAAGGAAGCTCTCTCCCTTTTTGTATGCGGCCTTCCTCTCGAACCTTCCACTCCTCCTTTCCCGCGCAGCCCTTCTCGACCCCACGTTGCCAACTCAACCCGCGAGCTTGCCTCCGCGCGCTCGGGTGAGACTACGACCCGCTCATTGTTATTTGAAATTGACTATTGGCGGCAAAATTGGTCCCGATTAATATTCCAATTAGCTATTGCTAGTTGGGAATATTACAGTCTCCCCCGGCAAAATGTTGCTTGCCCTCAAGCAACTGCCTGAACATCTCTCCGCCGATACCGCAAAATGTGCCTGGGTCCCAGATGCGCCACTGAATTTCTTCTGTCCTCTGCATCACCCTGATATGAAGGGATCTCTCAATGCCAAGGTCCCGGCCCGATCTCTCATGGTACTAGCCAACCAACAATCCTCCCGGATTCCATTGCCACCATGGCCAATCATCACTCAAGATCCATGACTCAGGCTACGCACTGTCTCTGGCTATGGTTGATGCTCTCAGAGGTGAAGACCACCAACAAGCATCAATGCTTCCGGGCTCCCGGTGTGCTGTACCTATAACCACATTTGCTGCCCCACCAATGGCATACCAACTCATCACCTCTCTCCAGTCCAAGTTCCGACTCAATCCCATGCTGACCCTGCTCTCCTGAAATCAAGAGGTCCTGAGATAATGACAACTGGTGCCCTCTTGCCAACTGGAATCTGTTACATCTAATATGTCTAGGGGCTCCTGCTCTGCTGTGCTCCCCACGGAAAATACCGTACCATCGAGAGGGTACCTACTCATGATCTCCTGCCAATCCATCCTGGAGGGAGAATCCGACGTAGCAACAACTGTATATGGAACATGCCTAGAGTGTTGCTGCCAGCCCGTGATTGACCCCCACTGCTCTGCCCTATCTGCCAATGGAAGCTGCCTATAGAAGAAAGCCCCTCCCTCTATAATGGGCCAAAGTGGGCAAGATATGCTGCAAACCTCATCGATGTACTTCTGGGGAGTGCTACTCACTGACAATACTGCAGCTCTGCTAACTGCGTGTACATCTATCTGCACCTCATCCCGGTGTCGACCCATCCATGGATGCTCTTCCATCTCCAACGGCTCATTTCCCTCCTGATTGGGAATGTAATGCTCCTGCTGCCTATTAGCCCCTTGCAAATCCATCTCATCAACCTCCAACATCTCCATAGGATATGGGTCTGTAGCTGCTGTTACCGTACTCGGTGTCTGCGCATCTAACTGCTCCCCCTCAAAGGCTGACCCCAATTTTAGTCGCATATTCATCGTAGGCTCAATGTGGGCACCCATCTGGACCTCTCCCAAGGAAATGTCATGCCTAATGTCCCTAGTATCCTCCCCTACTAACTCAGGCTCCGTCATATGCTGCTCTGGCTGAATCGTCACAAAGGACTCATCACCCAGAGTATCTCCTATACAATCCCCTGACTACTCACCCTGTACGCTAAAACCCAGCTCTGGTCCACCGTCATCATCATCTCTACATGGCTGCTCTCGCTCCCCAGAAGCCTCCTCAAATGATCCCATGGACTCATTTGAAGAAGAGTCTTCATCCTGGCATATAGAAGGAATGCCTACCGACTCAACCTCTGCCACCTCATCCGCATCTCTCAAACATGAGTGATCAGGCCCCCAAGGTTCTTTGCAAATGAAGCAAAGTCCCTTCCTCCTCAGCTCCGGAAATGAAGGTGGGCTAAAAATTTGAACTTGGCAAGCACCATAGCTTACCCCATGCTGTCCTTCCCTCCACTCATGGTGAGTGTAGCGTGTATGCTGATCCTGGGATGCAAAATCATTGCCCTCCGATGGCAAGGTGAAGAACAATCCTCCAAGGAGGGCTCCTCCATCAATGAAGAACAGGATGGCCCAAAACAAACCATCCATGAAGACTAGGACATGGTCATCATGGATCATCCTAATGAGATGTTTGTTGAAGGTTTTACATGCTGATACATGGTGCAAACAATCTCTCATGAGGATACAACGCAGTTTCATCCACTGCAACCTTCGAAAATTACATGGCAAGAAATGTACAAGATCCATCACATCTACTAATGGATAGTAAATGGCTGAATGTAACAACAATAATACATGATCAAGCACTTGCCCACGGCTGTACAATGGATGAATATCAATCTGATGGCCCACCTCAAAAGAGAACACATATGTAGTAGTGGTGGCCATGCCTCCTCCCATGCTCCCATTAGAACAGGTAGTGCAGAAAATGTGAGAATCCTTCCCACTCACGGACACATCCAACTCATGTGTCTCCCTCATAATCAAGCCTCCCATACAAATCTGATCTATATCAGCAAATGGGGACATGATCAACAGCAAAATGAAGGAAGCGCCGAAGGTTACAAGTGATAAAAAGAGGTACCAACAGCTTCCCGAACAAGTACAGCGCAGTTTTACAATTTGCTGCTTGATAAAAGTACAAGGCAAAATGTTTCTTCTTACATAGTTAATCATGCATGTCCTTATATGATATATGCTATAGTGTATAAAATGAACATGCAAGTGATGATAAAATATTTGCCCAAGGCCATAAAAGAGATGGTTGCCTTCATCATGTAGATTGGCCCAATACAACTCATGGAGCAATGTGACATGCTCGCCCTCTTGTGAAGCAATGCACTGCATAGGAATGACAAGAGTGTGCAAGTCAATGAATGTATAAACAAATCCCTCACCATATGTTGGAAGTAAGATGGTACATGGGTCTAGGAATGAGTCCTCCATAGTGTGTTGGCAAGCTATGAAGGAGAATGACCCATATGCTGCAAGAAGATAATCCTCCTTATGCTTGGGAACCCAAGTCACGAAGAATATGCCATAGTGATAGATGTCTCTTCCACCATTACCTCCTCTTTGTTTATCAAGTGCAACAGATATGAAGTGATCCTGGGACCTATGGATTATAGATCCACTATATCTCTGCCGGGCACACTTCATCCATAAATCTCTGCTCCAAGGTGTCAACGCTGTGAGCTCATGCAAATAAGCTCCTGTCAATATAAAGCTCCGTTCTTTGACATGCTCCTTGTCAAAGACTCCTCTAACAATGCTGCCACAAATGTGGAACACCTCCCAAGTTGGAAGTGCTTCCAAGCCATCATCAAAGACCAAGGAGATAATGCCATCTCCTCCTCCTGAAACATCATACAAAGTGTGAGAGCAAATCTTCCCTTGCTCTCCCAAGCAAAGCAACAAGACATTTTGCTGCCTCCCCATACTTCCATCATACAACTCATGTGATGAAGACATAATGAATGATATGAATATCATATCAACACCATGCATCCATACTCTCTGCTGCTCAATGATGCAAGTATCCAGCCATCTTCTCCCCGTCCTCCCACTCTTAGGCAGAGTGTTTGCCAAGTGATGGCCAAACTCTTTCAAGAGTAACCAGCGCAGCCAAGCGTCCTGCTGCCCGGTATCATAGATCTGCAAGTAGCTCCCTAGCTCCTTTCCCATCATCCACATCCACTCAATCACTTGTGGATGCCTCCTTCTTTTCCTCATCCTGGTACTCCTCCCATGAGGGTTACCATCCTCCCAAATCGAATTTCCGACTTTGCACTTCATGGGATTCTGAAATGTAAATTTCTCAAGGATCAATGAGACCCTATCAAGAACCAAATAGGTGGTAGGTAAAAACCTCCCATCATGATGTGTATGGCTCAAGGGATGTCCAAAACAAGCATGAGAAATGTTATCCATCCTAAGATGTCCTCCATCTTCTGTCTGCTCTTGTGAGAAGTGAAGAAAAGCATCGCACCCCATAGTGTGTCGAAGCGCATCTCCAGTGAGATCTCCCCTTGAGACCTGCAAAAGTGAATCTCCACAATTTTCTAAAGAAGTTACCGCAACAATAGTTTGTGGGAATTCTTTTATACCTTGATGTGCAGTTGGAACTTCTTGTAGCGCTGCAAGAGTCCCATCCTCAAAAGCGTTGGCTGCCCCAACTGTCGATGCACGTGGCTGCTCCTCCATGAGTGTGACAGCGTTTTCACAAGCCTCCTCAAGAGGTGATGTGATCTCTTCTTGATGAGAATTGGAGGCGCATGGTACTTCCTCTTGTTTCTCTTCAATCTTCTTGACCTCTTCTACGGTGGATGTATTTCCTCTGGATCTGAAAAGAGATGAGAATAAACTCACCTTTTTCACCGTTCCGGTCTTCTTGGGCTTAGACTCACAGGGACTAGTGGATCCCTCATGCATGGGGAAAGGTGATATCCCAGAGGTACGCTGCAACTCTGAAATCCGTATGCTAGAAACTCCTCTGTCACCATTATACCTTCCTCCTTCATCCTGCCTAAGCTGACAGTGATCTTTGAAGGGAAAAGCTGCTTTGAAGTCTTCCCCCTTGGACTGCCATTCTCGGAAATAATCTCCAAAGGGTAAATGATCTTGCTGCCTCTCTTCCTTACTCGGCACTGGAGGTAAAAATGTAGGCATTGTGATAATGTCCACAGGCTGAGCCAGAACCATGCTCTGATACCACTGTAATATTCCTATTTAAGGAAATTAAATAAACACAGCAAATGGTACAGCAATGGAATGCTCCTTCTCAAAGGCTCAACAGCGCATAAAATAACAGAGACGGCCTATGCAAAAGACACACATTTAACAGAGAAATCACTGAGCCATTTCATTATGCGAGGAATTACAAGTGATTACAATGATGCCCAGATGATAATGCTCAAACTGGCGCAGGCAAGACAAAGACAAAAACAAAGTACAGCGGGTTTCCTGTTGCGTTCAAGCGGCTGAGAATGCTGCTGCGCGCTTGCTAATATGTTGCGGCTGAAAGAAAGGCCCGCTACGAGACTCTCGATTCTGCCTCACGTCCTCATTGGGCACGGACTGTCCCTGCTCCTTCACCAGACCCGAAACCTCCAAATGATAGCACTATAGAGATCACACGGGATGGACCGTGGTCCTTCCACATAGATAGCGCTGTCACTTCTGAACGCTGCTCTGTAACAAGCTCCAAACCCGATCCTCTGGCAAAACAATGTTAGAACGGCCTCACCCGAGCAGGCACTCGAAGTCCCCCGGGGCTGAGGTTGAGGTCTCCGCTCGGAGACACTCGGCGCACTAAACAGTGCTGCAGACCTGCTAAACAGCCGGCGTGCTCAAGTCTTAGCGACCAGTTTCAATATCATAAAATTCATCAATAATTCAAAGAAGGAAGCTCTCTCCCTTTTTGTATGCGGCCTTCCTCTCGAACCTTCGACTCCTCCTTTCCCGCGCAGCCCTTCTCGACCCCACGTTGCCAACTCAGCCCGCGAGCTTGCCTCCGCGCGCTCGGGTGAGACTACGACCCGCTCATTGTTATTTTAAATTGACTATTGGCGGCAAAATTGGTCCCGATTAATATTCCAATTCGCTATTGCTAGTTGGGAATATTACAGACCACAAAACCAATGGCTCAAATATGGGCAGGGTAGGAGTATGCCTTCTCTGATACCATGTAAAACATACATGGAATGGTGAACACAATATGAAAGACAAGCCTTAAATTCATATATTATTCATAATGATACATAGTTATAATACATTGGATCGATCGTTGGATTCCATATTCCAAGGTCTATTGGACTCTCTAAGGCTATTCAACTTCCACACCAACCCTTAGAGGATAAGGTGTCCAACGGGTTCGATAGTGTTAGCAATGAAAATTTGATCTCTTTCTCTTTTCTTATTTTCATTCATTCTCTAAGAACATTGGTTTATATTATTACCAAAGTTGTGACAGTGGAAACATTGAATCTTTGGTAAATCTGTCTTCCTTCGTTGAGAATAATGTTTACTAGAGCCTTTGTTTTGAGAACCAGATTTCTTACTTTCACCTTTATTTTTGGAGCGAGTTGTATAAGAATTGGAGATATAATTTTTTTCTTCCTGATTTCCTTCCATTAGTGTAATTCCAAATTCTTCTTAAGAGAAATTTGTCCACAACTCTTTAAAATATGGAGCCTATTTCCAACTATTTATACTGGCTATGAAAGTGTTCCAGGATCTAGGTAATCCTAAAAGTGCTGAAATTACAAGTTCTTTATCAAGGATGATCTCATAAATTACTTGAATTTCATCTCTTATATGAGATATCCTTGCAAAATATGAATACATGGTGTCATCTTTTGTCGTATTGCTAGTTCAAGGGTCATTCTTCAAGCTTGCTACTTGACCAATATTTTTTATTGTAAACAATTTCGAGAGAGAATCATACATCTTATTTGAAGTATGTAGGTTGGAGATACAGGGAATTAGATTGTGTTTCACTGAATCCACAATTATGCTCATGGAAATTATGTCATTTTCTTTGAATTTTTCTTTTCCTGCATCTTCTGATGGTTCTGTGATTTTTCCTTTCACAATGTCCAAAACGTTGTTTCTAGCAAGGATAAGATCCATCCTTGTCTTCCAGGCTCTAAAATTTGAAGCTCATTGTAATTTTTTTTCTGACATCATTAAGGATTCCATCGGATTAGAATATCAATGTATCTTCTAAAAATATTGAATCTCCAAGAAATATCTTGATCTCATGGTCCCTTCCTTCACCAAAGCTTTTCAACCATAAGCTCTGATACCATGTTAGAATTTCAAGAGAGATGATAAAATTCCTTAACTTGATTATTGCTTGTGAATATTATTTTCTTCATCACACAATTATCAAATCAACCATAAAAGAAATATCACAAAACACATGAGAAATTTTCTTCGGATGGTCCTCCTCAACAACCCAGTCTTCAACTCACACCACGTGAAATTTTCAAGAAATCATAAAAATCGAAATATCTATAGTAGAGACAAATATATATATATATATATATATATATATATATATATATATATATATATATATATATATATATATATATATATATATATATATATAGTGTTAGTAAGAGGAATTTCATAAAAAAATGCCTTCCGTAATAGTATTCCACCTCTATAAACCAAGGTTTTAAAAAACCATGAATAAGATTAAGTAATTCGGTCACCCAACAACATCCATCTCATTGATTGCAAGATTGGATGATCTAATGGTGCTGTGTGAGACATGCAGGCAATGGTGAGTAAATTATTAAGGCATCCATAGTGCGGGAGTGTGGAGAAGTTGATTATGGGAGAGTGCAGGGAAAGCACATTTCTCTGCACTCTCGCACAATCAACTTCTCCACACTCTCGCACTACGAAGACTAAGCAATTTGGGAGTGTTGAATTCTTGCAAATCTAGAGGCTTAAAATAAGGCATTCTCACTAATTGAATTGTTCCAACCAAGACCAATCAAGCTGCCAAATGTACATGGCCATCTATTCATTTTTCCATGCGCACCACTTCCAAAATAGCTCTGATGATTTGCACATCATAGCAGGTTGATATTTCTAAGTAGAATATTGTTTTTTTTAGAGAAAAAAAAGCTACTCATATATTAAATATAAGATAGTACATACATCACAGGTTTAACTTCTTCTCATCCACTTTCTACCATTGTCTAGAGAATTTTTTCAACGATCATACAGTAAACACAAAATGTTTTAAGAGAGCTATTACATCCCTACTATGGTCAAAATTGTACATCTACTACAGTTTCTTTGTAACACAATTAAACAAGCAAAAAATACATCAAATTGAAATCTTGTAAACTAATGAAATGCTAAGTCTCAACATCAAAAAGACAGTTTGTATTGCTTCATTTTCGATCATAGTCATCAATCCTTGCGAGTTTGATTTTCCCATCTATCTCTTTGTCCATCCCTTACATCATTTTTAATTGAAAGGACCAGTCATCTCTTGTTGAATGCGTTGATTAAGATCTTTGACAGTTATTATGAGACGCTGACTTGTCTTCATTGATAAAAATTTCCTTGTAAGAATTTAGTAAAGAAAATATTACGTGTGACTTTTTCTATCCCTATTTTTGAGAGCATGCCTGCCCTCCAGTTATGTTCTCGGGAGATATGTTGTATTTGGACCTCCTGGAAGTTTTTGATCGTCATTCTGATGCTTCTCAACCAATTTTTGAGGATTGGGGGGGCGAAGTTTGTGAAATCAAATTGACCCAATCTATTACACCTTTTGCATCTCCGAAGGCTGTAAACTTCTGAGTATTGAGCCATTTGGCCATTTTCAACACTCCCGATAGGGCCATAATCTCTGCCTTATTATTTGTTCCCTGCCCTCCCTCCCACTAGAAATGAAAGTGTTTTTCCGAGGACATATAGATTACCACCCTGCATTCACATTCCCTCCTCCTGCATGCTCCATCAAAGAATCCGATTGGAAAAGAATGCCATAGTTCCTTGTCCTTGCATGTCATGTTTCTCTTAACCTTTAGGTCTTTTCTTATTTTGTTAAATATTGTGATGGCCTTTATGACATTTTCTTCGACCCTTATTGGCTTTTGTTCAAATAAAAATGCATTTCTTCTTTTCCAAATTATCTATGAAATAATGAGGAGCTATTTAAATATTTTTAATTTTTCATGCCATACCTGGAAGCATGCTCTAAGATTATGATGGTGCATGATTGTTCTAATCTACAAAGAATCCTTGCAACCTTCCCAAACTTCTCTTTCATGTGAACATGTCAGCAATAAGTGGCATGTATCTTCCACTTCATTGTGACACATCAGACACATGCCCAATCCATAAAACCGATTTCTCTGCAGGTTGCTCCAAGTAAGGATTCTGTCATTAACTGCTAACCAACAGAAGCATTTAATTTTGAGAGGAACTTGTCCTTTCCATAGTCTGTGTGTCCAGATGTCACACTGAATATTTTTTTCCTCTCTAGGGAGGTTGAGGTATATCTCTTTAACCATAGGTTCCCCCTTCCTAAGGTTTTCTCCCCACTCCATGGAGTCTTGTTTCCCCTGTACATGTCGCTTGATGCCAGCCAACTTTAACTGGTTGATGTAGCCTACCCATTCCACTTTGTGCCTCTCTTGTATGCCCAATGCATCAACCCCCAACCATTTATGTTTGTCCAGGCTCTTCTCATCGAAATGGTAGATCTGTCTGATAAAAGTTATGCCCCTGTTGTGCAAGAAAGAGTAAATCTATTTTGAGAGTGAATGATTACCCACCATCCCACATATGGTGTCTAATCCTATTTTGATATATGTTCCATCTCTTTCCTCCAATATGATGAATCCTACCATCCAATGAATATTATGCATCATGCTCCTCCATATGATTGAGCAACCTAGCTTTTTTCTTGTCCCATTTCTTATCCAACAATGATAATCCATTCCATACATGTACTTTCTTTTTAGTAGTTGTGCCCATAGGCATTTCGCTGAAACAACTCTCCACATGTTCTTTATTATCAGAGCTCTGTTGAAATTCATTGTATCCCTGATACCCCATCCTCCATCCTCTACTGTTCGGGCAATGTTTGTCCATCTTATGAGGTGAAATTTACTATTCTTTGTGTTCCAACCCACAGAAATTTTGCCATAATAGAATTTATATTTTTTATGATCTTTCTGCGTAGGAGAAACAGTTTCATCCAATAGATTTCCAAGCTTTGAAGAAATGATTTGAGCAACACGATCCTTCCTCCCACGGAAAAATATCTATTTTTCCAACTCAAAAGTTTTTTTTGAAATCTAATGCCAATCCTAAACTATGATGTTGTAAGCTGGGTTTCAACCAAAATCCCATATATGAAAATCCCCCCTATATTGCACTTTGCTTCACTCCTAAAAGCATCGAGATCTCCTTGTTGTTGTCTAGCTTCCCTTCCAACCCTATCAACAATGACTTCCCATCGTTCATATAAAGTCATGTCACTTTACCAAATGATGCTAAGATCTTACACATTTCTTCCCATTCCTTAATGGTAGTTTGTCCTCCGATTAACAAATCGTCCATGAACATAAGGTTTGAAAAAGAAAGTTGTCTATCCATTGTAACTCCAATGATCAAGCATTTTTCTCTTGTTGCATTCGGTTTTCTGCTGAGGCAGTCCATGACCAATACGAATAATAGAGGTGAGAGGGTGCATCTTGTCTCACACCTCTCTATGCCTGGAAAAAATTAGTTGGAAGACCATTTATGATGATTGCGAAGTTGGAGGAGAGAAGACAACCCATTATCCATCTTAAATTTTTGTTGGATAATCCTATTCGAAACAGAGCCAACTTGAGGAAGCCCCAATCTAGACAGTCATATGCCTTAATAAGGCCAACCTTAAGTAGACAAGCCTTCTGGTTTCGGGTTTTGATGGTGTGTATTATCTCTTGGGAAATCCCAATGGCATCCTGAATCTTCCTTCCTTCTAGAAACCCAAATTGTCCCTGTGTAATGTACTTTGACAATGCCCCTTTAATCCTACATGCTATCAATTTATATATCACCTTATATGTCACATTACATAATGAGATCGGCCTAAAGACTCCAAAAGTTCTAGGTGGTGCTTTCTTGGGTATCAGTGCAACAAATGTCACATTTATGGCTCCCGAAAAAGACCCATCAATTTTGGATTCCTCTGCTACCCCCAAGAGGTTTGGGAGTATCAATTCTTTGTATTTAAGAAAAATCTCCACTCCCCATTCGTCCAAACCCAGACTCTTCTCCTTAGCACATTCCTTCATGACCATTAAGAGCTCTTTCCTAGTAACTGGGCCTCCTAGAATGTCATTTTCTTCAGGAGAAAACATAATAAGCAGCAATGAGACATATTCCATGGGAGGAGCGTGAGAGTGTACCTGTGCAGCAAATTGCCCTTTAAAATGTTCATATGCCACTTTCTTAATACCTTCTTGGGTGCAATGAATTCTCCCCTATGCATCTTTGATAGAGTGAATAAAGTTGTGGGATTTCCTTCTATTGAACTGTGCATGGAAAAAACTAGTGCTTCTATCCCCCTACTTTCACCCATAAAGCTCTGCCCTTGATCCTAATGTCTTCCTTCATGTGTTTAAGAATTTCATTCCGTCTGCCTTCTAGTGTTATATTATGTTCTCTGTATGCCTTAGAGAAGAGTAACGAATCAACTGAATCGTTGAAAAATCTCACACTTGTTTCAATTTCTTTGATTTCCTTCATCTCCTTATCTTTGCGCTTCTTTACCCACTGGCTAACCTCCACCTTCAACGATTTAAGTTTTTGATATAATGTAAACATCAGGTTGTTAGAAGTTAGTGCAGGTTGGCCTATTCCACACCATTTCTACCAGCTTTCCGAATTCTGCCAACTCCATCCATCTCGGGTTGAATTTGAATGGAAATATCCTCCTCTTAGTCATACCCGCTCAAGATAGCATTATGGGCATGTAATCTGAGATTCCCACGGGAATGATGAGTAGATTGCTCAAATTCAGACTTATCAAGAACCTGTCAAGCCTCTTCAAGATCCCCTCACCTTCTACTCTACCATTCCGCAAAGTGGGCCCTAGAGGGTTTGACAAAATGCCTACAAGTGCCCTGTCCTCTAGCATATCTCTGAAATAAGTCGATAGACCATTTCCCTGCGCCTTATAGCCCCAAACTTCATCCATGCTGTGAAATTTAAAATTCCAGCCAAAATTAGCGAGTTCAACCTTGTGATACGTGTCCTCATGAAATGGAAGGGGATGCCTGATACACGATTTCACTCATAAACTCATTTCATATAGGCCTTGATCGAAGGAATTAAGGGGTTGCGTGAGCTCCAACTAGTCGGTTGATGCTACATGGATACTACTAGCCACAAATACATAAAAAAAATGTCAATTAACATTTGGTATGGAACCTTCTAATCATATTATTTCTTTTTCTCCATCGTGTTTGGGAAAGGAGCGAGTTAAAAAAATTATCTTCTCATTATCTAGTATATATACTCGATAGATTATAAATGAAATATGGTTCAGAGAGAAAGTGGTCTGCGGCTGGGGCACAGCAAATAAGCAATGAATGAAAATGATCGTTGTTAGTGAACCACTTATATCAATCGTAGTGAGGAGGCTAAGCAACTTTGATTGAATCGCCAAGCGCACCGACAACTACAACAATTCCACCCTAGTCATTGTGCAAAGTTTTTAAATTTAATAAAATTTAAAATTCCAAACGTGGGGAAGAAATCTCACGCATTAATGGGGAGGAGTTGAAATGTTTCCCTGCCGGAGAAAGTGTGGATACTCGTGACAATGACTTAAAATGAAAGCTTGGAATTTTTAAATTGACCAACTTTAAGAGCTTCCCGGAATCCCAATCGTCTATTGGAACATGGTGCCTGCTTCTCGGAATCCCAACTCATACAATCTGGTCAAGTTTCTTTTAGAAAGAGTCAAACCCACTTTCATTAAAGACCTAGTGGCTCTTATCACGTAGTAATTACACAATGGTTTACACGTCTATCACGCATATGAATGGGTTTGTTCGTTAGAGATAAATAGAAAATACATGTGAGATTATGGGCAATAGCGTTTACTACGCTTCATCCATAGTTTTGTCTAATGTAGGGAAGGTTATAGCATTGTATGGCAGGGAAGCCACAGCGCTGATGCTCGATAATTTAGACATTTTGTTTGCTATTTCAGTTATGGAAAATTTTAGGGGTTAATATTCGCAGGTGGGTTAATTTTTCATGGTTTTTCCCAAAAAAAATTTCGTCAATTTCTATTTTTTTATAAAAATAATTCGCTCAAATTTTAAAATATAAAATTATTTTACATTAAAATTCGCCAACGTTATATATACAGTATATATAATATCATTATAAATTTGAATGATTTTACAAATACATCATTAATTTTTTTATAATTTGCATATTAAGGACTAGTGAGATTCGCCAATTTTTTAAACTTCAAAATAATTTTCCATCCTTAAAATTTTCCCTGATTCCAATGCCTTAGAAACCAAGGGTGGAATCTCAATGTTGTGTGGGTTTTTCTTTGTGAAGAGGTTTTATTGTGTGGAGAAAATAATAATATTAATTGGAGATTTGTTAAGCTCTTTTTTTTTCCTTTTTTTTATTTAAAGTATTTGAATCGTGTTAATTTTGAGATCGTTAGGCAGAGCACTCACTGAATGAATGAACCCTCACAAAAATAAGTTAAAAAAAAAAAATTAAATGAATTGTGAGGCACTGACAAACGCTGAAAATAAAACACCCCCCACCAAAGGAATTAGGTCCCATCAAAGTTCGTTAAGCCATTTGAAAATTAGAAAAATATTCCCAAAAAAATAAAAATAAAAATATTTTTGAATTTACTAAAAAATAGAAAGATTTAACATTTTCTCAAAATTTTGGTTAAATTTACAAAAACATAGCAAAATAATGCAGATTCAATGCACTTGACCAGGACAGAAATGCTATAGTCAGGACAAGACAAAATCCAGACTAGATCCTTTTACCTGTTCTTTATCTTCTATTGTATTCTAATAGTCTGATTTCAATGGTTGATTATTTTCCTCATTTTGTGATTTGGAATCATTAATATGCTTCTTTGTAACACATACATTTGTATGTTCCTTAGATTTATACGTGTCCTCCTTTCTGCATGGAGGCTTCCAGAGAAATGATTGCGCGGGAGGTTTCTCCGACCTTTACTGCCGCAGTGAATAACGTCGACTTCGAAATCGATGTGGCCATTATTCAACAGGGTCTTCAAGCTGTAGATGAGTCTGAGGCAAATTGCATTCTAAGACAAAGGAGGCAAAGAGCTAGGAGTTCTGGTTGTGGTGCTCGTAGGGGGAAAAAGAACATCCTTTAACATAGGATGGACATAAAGGAGGTAAACCTGGATTATGAGGATTTATGCACTAGGGTGGCGAGCTTGCAGAGGCGCGTTGTTGTTGGAAGGTGGGTTTTCCCTGATAGGGATGATTTCGATACTGCATCATGGATTCATCAGAAATGGAATACCATAATCGGATATACACCAAAGGTTAGCAAGTTGATGAACGGGTGGTTTAGCATACATTTCATGAACCAGGCTGATGTCTTCAAAATTATGGGATGAACCTGGGTACGTGGAAGGAGCTTCATGCAAATAATTCCATGGTACATTGGGTTCAATCCCGTTTTGGAAGCACCACGTAACAAAGTGGTATGGGTCAAATTGCCGGGTTTGCCTCTGGAATTTTGGACCATTAAGGCCTTGCGAACGATTGGAGATTCCATAGGATCCACAAAATATATTGATCCCAGCATCATGGGTGCAGCGGACAAGAGGATTGCATGGCTCTTGGTGGAAGTTGATTACTTGGGTGGCCTTCCGGGTGACATTGATCTCATCTGGAGCGATAGAAGGCACCGTCAACGTATCGACTTCTGGGGGATTCCTTTCAGGTGTTTAATTTGCCACAAAACGGGCCATCTTAGAGACCACTGCCCGTTGAGATTACGTATTGCAAGAGCGGACCAGTCTAGGAATGCTTCTGATGGGGTTCGCCGTCATTCAAATGCACAGGCTCCGATGGCTGGCTTTCATACAGGTAACAATGCTAACTCTTCCTCTGAAGAAGAAGCCTACAATACGGCGGAGGGTCAAAATGATTTGCCTGTTCCTGATTCGTTTATTCCGGCTAATATAGCTAGTCATCCTTCTGTTTCTAAGAATCTTTATAGAGTTCTTAAGCCTGCGTTACAGCGTGACGTTGATCCCTCCCGTTCCACTCAAATTGGCTCTGATGGTCCGGTTACGTGCCCATCCTTTGCTCCTCTTGCCCCATCCTTTCCAGTTAATAATGATATCTTCCTTTCCTCCAAAGGCACTGCACGTAATCATGAGAAGCAGCCTTTAAGTCGTCATGAAGTGGGTCAATGTAGCTCTATGGTTCCTATTCGCCCGGAGAGGAAGTTTTCCTCGTCTAATGACCCCCCCTTATTTAAACTATCTGGATCTGATGGGAGGCGTCCTTCTAATACTCAATGTGGTAGAATTATAGATGAGTATGACGAACAGGAACCTGGATATATGGGGGGCGAGGGTCCTTTATATCATGTTCGAAGTTTGCTTGATGACAGCGAGGAGGATGGGAATCTTTCTGGGTCGCCACATGGCACTCCGGGTTTTAATAAGTCCATAAATCTATCTGACTCCTCGAGGAACTCCATCGGTAGTGATCTTGACTTTCTTCTGAGAAACTCCAACATGGACCTGGCTGCATTGACGGTATTTGACAAGCCTATCCCTACTAGAGCTAAGCATTCCCCTACTTTATCTGATGCTTTAAAATCCATCAAAAAGAAGGCAAAAGAGGCATGTGGTAGGAAGAAGGAGAAAATTAAGCCTATTTCTCTGTTCATGGATGTCGAAGCTGGACATATTGATGATCAATATCGCAACAATGGGGGGACTACCAACCAAACCATGGCACTTAGAGCGTGTAACCCTTCCACGGGTTCACCATGAATCAAGTCATTTCATTAAATATAAGGGGTTTAGGTGATGACCCTAAATATCATTGCCTGAGGGAGCTACTGCTTTCTAAGAACCCGTTCATTTTTTTTGCTCAGGAGACTATGTCTGAAAGATCTAAGGCTATAAATTTGTTTTTAAGAATTAAGAGTAACTGGCATGTTGCTGCGACAAGTTCAAATGGACGTTCGGGAGGTTGTTTGGTTATGTGGAATCCTTATCACGCTTCTTTTAAAGCCTTCAGTTTTTTTGGAGGTATTTTGTTGCATGGACGTTTCAGAGGAATGGATCAGACTTTCAACTTTATTAATCTTTATGCGCCATATGTGAATAGAAGGTCCTTCTGGGACAGGATGGTGTCGTCTGGTGTATTTACTCTTCCAAATCTTATTATCATGGGTGATTTTAACTCTATCTTTAACGCTGATGAAGCATGGGGAAACAGGGCCCGTCTGGATCCTTTGGCTGGTCATTTGAATGACATTTTTCTTTCTCACGGGCTGATGGACATTCGGCCGCACCCACTGGCGCCTACGTGGACCAATAGAAGGGCGGGCGATCTCTACATTGCGAAAAGGTTGGATAGGGTGGTGGTCAAAAATTCTATTTTTGACATTTTAGGTGGTCCAAAATCTCATGTCATTGCATCTGACGTATCTGATCATTATCCTATTTCTCTCTCCTGCAATAATTTCCCGGTGCGCATGGGATATCCTTTCAAGTTTAATAGGATATGGTTAGAAGATCCGGAGTACACTTCTTTGGTTGAGGATATATGGAAACAAGCACCTGAGCCTTTGATTTCAGAGATATGGAATTCTTTTCATCTCAAACTTCAGAAAACTAAGAAGATGACTAAAAATTGGGAGCGGGTGAAGAAAGGAAAACTCAGGGCTGAGTTTAGACGGATTCTGGCTGAAATGGAGGATATTATTGAATCCTTTCTTCATACATATCCAGATGAATACACTCTCGACTGCTTGAAATGCTTGGGAACTAGGAAAAGAGAAATATTACGGATTGAAGAGTTCACATGGAGGTTAAAGAGCAGAGAACTATGGCTTGCAGAGGGGGATCGAAATACAAAGTTTTTTCACAGATGTGCCAATGAGAGGCGAAGTAAAAATTCCATATGGAGCATCAATTCTGCGGATGGTTCCACCATTAACTCCTCCCATGAGATTCAAAATGAGGCCCTTAGACATTTCGCAGAGTTTTATGCCAAGCAGGATGATATCAATTTGGCAGACCAAAGGTGGATGCTTGAACACATTCCTCGTTTTTTTGAGGATTCTGATATTGCACTTCTGGATAAGAAGGTTTCTGGGAATGAAGTTAAATTGGTCCTTAAAACATTTGCTGCTGATAAAAGTCCGGGGCCAGATGGCTGGCCCGCGGAATTTTATATTCATTTCTTTGTTCTGCTGGGTGAGGACCTGACCAAGGTGATTGAGCAGATACGTATAAGGGGTTATATATATCCCAATCTCAACTCAACTTTTATTGCTTTAATCCCTAAGGTGGATGTCCCTCAATCATTTGCGGACTTCCGTCCTATTGCCCTTTGCAATGTACTCTATAAGATTACTTCAAAAATTATTGCAGAGCGTATGAAGGAAACACTGTCGAGACATATTTCTAAGGAACAGTATGGATTCCTCAAGGGTAGATCCATACATGATGCTACTGCCATTGCTCAGGAAATCTTGCATACCATGCACGTAGAGAAAAGGGAGGCCATTATGGTCAAAGTTGACATATTTAAAGCATATGATACGATTGATTGGGCATATATCAGGGCTGTTCTCATGAAGGTAGGACTGCCTGTTCGCATTATCAGGTGGATCATGGCCTGTATCTCTTCTGTTAACTATGCCATTATCATAAATGGAGTTCCGACTCCTTTCTTTGCTGCTGGGAGGGGCCTCAGACAAGGCTGTGCTCTTTCACCGCTTATCTTCATATTGATCATGGATGGCATCAGCTGTCTTTTCCGGGAGGCAGTTCTACAGGGTCACATATCGGGTTTCTCTTTCTCAAACAATCTGGTATGTACGCATTCTCTGTTTGTTGATGACTTGTTATTATTTGGGCATATTCATAGAGTACATTGGTTCTACATCCACCATATTTTTAGCAGATTTGAATCCGCCACTGGGCTGGCCATAAACAAACTAAAATCCTTTATTATATATGAATATGGCGACATTGGGGACCTGGAATATATTGCCGGCATACTTGGAATGGAATTAAGAGAAGCGATGGAGGGTTTTAAGTATCTAGGTTTCCATATAAAACCTTGTGGTTATAAGATCAGAGACTGGATGTGGCTTATAGACAAATTCAAAAGGAAGATGTTCTGCTGGAAGCACAGGTGGTTGTCTAGTGGTGGTCGACTTATTATGATTCAAGCAGTTTTGGCTCAACTGCTGGTGTATTGGGGTCACCTATATTATCTTCCAGATGGAATCATTAGACTTATAAACTCTATCATTGCCAAATTCTTATGGGGTGGGGCGCAGCTGCTTTCTAAAATCCACCTTTGTAAACTTCAAAAACTTTGCAGACCAAAAGACCATGATGGATGGGGAATCCTGGATACTAGAAGCTTTAATATTGCTCTGCTCATCAAATCTTTCTGGAGAGCTTGGGACAGTGACGGAACTTGGAACCAGGTGATCAAATGCAAGTATGTTGTGGGGGATATGCTACATCAGATTCTTAATAACCAAATAGCTTTTCCTCGTTGTATATCTGCTATTTGGGGAAGCTTCAAAAAGATTTTCGGGCATATGGCTGCAAGGGTGGCCTGGTCATTTGCAGATGGTAGACGCATTCCTCTGGCGCGTATGAAGTTGATTGGGTGGTGCACTGAAATCGGCCCTTCTAACCTACTTATCCACAGACTTGCTCATCGTGGAGTTTTTTTTCTTTCTCAGACCATCCATCAATGGTCTGTTGGAGCCCCTATTCTTAAATCAGCGGCTCAATTAAATTTAAGGGAACCAGAATGTGAGGAATGGGATTTCATAAGGGATAACATTCGGGCTTTGGGATTATGCTGGGATGAAGGGGGTGATAGGATTGTATGGGATGGCCCTACGAAGGATGGGATTCCGATGGTTAGGGATATTTATAGACATATCAATAAGGTATCATACACGGAACCTCCAAGCAGGTTGTTTTACAAGTTCTGGTTTCGGAAAATCCCTATTAAGATATTACTATTTGGATGGCTAGTCTGGAAAGATAAGGTACTGACAGGTTATAATTTAATGAAGCGGGGTTTCTCGGGCCCTTTCAGATGCCATATATGTCTTAAGGATGATGAATCGACAGAACATCTCTTTTACAAATGTCCTGTCATCTTAAAGATATGGCGTCTTTATTCTGTTCATTTCTTTGGAAACACTTGGTGTCCGATTGACTTCATGAATGTTGTATCGGCTTGGGATAATTTAAAAGGGAGGTTCAGATCTCTTCCTTTCTTTCTCATCTGGGAAGTCTGGCTTGGAAGAAATAGGCTGATTTTTGAAAATATTCCCTTTCAGATCACAAATATATACTCAGCAATCGCTAAATGGTTGGATGAATGTCCCATTTCAGTTCAGCCTATTCAGGACTTATCTGTTAGACTTCGACCACATGCTGTTAATCTCCCTGCTGTTTATTTTGATGGAGCATGTATGAATGGTAACATGGGATGCGGTACATGGATAAAGATCTCCCAAAGAGAGAGAGTGCATATTCACTTTAATGCTGGCAAGGGATCCAACAACAAAGCGGAAGTCATCGCTCTTTGGGGTGGTCTCCGTTTTTCCATATACTTACAGTTAACGAATATTCATGTATATGGTGATTCTAGGATTGCTATTGGATGGATATCCAACTTACAGGCTTCTGTTCCTTCTGAACTTCTTGGATGGGTATCCCGGGTTCGACGTATGTGGATACAGCTCAATAGACCTGCCATAAGTCATATTTACAGAGAGAATAATACGAGGGCAGATAGCCTCTCTAAGATGGGACTAAACACAAATTTTGGCACTATGCAGGTTCAGCTATTCCGTGATGGTCTCATTTACTGGGAGACTGATATAGATATTCCATAATTCGGCACAGTCTATTTCTTTTTGGTCTTCTCTTCTCTATATCCGGCTGCTTTATCTTTTTGCAGGGTTTTGATTCATCTCATATATCTCTTCAGGCGAGCGTGCATTATGTTTTTGTTATCTCTCTTGTCGTGTTATCGATGCTCACGGTATATCATCTTCAGGCGTGCGATGGTATCTCTGTGGCGTGATGACTCGGCATATGCCTGGTTTCTCATGTTATGCAAGATTTGGAGGCTTTTCGATGGTTGTCTCCAGATGGGTACGCACTCCTTCAAGCGAGCGTTGAATCATTTCAGGCGAGCGTGCTTCCCTACAAGCGAACGGGAGATTATATGGTCTGGCACATTTTGCCGATTTCATCTTGCAATGATGACTCACTCTTTCATCCTTGTCTCGGGACAGTCATTTACATTTCAAGTCATCATTTATGCGACCTTAATGTCCTTTGTTTTATCTAATCTTGTGGTCCATATATGTGCATTTTTATTCTCATATCTTCTATTTCATAGGTTTATTCTCTGGTGGAAATTTGTACATTCTGTCCCATCTTTCTCCTTCTGCTCGCTTTTATAGCTGAGCATTTTGATTATGGACGGGTTTGTTCTATGTTGCTGCAGTCACTTTTTGGCTGCCTTTGGTTGGAATCTCGCTGTATGTTTATACATGCTTGAGATGTATTGGACTATGTACTGTTTTATATTTAATATATCACAGCGTTTTTTTCTTCTGAAAAAAAAAAAATGTTCCTTAGATTTATTATTTACCGCATTATTATCCAGGCTGCATTCTTCACCATTGTAAAGGGTCTGCATGGCAGAACTATCTAGGTGATTTTTTTGTCATCCTTTCAAATCTAAGGGAACTTTTAAGGGCCCGCCATTTAATTTTCTTACAGGTAAAGTGATCTTTTTTGCAGCGACTGGTTTTCTTTGAATTTGGGTTGTCCAAGTCATATGCAGTTGACTCTGAAACAACGACATTAGCCTTTAGTCTATCACCCTATTTCTCCATCTGCAAAACTAGATTTTGTTTGTTGTTCTTCTTAACATTAGAGATACTACCATTTTCTTTGTTTAAAATATTTTACACATTTGAATCCATCGCCTTTTGTTGAAGACATTTGTAACAATCATGGAAGAAATGGAGGACTTATCATTAGCTTTTACATTACCTCTGATTTCTGTCTTGCTAGAAGTAATTTGTTTACTATTCTTATTAATATTAATTGTAGTTTTTTTCGCTGGAGAAACTAACCTTAATTATCTTAAGGTATTAGAATATTCTCTTTGAGTCTTGACTGATAAGAAATCGACTGACTAACAATATCACTCAAATGGTTTGATGTCCCTTTATGTGAACTCAATCTATTGATTGCTTCATTAGAATATTTTTTGACTGGCTTCATAAGAGACTGTGCACGACTTAGGAGAGGACTAGTTCGACTTTTCTGATTACTTAAAGATAAATCACTTGTTGGTACAGGCTTCACTTATTGCTTCCTTGGCATATGGGAGTTAGTTGCTAGTTTATTTACACTTGAAGTTGTCTTTCATGCAATTTTTTTGTCTCTGTGTCTTCAGATCTCCAATCTGTTTCCTATGATCCTCTTCCTGAATAGAAGCTACCCACCCAAAAATCATTTTAACAACATATATATTACCTAGGAGGAATATATTTTACACCATAATCCTACACAATGCAAGTAGAACAAACCAACTCCTTCCATATTTTATGAAGGGAAATTTAATAAAAGTAAAAGTGGGAAACATTAAAAAGAAATTTTTAATACCTTATCCTTTGTGGTCTTTTGCAAACCTTCTTTAAGGGAATGTGATTGTTGGCCCTATGACTGTGCTTCGGGCAATGGAGTCGACTTCGTTGATTTTCCGCTCATTGTAGCATTTTCAACTTTTTTATTTTTTTGGGACTTCTTCTATTTCTTTCAACTACCCATCATTGCATCTCGTTTTCATTTTAGGTAGTTCCTCTACAATTTTATCATTTTGTTTCCTTGGAAGATACCTTTGTTCATAAGCTTGAACATTACATTTTTCATCTAAATACATATCATTATCTGTCACAAGATCACATAGGAAGTATTTTTTATAATTTCTCCCTGGAACCATAAACAACTGAGTAGGTTCCTGGATGTTTTCTGGGACATAGGGGAAGGATGTTCGGCCTTATTAATTGGTGTAAGCTAAGAGTCCATATTTATGTCATATATCAATTCTCTATTGACATGCTCATGCACTTTAGATCTGGGTTGGGATTTGGACTATGAAAGAATCATCCACTAAACATTGCCCATAGCATTTTTCTCTGCACAATTGATCATTGCTTTTAGTAATTGTGTTCTCAACATCAACCCTGACATCCATTTGTGAATCTATATGAATTAATTCCTTTTGAGTATGCTACTTAGAAACATTAGTACATTAGTGAACCATTTGTTGTTATCCTCTAATGACACCCTTATCTAAATCCTCAAAGAATACTTTATTATCACAATGGCCAAGTCATTGGTATGATGTCTGTAATAAAAATGGTGTTCATATAAATCATCAATCCACCACCATAACTGTAATGATAATCACAATATCATGATCATTATAATGAGAAAATCTAAAAGGATTTATAAATGTGAAATCTAACAAAATCTACTTTTTAAAATAGCAAATCATAAAATGTTTGAGTATATTTTTGTTAAAATATTTTAATTTTTAGTATTTTTATATATATTTTTTAGAGTTTTTATATTATGTAAGATTTTTGTGGAATCTTATTAATCCATAAAATTTCACATGACAATTTTAAAATGTTTTACCATATTTTTATTAAAATATTCAAATTTGTTAAGATTTTATACATTTTTAGAAAATTTAAACTATTTTTAATTAGCTTTTCAATAAAATATATTCATCCCATACAATTTGAGCCAATTATTATTTTTTTAAATAAAAAAACACAATTTAATTTTTAAAAAAAATGCAAAATCAGCCCATTGTGAAACTATGCCCCTAGATTTTTCCAAATTTTCTATATATTGAACATGCCTTAAAAGAAACAAGTGTATTCTTTTGATTTGAATCAGCCATCATCTTTGTTGGTTGTAAAAGTCCATGCCAAAAACAAAGACCCAAACTTCAAAACAAGATGTGGAAAGACATGAGAGGAAATAAGGACATTCTAATATTAGCTCTTATAAAAATAAATTCAACATCCTAAGAAAAAACTAAAAGCTAAACTCAAACATGCTTTAAAAGAAACAATTGCATTATTTTGGTTTCAATCAGTTGTGATCTTGTTCTCTATAAAAGTCCAACTGTGGAGAAACATAAGAGGAAATAAGAACATATTGATATCAACTCTGACAAGAGAAATTCAACATCAAAGAAAAAACTCAAACCTGAACTCTCAACATTAAAATGGCTTCATTTATGAGTAGCTTCATTTATGAGTAACAGTTGGTTAAAATGGCTTCATTTATGAGTAACAGTTGGTAACAGGCACGAAGACATTAGGAGAAAAATCTCTATTGTAATGTGCATTAGATGACATAAATATTACTCACGTTAACTACAGACAGGAAGGGAGGCAACACACCACCATGAGCCCACACGAGCAACACAAGCCAAATATTGCAAACAAAAATTCACAAAGATGCAAGAAAAAAAAACTGAGGCTGAGCAGAGCAAAACCAAACAACGTTACTTAATTCTCTATCACAACATCATGAAACTGATTCAATTTTCCCTGGACAGAAACATTACGGGTAACAAAAGTGACCACGTTTCAAATATTTTTTTTTTAATAGAAAAAATGACTGGTTTATATTGAGTACTAACACATAAATAAAAAGAGTATCCATGATTTACACCTTGGATGGATTGGAGCCATGAAGAATGAGAATAGCCATATTAATGATGACCCTTGAGTCTCCTTTTACCAAAAGAGGAAAGAGATTTAGATCCTTGGCTATATGAATTACCTAAAGAATATCTTCGAGCTCTGTTGCATTGTTGTTATCCTAGCCTATGCCACCAAAATAAATATGGAGAATATTCCCATGAGAGTCCCTAAAAACCCCTCCAAAACTTGCCTCCCTCGTGTTGCCTTTTGAAGCCCCATCAAAATTGAGTTTGAAACTGTCGAATGGAGGTGCCTCCTAGGAGTCAAGGTTGTTAACGTTTCCATTTCTCGATGAAGGAGCCATATTGAGCTTCTTGATATTCAAATCTGGATTATTCGAAATGTTCTTTTCAGCAGCAGAGGTTGGGAGATCAGAATCCGTCCATTGTAGAAGAGCTAATGTTTCCTGGATGTGATGAAGAAATTTAACCCAAACAACCTCCACTGAGCTACTATGATTGTTAAAGATTCCTTGATTTCGTTCCTTCTAAATGACCCAGACAAGAAGCCCTGGAATGATTTTCCAAAGTCTACTAATGATTTTGTTGGAGAAGGGGTCAACCTTCCAGTTCTGAATTGTACCAACAATGTCCCCGTGAGATTGATCTGATCTTCTACATAGGCTAGTGACTCTATCCCACAAAAAACTGGAAAAAGGACAATTATCCAACAAATGGTCAATAAATTCTGGTGCATACTGATAGAGAGGGCAACGTGAGGGCCCTATGAATCCCCTCTTGATGAGATTGTCCCAAGTGAGAATTTTTTTTTTACTAAGGATCCATAGGAAGGAAGCCACATTAGACCAAATATTGGCCTTCCAGATATTGAGCCATATGAGGTCAGGAGTTTTCTGATTCGATCTAGACAAGATAGTATAGGCCTCCATTGTAGAGAAGGAACCTTTAGGCATGTATCCCCATCTGATGATATCAGAGTCCTTCTAAACCTTTATTCTTAATTTCATCAGTTCCTCCCATGTGGCCGAAGGATTTTTGATACCCCAGTCTGAGAGCCAGGAGTTGGGGTGAATTCAATTCTGGTAATTTAGAAGGGGCGTTTGAACCAAGAACTGATTAACAGTATTGTGAGCTCTCTATTGCAACACATTTCTTTAAGAAGGAAAATTGAAGAGGGACGCGAGACTGGGCAATTGTTGCCAGGAATCTTCCCAAAATCTCACCGACTGCCCATTATGAATTTCCCAGAAACTGTGAAGTTGTATGAGATGCTTCTGTTGTCGAGCAGAATTCCAAATAGGTGAGGCCCCAAGGTTCAAATCATAGCGAATCAAATCATTAGGATTCTAATCTTGGGCATACTTTGAGGTCCAGAATTCAACCCAAGGCGAGTTCTGATTATATACCCAATTCCACCAAAGGCCAGCACTCCTAATTTTGCTGTTGACTTCGAGATCCCTGAAAATACTCACATCAAACAGTTTGGAAATATAGTCATGTTGGCTCTCCAACATTACTATGCTTTAATTATATTGCAAAAATTGAGGGATTAGAAAATGGATATTACGATGAGTTAATTTTTTGTTTCAACTTTAATTATTATTAATATTATTTTTAATTTATTTAATGTATACATTACTATAAAGATGTAAATATTGAGTGAGGTTGTTGAGTGGTTATATGTATGGAATTATAAGTATTACGTCATAGGTAAAGCCTTAAATTGGCTGTATTTGTAAATATTATTGGATTTTACTACATATCCCTAATAAATTAGGTTTTCAAAACTCTTAAAACCAGGTTAGATCCATCTAATTTCGGATCTATCATGTGCTTAGAGGGATCAAATTTGTCTAGGTGCAAACCTTTTCTCAAATTCTACACTCAAAAAAAAAAATTGCAAGTAGAGGGATTTTTAATAGTTTATTTTTACACTTATTTAATTTCTTTTATGATCTCACACTATTTAAATGTTTTACACAGTTATTTAATTATTTTCATTTTTAGATTTTTAGATTTTATTTATTCATTTTGGAATCCTTACACATCATATTGGATTGTAAAATGAGCCTCTCATCCTTACACATCATATTGGATTGTAGAATGAGCCTCTCACCTTTACACATCATACTGGATTGTAGAATAGACCTCTCATCTCAATAAAAAAAAAAATTATGGAAAATATGTATTCCATTCAAAAATAAAATATAAATCTAAAATATAAAATACATAATTAGAAAATTTTAAATTTTATTATATTTTTTATAAACAATCTAGAGCATTTTTTGTTTCCTTATTTAAATTATAACCTTTTTCATTTATTGAATTAAATTTTATTGATATAAGCTCATTAATAAATATTTTTGAAATAATTTTGTATTAAATTATTATTTTATTGATATAAACTTATTAATAAAAATTTTTAAATAATTAATAATTAAATTAACACATTTTTTCATAATACAAAATAATAATTTTGTTTCATTTTGAATACCATGGGTAATTCATTTTATTTGTCTATATAATGTAAAGTGAGTGGTAAAGATTCTATGTTTGATTTTTCCATTTACTTAATCTATTACTGAATACAATAATTTATTATTTCAATTTATTTTAAAAATTAATTATTTATATTAATAAAAATAAAAGAAATTGTTAATATAAATAAAAGATTTTTGGTTTTTCTTTTTATTTAAATATATATGTTTTTTAATTAAATTTAAATATATATGTTTTTTAATTAAATAATTTAATGTTTTTTTTTAATTTATAAATACTTAAATTTTTATTTCACTATTTTGAAAAGCAATTATGTTTTATTAGTTAAACTTCAACTCTTGTTTTTAATTATTTATTTTTAGATAATGGACAAATTTACCATAATTTAGTTATTAAACTAAAAAAAATTATTATTGGCTACTATTAATTTATGCATATTAACTAGTCACTATTATTAAAAAAAATCAAATTATCTAAAATGAATCACTAATAAATTGTAAAGAACAAGGTTTTATACTTGCCTTGTTTCATTAAATCCAAAAAAACAAACTTTTAATTAAATCATGTTCCAAAATCTATCATCATTAATCATTAAAAAATTTAATAAATAAGAACAACCATACTACAAACTATTATTTATTATATATCAATCACTTATTATTGAATATTTTCATAAATAACATTAATATTGATGCCTTGGTAATCATAATTCAAACAGTTAGTTCAACTACACTATTGATATATTCGATTGTGAAAAATTCACCCATCAAACTTGTGCTCCTAGTAAGATTTTAGACAAACTAAATCATAAATTAAACTGGAAAACTTCTCAAAAATTAAAATCTACTAGCATAGCAAACACATTTTAGCTAAACAAATTAGATAAGAAAATAAACTGTAAAACTTTCCAAAAATTCATAATTAAAAACTTCTTTGACCAACATATTTTAATTAATTAGTGTATATTTTAGAAATCCATAAAATAAGAGTTGTCTATCTAGCTAGAAGAATTGCCCAGACGGCCAAAATTGGGCCCGAGCAATTTTTTTTATATAAATCTAGCTATAGCAGTGTTTGAATCATGTTTTTATAGTGGAAATGGATTCAGCACCATCAAAAAACTCTAGGACACCCAAAATATTGAAGTTTCATAACTATAACCTGGATTTACAAAAATCCCAAATGGATTTTCTTAAAATCTTACCTGCATTTCAATGATTTTCAGGGCCAAAAAACAGTCTAGACTACTGCCATAAAATATACACATGAAACTCATCATTATGACTAATGGGCACTCTTAGAAGACTAATTGTAGTGATTTAATTATGATTTCATTGCAACTGTTTTCTTCTACATTGCTATTCATAATACAATTTTTTCTATAAATCTAAACGGAGTCTCCTTTTCACTCGTCACTGCAGCTGCTCCACTACTCCCTCCCCCACCAACTGGAGCTTGGGATATGTTCTGACAGAGAGCCTACCTAAAGACGTACAATGTTCAACACCTTCCAAGTCGTCTAATTCAGAGCACCCAACAAGACGAAGGCTGTGAAGCTTTATGCACTACGCCAACCCTCTTATGCTCTTTACCTTCACACATTTATCTACCTCCATCTCCTCCAAAGACCTCAAATGTTCAACCCCTGGAAGCTCTTCTAACTTGGGCTCATTGTACAACAACAACTTCTTCAAGTTCCTCGAGTCATGGAGCGAGGGGAGTTCGTTGATGGCACAACTTTGTATCATTAAATCAGTCAAGTGAGTCATCAGTCCATAAACTGGTAAACATTTTAATTCCTTGCAATCAGACAAATACAAACTCTTCAAGTTCGTCAAGTCACGGAGAGAGGGGGAGAGTTCGCTTATGGGACAACTCGATACTGTCAAATGAGTCAACAGTCCAACAAAAGCAATCAAACATTTCAATTCCTTGCAATTTTTCAGGTCCAATATCTTCAATTTCCTCAGGTCACCGAGAGAGGGGGGGAGTTCGCTTATGGTACAACTCCATATTTTCAACTCAGTTAACTGAGTCAGTAGTCCAACAGAAGCCGACAAATATTTCAATTCCTTGCAAATTGAGAACACTCTCTGCACAGGAATAATATAAAAAATGATAATTGAATTACAGTTCACACCAGAGTGCATACGTACATATAGATGAAGCTATTCTAATCTTAGAGAGAGAAGTTGATAGAATCTCTCAACTTCCTCAACAACCCAATCCAAACTAAGTAAGCATAATAATTGAGGCATTATCTCAAACACCCTCCCTTAATGCCTACATTACAGAAAACTTACAATACTGAGATCACAATTACAAAATTTGTATTTGTTTTTGTCTAGCTGGTCTTCATCAGCAACTCTACTCACTTTGCGGTCTTCTGGATTTTTCTCTTTCTTTCTCCACATCTTCGAGCTTACCTTTCAACCCATTTAAAGTACACCTGCTTCTGACCATCAATGCTGAGTTTGTAAGATTAAAGATTCTTGACACCTCCGAAGAAGAGTCTCGACACTGAACTACCCTATGGAAATATTTCCATCTGTGAAATAACCTTGAAGAATAAATTTCAACAGTCTATAGGAAAATATTCTAGGTATAGAATATGATCAGCGATCAATCCTACAAAGTGACCTTTACACAAATGAATCTCACATTGTAACCTGTAGTTGACGCTCTTGAAGTCCGAAGCACAACAAGACCCATCAACGTATAAAAAATTCACACAATCAAACTATCCAATTGTTCTCTCGGCACCGAAGAATGTCGAGAACGACTAATTTAAATAATGCTAATTTGTTCAATAATTGGTTCTGCACTACACAAATCTCACAACAATAAATATAAGCTTAAACTCCACACTATATTCCACACACTTACAAATCACTTTACAAAACATGCTTTAGAAAAGTTTAAGAGATGGATCAGGAGGTTCATCCTCACTTGACGGATCTTCAAATATTGCATCAGGTGAATCTTCTGAAAATGTTGCATAGGCTGATTTTTTCAATTTTCCATTCAAAATATCTTGAGCCCGAATTTTGCAATTGAATGTTGTATGTCCATATTTATGACAATAGAAACATTCAGTCTTATTTTTATTCACCCTTCCCTTGGAGTATAGTGCAAGTTCATTATGTGAACTAGCCTCTGTGCCACCTATCCTCTTTTCTTCTGCCATAAGAGCTGCTATCATTTCATCAAGTGATTGATGTGGCATTTGACTTAGAGTAAATATGACATTATCATATTTTGAAGACAAGCTATTTAATAAAATTGCCTTTGCATCATCATCATCTACTTTAGAATTAATTTCTGACAACTGTCTCATCAAAGCTCTTAACCCATCTATGTGTGTTGACAATGATGTCTCACTATCCATTTGGAGTTTAAACAATTGTAACTTTAAGAAAAAATTTGCATTAACAGCTTTTGCCCCAAATACCTTATTCATTTCTTCCCATATTGCTGCAGAAGATTTCTTTAAGTCAATAAGATGTAGCTGGGAATATGCAAGTGATAGTCCAAGGATAGACTTGGCTCTTTCCTCTCTTTTTCCCATGCAATTAACTGTTGAGCATCTGTAGGTGCTTTTTCTGAGCCTTCTACAATATTCCATAAATTTCTACTCATCATTTGCAACTGAACTTTTACCTTCCAAGTGTAGAAATTAAAGCCATTAAACTTTTCCAATACAATAGGCTCCATGTTGAAAAGAAAAGCTAAATTTAGAACTCTGCAGATCTAAAACAAATTGCAATTTAAACTTAATAAAAGTGAGCGTATTACAATTTAAACTTAATAAAAATGAGCTCACGATGCTTCACGTTGGCAGAGAAAGATGGCGGATTGTTTTCTTGGCGTGAATACAAACGTCACGTTTAAGTGATCGCACAGACCGAGTTGGCTGACTCAGTTGCAATGCAATAATGTGGGATAGGGGCCACTGCTCTCTCCTGTTAGAAAACAAGCAAGTCAACAGTCAAGTCAGCAACTCGGGGATCTCTGGAGTTTAGTTGGGTCTATGGTTTGTCGACGACCGCACTAGGTATTCAAAGAAGTCGACATTACAGGCCGCTCTGATACCAAATTGAGAACACTCTCTGCACAGGAATAATATAAAAATTGATAATTGAATTACAGTTCACACTAGATTGCATACGTACATATAGATGAAGCTAATTCTAATCTTAGAGAGAGAAGTTGAGAGAATCTCTCAACTTCCTCAACAACCCAATCCAAACTAAGTAAGCATAATAATTGAGGCATTATCTCAAACATTGCAATCATCCAGCGCTAACATCTTCTAAATTTTGAAAACCTTTCCAATTGCACCCATCCCATATTCTAATGGCCATATCTTTGTTTTCTCCAATGAAAAAACATGCAACATCTAAGAATATCTCCCGCTCCTCCACATCGAGTGCCTCGTAACTAATTTGCAGTCTCTGCTTCATCTCTGAGGGGAGTATCCGTTGAAGTTTGTCCAATTGGTCATCCCAATTCGTTCTTCCTTCCACAAATAAGTGCGCCAAACACTTTCAAAGAGAGGCAGTCCCTTGCAGGCTTCTAAGAACTTATTTACAAAAGATTCAAATTGTGAGAGTGGGTAGGGTTGCTTGAAAGCATGGAAGCAGAAGAGTTCTCGGGACTGTTGTTTATTTGAAGATTTTTTAGTATTCTTTTTTGGATGGATATCATTGTATTATGTAGTTTTGTTGATTTATTTTTGTGGTTATTGTTGAACATTAATATAATTATCTTATCTTATTTTATTAAATTAATTAGCTTATAAATAAATAAATAAATAAATTCAATTCCTAAACTTATGGAATATCTCTATATCTAAATGTAATCATTACTAAACTATTTGATGAGATAACAGTTTGATCGGGCACAAGTGAATCAATCTGATCCACTTGATCTACATCGTCTACAACTATTAAGGCATGACAAAAAGGTGCCCAGATTTAGAGACTGAATGTATACAAAATTGCAACTTTCATTTATATTGTAATGGACTGTTGAAATTAATGTTAAATTGTTTCTGAAAACAACCTTTTTTTTCATACTGAAAAAGAAAGAAAAAAAAAAAAAAAAAACTAAAAAAGCATGATAAGAGGAGAGATGTTGTTTAAGCATCTCCATACCTTGATTGATGCAGTCTATTTCTGGATGTGATCCAGTCAAACCCTCAAGAAGTTTTCTCTGCAATGAAATTAAATTTCCCTTATCTGCACTTTCTCTTACATCCGATAGAAAACAAGTTCTGTTGTACTGCGAACTCTTTCGATTGAAGAGTTCTTTTGCTAGGGTTGGACCATCCAACCCAACAATTCCCAGGACAAGAGGTTTTCCACTCTGCTCTTGCTGCTGCAATAAAAATTCATTTTCAAAATGTCATACCCTTTCATGAAAACCTATTGGATATTTGGCTACATGTCTTTTTCACTCTCTTCAAAACCCCTTCAACTACCAGATCCAGCAACTCCCCTTCATCGCTGGTTATTCACAATAAAAATAAATAAAGCTATTAAGAAACAAACCTTTACAGATATCTATCCAAGCATAAAGCAATACAATACCGTGAAACGATAGATAAGGTGGAGAAATGTTCTTGCTAGCGTTTCACACATAAACGGTTTCGAGCTGGAGACCTGCAATGGGTGAGAACTCCGGGTTGGAGTGGTATCTCTATTTTTTTTTTAGGTTTTTGCTAGAATATAGTAAAAACATTTCAAAAAATCAAGTAATTGAAGTGTTTGAATTGCATTTTTTTATAGTGGAAATAGATTCTGCAGTATCAAAATTCAAAATACCTATAACCCAGATTTTCAAAAATCTTTACAGAAATTTTTCATAATCTTACCAGAATTTCCAAATTATTCTATGAGTGTTTTAAGACTATGACCATCAACATCCTTTCCATGATTTCCTTGCATTCACCTAAAATTGACACCATAAAATGCAGATAATCGGTCTTTCTCAATTCCAACATCAGGAAGAGTTCATTCAGACATCAAATAGAGTCTGCATATCCAAGAGAGAAAACGACCACATGGACTGAGGCCATCGCGCTTTCTATTTGGGAAGTTAAATAGTCCCCCCTTTCAATTCCTGTTGATCCAGAAAAAATTTCAATCTCTGTGAAACAAGGGGACGATACAGATGACTCACAAAGTTTTTCTTCACATCAGGCCCGCGGTGATTAAGGAAAACTTCATAAGAGACACAGCCAGCGGTGGAAGAACAGGCGACCATTGCCAATTTTTTCGAAATACAGATAGAAAAAAAGAAACAACCAAACTGCAGAGAAGGTTGATCAGAGTATAGCAAAGAAACTGCAATGGAAAACCCAGAGATGCTCTGCCCAACTTTATGTACCTAAATATTGATGTTCTTACTTTTTTATTTTTTTTGCCATCTACATTTTGAGGGTATTATTAGTTGTTTTTAGTGTGATTTTTTGAAGTTTTCGGTACTAGAATAAGAGTATTATTAGTTGTTTTTAGTGTGTGTTTTTGGAGTTTCCTGTACTAGAATTTGGTGAAAAGTTTGAGGTGAAATCTTGATTTATGTTATTTAAACTGATTTTTTGATTGTATATATAAATTCAACACCTAAAAAACTTCAAGAACATTTTAATTGTGCAAAATTATCCATCAAACTTATATTTTCAATAAATTCCTACCAAATTTTAAATAAATTAAATTGAAAAAAAAAAAAAATCCTAAAAATTAACACTAAAAAGAACTCAATTATGTATTCATGCAATCAGCATGAATGGTGATGCAAAGAAAAAACAAAGCTTTCCACAAACGGCCATCTCTGGAGACTTCGACCATTACATTTGACCTAGTGGTGAGGAGTCAGGAATCTCACTTTTTGTGTGGAACCCACACAATCAATGACATGGTTTAATGTTTTCTTTAATTGTCCAAATTTTTAACCACCAATATTTCACTATTTTTGGAAAAGCAATTATTAGAAAATTAAATTTCAAATTTTATTTTTAGTTATATATTTATTTATTTTTACATAACTGAAAATCTATCATAACCTAATTGTCATATAAAGAAAGCTATTATTAACTGCTACCAATCACTATTAATAAAACATTATGAGTAAAAAAAATCATGTTATCTGAAATAAATGGATAAATGTCTAGTAATTAGTAAAAAAATAAATTTTCGTAGATTTTCCGCCATTGGCATGTTTCATTACAAGCTTTTAAACCAACAAAAACTTGGAAAATTTTAATAAATATACATAACAATATACACAAGGCCAATATTTATTATATATGAATCTCTAATCATTAAAAAATTTGATAATTAACCATAATAATCAACGAGGGTAATCCAGTTCTAACCGCTAGCATTATGTGTTCCACTGCACTACTAACGAAAGCACATCAGAATAATCAATTATTGGCGAATGCTCTACCACTCCAAAGACCTCAAATGTCCAAACCCTGCAAGCTTTTTTTAAGAAGGAAAAAAATGTTGTTTTTTTATATCAAATATTAAAAAACAGTACATCATTACATATAGATGGGCAATATAAGCCCATCGGCACATGATCCAACAAGATGAGCAACATAGAAAAGAAATGTATTGAGCATTGGAAATGACATGGGTTTCAAAAAAAAATCCGTCAGAAGTATTAGAGCAGCGGATAGTACCACTGCTATACAGAATGAGCAGAGAAATATCGAAAATTTAAAAAAAAAAAAAAAAAAAAACCATTTAAGCATTGAAGGCCCATAGGCTAAAGAGGCAGCATGATAACACCAAGGATAAACAACAAAGAAAGAACACCGAACTAGAAAAAGGTAAAAAAAACTAGATGCCCAGAAAAAAAACAGACTCGCTTGATGATCAAGTCGGATATAATCAGGCTCGCTTGAATATATTGATATCAACTCTGATAAGAGAAATTCAACATCAAAGAAAAAACTCAAACCTGAACTCTCAACATTAAAATGGCTTCATTTATGAGTAACAGTTGGTAACAGGCAGGAAGACATTAGGAGAAAAATCTCTATTGTAATGTGCATTAGATGACATAAATATTACTCACATTAACTATAGACACAAAGGGAGGCAACACACCTCCATGAGCCCACACGAGCAACACAAGCCAAATAATGCAAACAAAAATTCACAAAGATGCGAGAAAAACAAATTGCGACTGAGCAGAGAAAAGCCAAACAACGTTACTTAATTCTCTATCACAACATCATGAAACTGATTCAATCTTCCCTGGACAGAAACATTACGGGTAACAAAAGTGACCACGTTTCAAATCTTTTTTTTAAATAGAAAAAGTGACTGGTTTATATTGAGTACCAGCACATAAATAAAAAGAGTATCTATGATTTACACCTTGGATGGATTGGAGCCATGAAGAATGAGAATAGCCATATTAATGATGACCCTTGAGTCTCCTTTTACCAAGAGAGGAAAGAGATTAAGATCCTTGGCAATATGAATACCTGAAGAAGACCTTCGAGCTCTGTTGCATTGTTTTTATCCTAGCCTTATATGCCACCAAAATAAATATGGAGAATCTTCCCATGAGAGTCCCTAAAAACCCCTCCAAACCCTGCCTCCCTCGTGTTGCCTTTGAAGCCCCATCAAAATTGAGTTTGAAACTGTCGAATTGAGATGCCTCCTAGGAGTCAGGGTTGTTAACGTTTCCATTTCTCGATGAAGGAGCCATATTGAGCTTCTTGATATTCAAATCTGGATTATTCGAAATGTTCTTTTCAGCAGCAGAGGTTGGGAGATCAGAATCCGTTCATTGTAGAAGAGCTAATGTTTCCTGGATGTGATGAAGAAATTTAACCCAAACAACCTCCACCGAGCTACTATGATCCTTAAAGATTCCTTGATTTCGTTCCTTCTAAATGACCCAAACAAGAAGCCCTGGAATGATTTTCCAAAGTCTACTAATGATTTTGTTGGAGAAGGGGTCAACCTTCCAGTTCTGAATTGTACCAACAATGTCCCCGTGAGAATGATCTGATCTTCTGCATAGGCTAGTGACTCTATCCCACAAAAAACTGGAAAAAGGACAATTATCCAACAAATGGTCAATCAATTCTGGCGCATACTGATAGAGAGGGCAACGTGAGGGCCCTATGAATCCCCTCTTGATGAGATTGTCCCAAGTGAGATTTTTTTTTTTACTAAGGATCCATAGGAAGGAAGTCACATTAGACCAAATATTGGCCTTCCAGATATTGAGCCATATGAGGTTAGGAGTTGTCTGATTCGACCTAGACAAGATAGTATAGGCCTCTATTGTAGAGAAGGAACCTTTAGGCATGTATCCCCATCTGATGATATCGGAGTCCTCCTAAACCTTTATTCTTCATTTCATCAGTTCCTCCCATGCGGCCGAAGGATTTTTGATACCCCAGTCTGAGAGCCAGGAGTTGGGGTGTATTCAATTCTGGTAATTTAGAAGGGGCGTTTGAACCAAGAAATGATTGACAGTATTGTGAGCTCTCTGTTGCAACACATTTCTTTAAGAATGAAAATTGAAGAGGAACGTGAGACTGGGCAATTGTTGCCAGGAATCTTCCCAAAATCTCACCGACTGCCCATTATGAATTTCCCAGAAACTGTGAAGTTGTATGAGATGCTTCTGTTGTACGTCGAGCAGAATTCCAAATAAGTGAGGCCCCAAGGTTCAGATCATAGCGAATCAAATCATTAGGATTCTAATCTTGGGCATACTTTGAGGTCCAGAATTCAACCCAAGGCGAGTTCTGATTATATACCCAATTCCACCAAAGGCCAGCACTACTAATTTCGCTGCTGACTTCCAGATCCCTGAAAATACTCGCATCAAACAGTTTGGAAATATAGACATGTTGGCTCTCCAACATTACTATGCTTTAATTATATTGCAAAATTTGAGGGATTAGAAAATGGATATTACGATAAGTTAATTTTTTGTTTCGACTTTAATTATTATTAATATTATTTTTAATTTATTTAATGTATACATTACTATAAAGATGTAAATATTGAGTGAGGAGGTTGAGTGGTTATATGTATGGAATTATAAGTATTATGTTATAGGTATAGCCTTAAATTGGTTGTATTTGTAAATATTATTGGATTTTACTACATATCCCTAATAAATTAGGTTTTCAAAACTCTTAAAACCAGGTTAGATCCATTTAATTCCGGATCTATCATGTGCTTAGAGGGATCAAATTTGTCTAGGTGCAAACTTTTTCTCAAATTCTACACTCAAAAAAAAAAATTGCAAGTAGAGGGATTTTTAATAGTTTATTTTTACACTTATTTAATTTCTTTTATGATCTCACACTATTTAAATGTTTTACATAGTTATTTAATTATTTTCATTTTTAGATTTTTAAATTTTATTTATTCATTTTGGAATCCTTACACTTCATATTGAATTGTAGAATGAGCCTCTCACTCTTACACATCATATTGGATTGTAGAATGAGCCTCTCACCTTTACACATTATACTGAATTGTAAAATAGACCTCTCATCTCAATTTAAACAAAAAATAGAAAATTATGGAAAATATGTATTCCATTAAAAAATAAAATATAAATCTAAAATATAAAATACAAAAATTTTAAATTTTATTATATTTTTTATAAACAATCTAGAGCATTTTTCCTTTCCTTATTTAAATTATAACCTTTTTCATTTATTGAATTAAATAACTTTTTCATTTATTGAATTAAATTTTATTGATATAAGCTCATTAATAAATATTTTTTAAATAATTTTGTATTAAATTATTATTTTATTGATATAAACTTATTAATAATTTTTTTTAAACAATTAATATATATTAAATTAACACATTTTTTCATAATACAAAATAATAATTTCGTATCATTTTGAATACCATGGGTAATTCATTTGATATGTTTATATAATGTAAAGGGTAATTCATTTTATTTGTTTATATAATGTAAAGTGAGTGAAAAAGATTCTATGTTTGATTTTTCTATTTACTTAATCTATTACTAAATACAATAATTTTATTATTTCAATTTATTTTAAAAATTAATTATTTATATTAATAAAAATAAAAGAAATTGTTAATATAAATAAAAGATTTTTGGTTTTACTTTTATTTAAATATATATGTTTTTTAATTAAATAATTTAATGTTTTTTTTTTTTAATTTATAAATACTTAAACTTTTATTTGAGTATTTTGAAAAGCAATTATTTTTTATTAGTTAAACTTCAACTCTTGTTTTTAATTATTTATTTTTAGATAATGGACAAATTTATCATAATTTAGTTATTAAACCAGAAAAAATTATTATTGGCTACTATTAATTTATGCATATTAATTAGTCGCTATTATTAAAAAAAATCAAATTGTCTAAAATGAATTACTAATAAATTGTAAAGAACAAGGTTTTATACTTGCCTTGTTTCATTAAATCCAAAAAAGCAAACTTTTAATTAAATCATGTTCCAAAATCTATCATCATTAATCATTAAAAAATTTAATAAATAAGAACAACCATACTACAAACCATTATTTATTATATATCAATCACTTATTATTGAATATTTTCATAAATAACATTAATATTGATGCCTTGGTAATCATAATTCAAACAATTAGTTCAACTACACTGTTGAGATATTCAATTGTGAAAAATTCACCCATCAAACTTGTGCTCCTAGTAAGATTTTAGACAAACTAAATCATAAATTAAACTGGAAAACTTCTCAAAAAGTAAAATCTACTAGCATAGCAAACACATTTTAGCTAAACAAATTAGATAAGAAAACAAAATGTAAAACTTTCCAAAAATTCATAATTAAAAACTTCTTTGACCAACATATTTTAATTAATTAGTGTATATTTTAGAAATCCATAAAATAAGAGTTGTCTATCTAGCTAGAGGAATTGCCTAGACGGCCAAAATTGGCCCCGAGCAATTTTTTTTTTAAATCTTGCTATAGCAGTGTTTGAATCATGTTTTTATAGTGGAAATGGATTCAACACCATCAAAAAAACTTTAGGACACCCAAAATATTGAATTTTCATAACTATAACCTGGATTTACAAAAATCCCAAACGGATTTTCTTAAAATCTTACCTGAATTTCAATGATTTTCAGGGCCAAAAAATAGTTTAGACTACTGCCATAAAATATACACATGAAACTCATCATTATGACTAATGGGCACTCTTAGAAGACTAATTGTAGTGATTTAATTATGATTTCATAGCAACTGTTTTCTTCTACATTGCTATTCATAATACAATTTTTTCTATAAATCTAAACGGAGTCTCCTTTTCACTCGTCGCTGCAGTTGCTCCACTACTCCCTCCCCCACCAACTGGAGCTTGGGATATCTTCTGACAGAGAGCCTACCTAAAGACGTACAATGTTCAACACCTTCCAAGTCCTCTAATTCAGAGCACCCAACAAGACGAAGGTTGTGAAGCTTTATGCACTACACCAACCCTCTTATGCTATTTACCTTCACACATTTATCTACCTCCATCTCCTCCAAAGACCTCAAATGTTCAACCCCTGGAAGCTCTTCTAACTTGGGCTCACTGTACAACAACAACTTCTTCAAGTTCCTCGAGTCATGGAGCGAGGGGATTTCGTTGATGGCACAACTCTATATCATTAAATCAGTCAAGTGAGTCATCAGTCCATAAGCTGGCAAACATTTTAATTCCTTGCAATCAGACAAATACAAACTCTTCAAGTTCGTCAAGTCATGGAGAGAGGGGGAGAGTTCGCTTATGGGACAGCTCAATACTATCAAATGAGTCAACAGTCCAACAAAAGCAAGCAAACATTTCAATTTCTTGCAATTTTTCAGGTCCAATATCTTCAATTTCCTCAGGTCACCGAGAGAGGGGGGGAGTTCGCTTATGGTACAACTCCATATTTTCAACTCAGTTAACTGAGTCAGTAGTCCAACAGAAGCTGGAAAATATTTCAATTCCTTGCAAATTGAGAACACTCTCTGCACAGGAATAATATAAAAAATGATAATTGAATTACATTTCACACCAGATTGCATACGTACATATAGATGAAGCTAATTCTAATCTTAGAGAGAGAAGTTGAGAGAATCTCTCAACTTCCTCAACAACCCAATCCAAACTAAGTAAGCATAATAATTGAGGCATTATCTCAAACACCCTCCCTTAATGCCTACATTACAGAAAAATTACAATACTGAGATCACAATTACAAAATTTGTATTTTTTTTTGTCTAGCTGGTCTTCATCAGCAACTCTACCCACTCTGCGGTCTTCTGGATTCTGCTCTTTCGTTCTCCACATCTTCGAGCTTACTTTTCAACCCATTTAAAGTACACCTGCTTCTGACCATCAATGCTGAGTTTGTAAGATTAAATATTCTTGACACCCCCGAAGAAGAGTCTCGACACTGAACTACCCCATGGAAATATTTCCATCTGTGAAATAACCCCGAAGAATAAATTTCAACAGTCTATAGGAAAATATTCTAGGTACAGAATATGATCAGTGATCAATCCGACAAAGTGACCTTTACACAAATGAATCTCACACTATAACCTGTAGTTGATGCTCTTGAAGCCCGAAGCACAACAAGACCCATCAACGTATAACAAATTCACACAATCAAATTAGCCAATTGTTCTCTCGGCACCGAAGAACGTCAAGAACGACTAATTTAAATAATGCTAATTTGTTCAATAATTGGTTCTGCACTACACAAATCTCACAACAATAAATATAAGCTTAAACTCCACACTATATTCCACACACTTACAAATCACTTTACAAAACATACTTTAGAAAATTTTAAGAGATGGATCAGGAGGTTCATCCTCACTTGACGAATCTTCAAATATTGCATCAGGTGAATCTTCTGAAAATGTTGCATAGGCTGATTTTTTCAATTTTCCATTCAAAAGATCTTGAGCCTAAATTTTGCAATTGAATGCTGTATGTCCATATTTATGACAATAGAAACATTCAGTCTTATTTTTATTCACCCTTCCCTTGGAGTATAGTGCAAGTTCATTATGTGAACTAGCCTCTGTGCCACCTATCCTATTTTCTTCTGCCATAAGAGCTGCTATCATTTCATCAAGTGATTGATGTGGCATTTGACTTAGAGTAAATATGACATTATCATATTTTGAAGAGAAGCTATTTAATAAAATTCCCTTTGCATCATCATCATCTACTTTAGAATTAATTTTTGATAACTGTCTCATCAAAGCTCTTAACTCATTTATGTGTGTTGACAATGATGTCTCACTATCCATTTGGAGTTTAAACAATTGTAACTTTAAGAAAAAAATTGCATTAATAGCTTTTGCCCCAAATACCTTATTCATTTCTTCCCATATTGTTGCAGAAGATTTCTTTAATTCAATAAGATGTAGTTGGGAATCTGCAAGTGATAGTCCAAGGATAGACTTGGCTCTTTCCTCTCTTTTTCCCATGCAATTAATTGTTGAGCATCTGTAGGTGCTTTTTCTGAGCCTTCTACAATATTCCACAAATTTCTACTCATCATTTGCAATTGAACTTGTACCTTCCAAGTGTAGAAATTAAAGCCATTAAACTTTTCCAATACAATAGGCTCCATGTTGAAAAGAAAAGCTAAATTTAGAACTTTGCAGATCTAAAAAAAAATTGCAATTTAAACTTAATAAAAATGAGGGTATTACAATTTAAACTTAATAAAAATGATCTCACGCTGCTTCACGCTGGCAGAGAAAGATGGCGGATTGTTTTTTTGGCGTGAATACAAACGTCACGTTTAAGTGATCGCACAGACCGAGTTGGCTGACTCAGTTGCAATGCAATAATGTGGGATAGGGGCCACTGCTCTCTCCTGGTAGAAAACAAGCAAGTCGACAGTCAAGTCAACAGCTCGGGGATCTCTGGAGTTTAGTTGGGTCTATGGTTTGTCGACGGTCGCACTAGGTATTCAAAGAAGTCGACATTACAGGTCGCTCTGATACCAAATTGAGAACACTCTCTGCACAGGAATAATATAAAAAATGATAATTGAATTACAGTTCACACTAGATTGCATATGTACATATAGATGAAGCTAATTGTAATCTTAGAGAGAGAAGTTGAGAGAATCTCTCAACTTCCTCAACAACCCAATCCAAACTAAGTAAGCATAATAATTGAGGCATTATCTCAAACATTGCAATCATCCAGTGCTAACGTCTTCTAAATTTTGAAAACCTTTCCAGTTGCACCCATCCCATATTATGATGGCCATATCTTTGTTTTCTCCAATGAAAAAACATGCAACATCTAAGAATATCTCCCGCTCCTCCACATCGAGTGCCTCGCAACTAATTTGCAGTGTCTGCTTCATCTCTGAGGGGAGTATCCGTTGAAGTTTGTCCAATTGGTCATCCCAATTCGTTCTTCCTTCCACAAAGAAGTGCCCCAAACACTTTCAAAGAGAGGCAATCCCTTGCAGGCTTCTAAGAACTTATTTACAAAAGATTCAAATTGTGAGAGTGGGTAGGGTTGCTTGAAAGCATGGAAGCAGAAGAGTTCTCGGGACTGTTGTTTATTTGAAGATTTTTTAGTATTCTTTTTTGGATGGATATCATTGTATTATGTAGTTTTATTGATTTATTTTTGTGGTTATTGTTGGACATTAATATAATTATCTTATCTTATTTTATTAAATTAATTAGCTTATAAATAAATAAATAAATTCAATTCCTAAACTTATGAGAATATCTCTATATCTAAATGTAATCATTACTAAACTATTTAATGAGATACTTGATTTGATCGAACCTGAAGTGAATCAATCTGATCCACTTGATCTACATCGTCTACAACTATTGAGGCATGACAAAAAGGCGCCCAGATTTAGAGACTGAATGTATACAAAATTGCAAATTTATATTGTAATTGGAAAATATTGTAATGGACTGTTGAAATTAATGTTAAACTGTTTCTAAAAACAAAACAAAATCAAACAAAACAAAACAAAAACAAAAACAAACTATTAAAGCATGATAAGAGGAGAGATGTTGTTTAAGCATCTCCATACCTTGATCGATGCAGTCTATTTCTGGATGTGATCCAGTTAAACCCTCAAGAAGTTTTCTCTACAATGAAATTAAATTTCCCTTATCTGCATATTCTCTTACATCCGATAGAAAACAAGATCTGTTGTACTGCGAACTCTTTCGATTGAAGAGTTATTTTGCTAGGGTTGTTTTTCCTAGACCATCCAACCCAACAATTCCCGGGACAGGAGGTTTTCCACTCTGCTCTTGCTGCTACAATAAAAATTCATTTTCAAAATGTCGTACCCTTTCATCTAAACCTATTGGATATTTGGCTACATGTCTTTTTCACTCTCTTCAAAACCCCTTCAATTACCAGATCCAACAACTCCCCTTCATCGCTGGTTATTCACAATAAAAATAAATAAAGCTATTAAGAAACAAACCTTTACAGATATCTATCCAAGCATAAAGCAATACAATACCGTGAAATGCTAGATAAGGTGGAGAAATGTTCTTGCTCGCGTTTCACACATAAACGGTTTCAAGCTGGAGACCTGCAATGGGTGAGAACTCGGTGTTGGAGTGGTATCTCTATTTTTTTTTTTAGGTTTTTGCTAGAATATGGTAAAAACATTTCAAAAAATCAAGTAATTGAAGTGTTTGAATTGCATTTTTTTATAGTGGAAATAGATTCTGCAGTATCAAAATTCAAAATACCTATAACCCAGATTTTCCAAAATCTTTACAAAAATTTTTCATAATCTTACCAAAATTTCCAAATTATTCTATGAGTGTTTTTAGACTATGACCATCAACATCCTTTCCATGATTTCCTTGCATTCACCTAAACTTGACACCATAAAATGCAGATAATCGGTCTTTCTCGATTCTAGCATCAGGAAGAGTTCATTCAGACATCAAATAGAGCTTGCATATCCAAGAGAGAAAACGACCACATGGACTGAGGCCGTTCTAATGGCGCTTTCTATTTGGGAAGTTAAATAGTCCCCCTCTTGCAATTCCTATTGATCCAGAAAAACTTTCAATCTTTGTGAAACAAGGCGACGATACAGATGACTCACAAAGTTTTTCTTCACATCAGGCCTGCAATGATTAAGGAAAACTTCATAAGAGACACAGCCAACAGTGGAAGAAGAGGCGGCCATTGCCAATTTTTTCGAAATACAGATAGAAAAAAAGAAACAACCAAACTGCAGAGAAGGTTGATCAGAGTATAGCAAAGAAATTGCAATGGAAAATCCAGAGATGCTCTGCCCAACTTTATGTACCTAAATATTGATGTTCTTACTTTTTTATTTTTTTTGCCATTTACATTTTGAGGGTATTATTAGTTGTTTTTAGTGTGATTTTTTGAAAATTTCCTTACTAGAATAAGAGTATTATTAATTGTTTTTAGTGTGTTTTCTTGGAGTTTCCTGTACTAGAATTTGGTGAAAATTTTGAGGTGAAATCTTGATTTATGTTATTTAAACTGATTTTTTGACTGTATATATAAATTCAGCTCCTTAAAAACCTCGAGAGCATTTTAATTGTGCAAAATTATCCATCAAACTTATATTTTCAATAAATTCTTACCAAATTTTAAATAAATTAAATTGAAAAATAAATAAAATAAAATCTGAAAAAATAACACTAAAAAGAACTCAATTATGTATTCATGCAATCAGCACGAATGGTGATGCAAAGAAAAAGACAAAGCTTTCCACAAACGGCGATCTCTGGAGACTTCGACCATTACATTTGACCTAGTGGTGAGGAGTCAGGAATCTCACTTCGTGTGTGGAACCCACACGATCAATGACATGGTTTAATGTTTTCTTTAATTATCCAAATTTTTAATCACCAATATTTCACTATTTTTGAAAATGCAATTATTAGAAAATTAAAGTTCAAATTTTAATTTTAGTTATATATTTATTTATTTTTACACAACTGAAAATTTATCATAACCTAATTGTCATATAAAGAAAACTATTATTAACTGCTTGACCAATCATTATTAGTAAAACATTATGAGTAAAAAAAATCATGTTATCTGAAATAAATGGATAAATGTCTAGTAATTAGTAGAAAAATAAATTTTCTAGATTTTCCGCCATTGACATGTTTCATTACAAGCTTTTAAACCAACAAAAACTTAGAAAATTTTAATAAATATACATAACAATATACACAAGGCCAGTATATAATCTCTAATCATTAAAAAAATTTGATAATTAACCATAATAATCAACAAGGGTAATCCAATTCTAACCGCTAGCATTATGTGTTCCACTGCACTACTAAAGAAAGCACATCAGAATAATCAATTATTGGCAAATGCTCTACCACTCCAAAGACCTCAAATGTTCAACCCCTGCAAGCTCTTTTTTTTTTTCAGAAAGGAAAAAAACGCTGGGTTTTTATATCAAATATTAAAAAACAGTACATCATTATATATAGATAGGTAATATAAGCCTATCGACACATGATCCAACAAGATGAGCAACATAGAAATGTATTGAGCATTGGAAATGACATGGGTTTCATAAAAACAATCCGTCAGAAGTATTAGAGTAGCGGATAACACCACTGCTATACAGAATAAGCAGAGAAATATCAAAAATTAACAAAAAAAAAAACAGTAACCATCCAAGGCCCATAGGCCAGAGAGGCAGCATGATAACACCAAGGATAAACAGCAAAGCAAGAACACTGAACTAAAGATAAGTACAAAAAAACTAGATGCCCAGAAAAAAACAGACTCGCTTGATGTTCAAGTCGGATATAATCAGGCTCGCTTGAATATGTTATCAGGCTCGCTCTTCTAACTTGTGTTCACTGCACAGCGACAATGTTTTCAAGTTCCTCAAGTCACGGAGCGAGGGGAGTTCCCCGATGGCACAACTATTTATCATTAAATAAGTCAACAATCCAAAAGCTGGCGAACATTTTAATTCCTTGCAATCTGCAGACAGATACAATCTCTTCAAGTTTCCGAGTCACAGAGAGGGGGGAAGTTCGCTTATGGGGCGTCTCCATATTCTCAACTCAGTTAACTGAGTCAATAGTCAACAGGAGCCGGCAAACATTTTACTGTCTGCAAGTTTCCCAAGTCACCGAGCCAGGGAAGTTCGCTTATGGAACATCTCTGTATTTTTAGACTTATGCAACATCTCTATATTTTTAAATAAGTCATCTTAGAAGTGTCCAACAGAATCTGGTACACATTTCAATTTTTTGCAATCATATCGCAAGAAAAATTATGCAGGTATTCTGGTAGCTAGTTTTTGAGAGAATCTATTCAGCTAAGAGCTAAGAGTTTGTTCAGAAACTGAGAGTAGTTATTGTAAAACTTCACAGGAAAAAAGACCTAATACAAAAAAGCCAAATGAAAAAGCAATCTGTCTCATAAGCTATTAGTCTCATAGATATTAAAAATATATTTTCTTTCTTTCTTTCTTTACAACTCTTATAATGTCTTCATTTTCCTAAAATCACCCGACAGAGTGGGAGAGTTTGCTTGTATGACAACTCCTTATGCTCAACTCAGTTAACTGAGTCAATAGTCCAACATTAGCAACAAACATTTCAATTCCTTGCAACCATTCAGCCATAATTTCTTCAATTTCCTCAAGCCACTAAACAATAGAGGCAGTGTGTCCAGCAAAGGGATTCTTACCTGAAGAATTTTCAAATTATTTAGCTCTCCAAATTTTTTTACCGGATTCCAACAAAAAAACAAATTATCATCCAAACTACTTCATCGCCTCTGTAAACAACTCCATTAAAAATAAGAGCAAGAGCGATCGGCCCACCATTTCAATCAACCCAATTACCAGTAAAAATAAGCTTGGACCCTTTTTCAAATAAAACACAACCATTGCACAATCAATCCTGACCATTGATTAAAAAAATTCCACAACCATTGCAGAATCAATCCTCACCATTGATTAAAAAAAAATCCAAAAAAAAAATTCACAACCTCACATGGGCTATGAGTTGAACTAAATACCTCTATGAATGTAATTAGTTCATTTTAATGAAAAATATTAATTTTATATCATATGCAATAAAAATTTTCTCCTGAAAATGTTTATTAGTTTAAATTAATGAAAGATATATGATAATATATATATAGATTCATTAATTAATCTAAAGGTGAGGGTAATGCTCCTTGTGTTGTATCGAATTTCTAGTGTTGCAATCAATAACGGATTTGTTTAACTACCATATAAAAATATGTTCCTCAACTACTCCATTCAATTGCATGAGTAAAGGGTGCAGTCCAAGGATCAATCATATGGAAACTGAGTAAAGGGTGCAGTAGAAGGATCAATCCTATGGAAATTTTATTTGTAATTTTGTAAGGACTTTTACATTCATATTTCTATTTGAAATTTTTGTATGTTACTTTTGGATAAATAAATTCTAAGTTAAATTTTGAATCTCAACCCAAATTCCTTCATGTGTGATCGAGGTTGTATGAGAAATGAGGAAAGGAAAGGAAATAAGCCTATAGAAAAATATAATAAGGATCATAGTAATATAGTGAAATCTTAAATTTTATTAATAAATAAAATAATTAAATATTGTGAAAAATAGTTTGGAAAGTAATTGTAATGTTCAACTACTAAAAATTATTATTTATTTATTTTTAAATATATTGTTAACTTAAAAAATATGGAAGTTAAGGTCAATTGTTTTAGAATTTGGTTGTAAAATAATGAATTTAGTTATTTAAAATGTGTTTTCAATTTTATTTATAGGTTTATTGTTTGAAAATATTTAAATCATTTGAATTGTGTCATTTATAAAAGTAAAAGATACAATTGCAACAAATTCTTCTTAAACGTCAAAACAAATTCTAAATTTAATACATGAACAACATTACTTTTTTTTCAAAATTGAAGAGAGAACAAAATTTGCCAAAAGGAAAACCTAAATTTGAAACTAGAAAAAACCCTATATCTGTTACAAAATTGACTCAGAAAAAAAACCTAAAAGGATGATTGTCGGCTCTACTATGTTTAGATTTTGCTTAAGAATCTCCAGAACTAGTGTCTTTGATTTCAATTGTGGTCTTTCCCCTTCCATGCCATCACAATTAGATGATTACAAATTTATTTTATATATTATTAAATTAGCACATATTCATTTTCCACGAAAGTAGTAAAGATAGAAATATATTTTATATATTATTAAATTCATAGAGGTGATTTTAGAGTAGAGTTTACTGATCCGGGAAAATATTAAAAATTATCATTAATAGTGAACAAATTTAATATTTCCATTATTTAAATCAGTGAAAGTTATTAAAAAAAAAAAATCTTATTCATTAATCATCACTGACTAAAATATTAACTTTTACAGCATTGTAGGAAAATTTCTACATCACAATCACTGAGCAATCTATAATAGATAAAAATTTTAATTATGAATTATTCTCATAATATTTATTTGATGTGGGCATTGCGCTGGCTCATGATGCATATGATTGCAAATTAAAAAAAAAAACACACTAAACCATGTAAATTTACTAGAACAAATATTATTTTGAAGCAAACTTCAATTATTTCGATTTAACACTCCTGCCAAGCTTTCTTTGCGCAACTGCTAGTTTATATTCTTTGCATAAAAACTAATAAAATTTTCCTAGGTAGAAGTTGTTCAGTCGCCCAAGTGTCAATTATTTCTGAGTTCCAATCTCAGTCCAATTCATTCGTACATCAACATACGTGCTTGAGCGCATAGTCTCGAACACAACTATATACACACACACACTTTATATTTCTATTCATTTATATAGTTTTCCATATATATATATATATATATATATTATGTAGGGTAACTAAGAGGTATATGTGCGAATTGTCGCAGTATGAAGTGCCGATGGGCCGAAGTGTCGAAGGACAGGCTGGAGAGAAAGGAGGATTTTGGTTTGAAAATCATGTGCGCGTGGAGTGTTTGGTTTGCAGAGACATCGAGACTTAGCGGATTTAGGCAACTTCTGAGTTATATCGCAACTTGTTGTGTTGTTGCATTTCGACCGAATCCCAGGTTTCTTTGATCACATTGCACATCCCCAAGTTTTGTCTTATATCACATCGCAAATGATTTAAGTTGCGAAATTATTGCATTGCATCAATTATTCCGCACATCGCAATCAGAATTATATATGTTTTTGATAAACTTATATGTTATTTGCTGCGATTTGTGATAAGTTAACTTTTGCATTGTATTTGATTCATTTGTTGGTTTATGTAATCCATGGGCTTGATCTCATGCTAGTGGCCAATCATTCCCATTTCCATACCATGATTTCTGTCGACTGTTGCTTTTCTTTGATCTCACTTTGGATACCCCGGCAGGGATGACTTGATTCCGAGAACACAATTTTTTTAATTTTTTTCCGAGATGGTGCAGAGACTGACTATGACGGCGAGGGAGGATCACAAAAGTTTTATCACGCTCATTAAAGTTGTCAACATCGCAGTAGCTGGTGACAATCGGGCTGGTACTTGTGATTGAATATGATCATTGACAGTTGGTGGGATATACTCTCTCCCCCTGTCCTTTTTCTTAGATTTACCTGGACCCGTGTCTCGATGCCATAACTTCTCACTTTTCTTTTCTGGTGGTGGTTGGTGGACACCACCTAGACTTTTTGGCGAGCCTTATTTTAGCTGCTATTGACCCATTAATGCTCCCGATTGTACCAATGCCATGCCATGGCCATGGAGCATGGTCATGCCTGGGCGAATAGCAGCTAAAATATTTGTTGCCGCAGCGGATTAGCAGGAGGTACGAACCTATTCTTGCTGCAGCGTACGGTCAAAGCCTAAAAAACGTTGGAGACAACGCGACCATTCAGCCGGCGCGGAGTTATTGAAAAGCACAATGTACTTATAATAATTAATCCGTAAATAACAATCTCCACGTGGAAAAGTCAATCCAACTAAGTAAAAAGTTGATCCAGCAAAGAGAGGAGAATTATAAAGCTCATTTTATAATTTTTTAGCGGTATATTCTTTCGAAATAGTTCCAAAAAATTTGAAATTTCCCTGATTAAAGGTGATTATTCTCGTTGAAGGATATAAGCCTTAATTATCTTCAGTGGAGCCATAAATAAAAGGTATGTTATAGGAAGCACATTAATTGTGTTGGTATAGTTTATAAAAGGAGTTGTTTTTATAAAATTACGAAGCACTAAAGACTATTCGGTTTATAAAATTGCTTAAAAAATGTTATAATACACATATTAATTGTGTTGGTATAATTTATAAGATTTTTCTCGATAACAAAGTATAATTAAAAGAAATGAGGAAATGAAATAAGGTATTATGAAAAAAAATAAAACTAAAATATAATTTATTATAAATGGGTTTAATATTTAGAATATTTTAGTAATTTAATTAAAAAAAAATTAATTAATATATGGTATGTAAAAGTTTTTTTGTAAATTGATATTTTATGTTATTACAAAAAACAAAATTACATTGCTTTAGGAGTTGTCCATTTAAGGACGCTGATAAACTATGGATTTAATTTTTTTGTTTATAATATAAAAAATTTGTTTTTTTTTTTTTTTTTTTTAAATTATTAAATCATATAATTAAAATCATAGTTATTAAATTCGAATTTGAATTCAAGTTTTAATTTGATTAGATGTGGAAAAAAATTGACTATATAAAATTTAGTATAGAAAATAACTGAGAATATACATCTTAAAATATTAAGATATTATTTATTTATTTATTTTTCAAAAATTTAAAAAATTGAATTGATTATATTCAAAATTTCAAAGAAAACTCTTTCAATATTTCTCTTCACAAAAATACTGGTTTATTTATCGCCAACATTAACCTTTCATGTCTAAACAAGATGATCAAAAACTAATGAAAGACAAAATGCATCAAATTTATTCGTATTTCAAAGACAAGATACTCTTGTAAAAATACTGGTTTATTTATCTCCAACATTAACCTTTCATGTCTAAACAAGATGATCAAAACTAATGAAAGACAAAATGCATCAAATTTATTCGTATTTCAAAGACAAGATACTCTTGTTTACTTATCTCCGAAGTATTGCACAGTAAAGAGTAAAGAATGAAACAATGGCTATTAAAACTAAGTTTAGAATGATCTCCACAATAAGAGGAAATTTATGTCTCAATCACTATTCCTATAGGATCCAAATTTATTTAATTATCCTTTGTGTAGACCACATAAACCCCTCTAATTGAATTGCACAACTTTATTTAACAATGAATGCTTGTGCCAATTATCCTTTATGTAGATCAAACAAATTGAACCCCTCTAATTGAATTGCACATGAGTAATCCTCTGTTTTGCAGTGGACCATTCATTCAACAAAATTAAAAGAGTGACTATAAAAAGCTATAATTTTTTAAAATGAGAAACTTAGTATTTTTAAATGCAATTTTTTAATATAAAACAACAAACATTACACAATTTTTTCCATGGGGAAATTTCTTTTATAGTGCTACTATTAATAGGAGTAATCACCTGCAAACTCATTCTTTCTTGACTCTATGAATCAACTTAGGCCTACATCATGCACTACAGAACTACATTGACCACCTAAGCCTCTGTGAGCCAACATGCCAATTCCTAAGGTATATTCAATTAGGATTTTTACAATGGAGTTCTTCAAACCTTTAGATAGCATTCCTCACATCAAATTCCATAGGAAAATACCATGGGCCCATAAACTACCAATAGTAACCTCATCAAAAATCAAGGCTATATTAATAACCCTATGAACAAGTCAAGATTAACCAAGCGTTACTCTCTTAACATTTGACTTGGATATCCACCGAATCCCATCAAAGTTTATAACTAAAATATGGGATTTTGTGTTGTAATAGGTCTTACAATATTGAAGCATCTAGTTACTTTAGTATTACATCATACCTACTCCGTGAGACAAGTTCTTCTCCATCGACTCTACAACTACTTCCTACTGCTACAGCATTATAAGTCACCATGATGTCTTTCACATTACTTTGTTGGAATTCACAATTATACTAAGTGGAGGGGTGAATCACTATAATAAAATTTTTTACTTATTTAAAAATTTGAACATCATAAAACATTAAAGTTTTACTTAGTTAAAAATTTGAACATCTAAAACATTTATCTCATAAAGTCAGGGGGGCTTCACTCCGGGGCAATACCATACCACATGCATTCATATTGGCGGATATAAATTGAGGAAAAAATGACATAATATATTGAGTATATAATAGGGGATAAATGATTTTTATATTGGAAAAGTATAAAAAATGGAGTTCAAAGTTAATGAAAAAATATAAAGGGGTATAAAAAATGTTAATGAAAAAATGGATACCTACAATATCAAGTGAAAGTAGAGGCTTTTAAAATTGGGAATGTGTATTAGGTTAGTGTTGGTAGGGGGTTAAATAATATGAATTTTAGAGGCATTTTCCAATATGCAACCAAAATAATGGTATTTTTTAGTATGCCACGAATGCACATGATATGTTAGAGGTTCATTGAGTGAAGCCCTTGTGCATAAACTAAAAAAGTAACACAATATACACATGGAACTCATTATGGGAGAAAACCACAAAACTTCTTTATATGAAAGATCTTGTAGGACCCAGCCTATTATTACATCAATTTGTAGGCACCAACCTACAAGAGACACCAATCCCCTATGTTTCTTTGTAGGTGCCAACCTACATGAGACACCAATCCCCTATGTTTCTTTGTAGACACCAACCTACAAGAAACACCAATCCCATATATTGCTTTGTAGGCACCAACCTACAAGAGACACCAATTCATCTAAAGCATTGGATCTTAAAGATGATAGTGTGGCATGAAATGGTAAGAGAGGAGGTGAAAGCAAGGAAACCTCAAAGGTGACCTTCAGAAATCAGATCCAGGGATAGGACATGCCATTGGACAACCTGTGATCCAAAACCTAAAGGCTAACTCTTCAGACAAGAAAACATTAAAGATTTAGAACACAAAGTTGAAAACCTGAGATCAGAGAGAGACTTTGAACTCTCAATGCTTTGGTATCCAGCTTAAGGGAACTTAGAAAGGTTCAATTAATTGAAAAAGATACTAGTGAGACAAAGACTGAGTTCTAGACTCCCAGTATCCCAATTCATTCAACTAAAACCTACTAAGAACATCTAAGAGGAGAGGTGTGCCATCTTCTATAATCTCTTATTCATTTACTATATATCATCTCAACAATCATTACACAAATCTCTCCTCAATCATTCCACTAATCTCTCCATAAATCTCTCACTAAAAATAGCAACTTAATAATGTAAAATGAATCATTATTCCATCACATAAGTATCAAAATAATTACTTCATAATATATTTCACATTGTGAAAATTTTAAAAATTAATAAAAAAATATTTAAATTATAACATTATTTTAAATTATAATTATTAATAATTATAAAAATAATTGTTATATGATTTATACACACACACATATATAACATGTTTCTTAACCATGAAGATCCACCCCACCTTACTATGGAGATTATTAATTTATAAATAGGTTTTGTTATATTAGTATGAGCCAATAATGTGACTTATCATTACCACATGCCCAAAAAACCATAACTCATTTGATATTACACTTGTTTATCTAACTTTTTTTAATTAATCAATTAAATTAAAAGACTAGAAATGACATAACTACTTTTAAAATAGATATAAACCTTTGATTTTTGAATACTACTAATAACATTTTAAAATATTTTGTGGAGGTTAAATCCTTATCATCCTTAAAAAATTAAAAAGAAAATTATATTACTAGATTTTTGGCTTCTGTGATCCATCAATAAATTAAGAAGAAATCTTTCGGTAAAAATCACATTAACATGAACAAAGTCGACGGTTTCGAACCAACCAGTGTGGTTCATCATCAGGACTAGGTGAGAGATCAGATCAGTCGTTAAGTTTAAATAGATGTAGGAGAGGCAAAGAAAACTGTTAAAAACAGCTAGTTTGACTATAAAATAAAAAACGGTTAGTTATATTAATTAAAAAATAAAAAACGGCTAGTTTGAATATTCAAATCAAAAGTTTAATAAAAAATAAAAATAAAAAATTTTATATATCAATTTTATAGTTTAATTATTTAATTTTTTATTAATTGATTATACAAATATTATTTTATTATAATTATATATTAATTTATGTAAATATTTAGAAAAAAATAAAATCAAATAAAATCAAATAAAATAAATAAATAAAATAAAATAAAAAATAAACAAATTAAAAAAATAAATAAATAAAATAAAATACAATCAATAAATAAATAAATAATTAAACATTAATCATAATAATAATAAATAAAATTATAAAAATAATAATAAAAATAAAAATAAAAATAGTTCCATTAATTTACAAATTGAATTACAAAAAGAAACGGCTATTAATAGTTTAATTAAAAATTATTATTATAAATAACAAATTTTATTTTTATTAGGAGTGGCATAGTGTGATATTGCTATGGAATTTGATGAAGTTTACTGGTTGTACGTGGTTAAGACAAAATTTTGGTCTAATTTTGTGGCAAGAAGTTGCTTACTCTAATGGATACAGGGTTTTGTTTGTCAAGACTCTCGGATTCTGTTGTGTTGAGCACGATAGAGGCCTTCTTTTTATGAAGTCTAAAGTGGCACAAGGTTATTATGCTCCACTGAGTTCATAGTGATTTCAAGTATATAACCAAATCATGGAATTACGTATTGAAATACACCAAAAAAAAATCCTTATAATACTCTGAAAGCTCAGTAAAATTCCTATGCACATAAGAAACACGTTTTTAATACTAATGAGGGAGCTTACATAACATTAACAAGTTTCCCCACATTCAGATCAAGATGGTATCAGAGCATCAGGTTCATTGTTGCTTTTTTTTCTTTGTGCAAAGAGCGTTGTTTATTGTAAGGTGAAAATGCTTACCAGGTTGAAGCTCTAGAGATGAGAAGGAAAACTTGTTGGTATAGCTTCCGAAGTAGGAATAAGGAAAAGGAAGCTAGGATTGCCATAAGCCCCACCTCAATTTTCACCTTCAGAAAGTATTGAGGCTTCGAAGAGCATATCTCAAGGAGAAAAGCCTACAAGTCTCACAAGGGAGAAGGTAAAAAGAATGGTGTTTCACCACCATCTTCACTACAAACTTCTTCTTTTTTTCTACAAATTTGATGCAATTTGTTGAAATAACAGAAACTTAGCGCCCGAAGTTATAAGGAAATACAATACATGCGCAGGTGTTAGCGCCCGAAACTTGCCCACGGCAAATCAAAAGGTATTCAAGAAATAACAGGGGTACGACGGTGCACCGTTCTGCGTTCAAGCGGCGGGAATGTACTGCCGTATAGCTGCTGTTGTGTTGCGGCTGAAACAGACTCTCCAAGGCGATATCACGATCCTGTCTAATGCCCTCAATAGATACGGGTTGTCTCTGCTGCAACCTCCAGACCCGAAACCTCCAAATGATAGCAATGGAGAGCTCACACGAGATGGACCGCGGTCTTCCCACACAGACTGTGCCGCCACTCCTGACACTGCTTTGCAATAAGTCCAACCCGATCCTCCTGCAAGATAATGATAGAACTGCCTCACCCGAGCAGGCACTCGAAGTCCCCCGAGGCTGAGGTTGAGATCTCCGCTCGGAGACACTCGGCACACTAAACAGTGCTGCAGACTGGTTGAACAGCCGGCATGCTCAAGTCTTAGCGACCAACTACAATTTCATAAAATTCATCAATAGTCAAAAACGAGGAAGTTGTCTCCCTTATGTATGCAACCTTCCTCTCGAACACTGGACTCCCCCCTTTCCCACGCAGCCCTTCTCGGCCCCACATTGCCAACTCAGCCGTGTGCTTGAGTCCACGACCCACTCACGGTTGTTTGCAATTTACTAGAGGCCGCAAAATTGATTCGGAGTGAAACAAATCTCTCTCAGCAATATTTTGACTAGCAGTTTCGTGGATGTTCCAACTTCTCTTTTTTCTTGCGAATGTCTAACATCATTGAAGCTCCAGTGGTTTTTCTTCACACAAATGCCTCTCTACTTCAGTTGTTTTAGATGCCTTGTAACCTGTTCTCTGTCATTCATCTATACAAATGACGATATACTTGAGCACCTTGTAGAAAAATGCCCTGTTCTCGAAAATTTGACAGTTCAACACTGTATAGGGCTGACCAATGTGAAAATTTGTGCGGCCAATCTCAAGTGTCTGGATTTCACTGGAATTGAGTGTGAAAGCTCACTGACAGTGAACTGCCCAAAGCTGGTGAACTTCATAGTGAATAATTGTCCCAGGATGTCAATGTTGGAGCTCAAATCTTGTGGATCTGTGCATCTGTCCACGACGGAGCTTAATGTACTTCAAGGATTTTATGCTACAAAGTCGCTGAAGAAAGTTTTCCTTCATGGTCTCGGTAGACAAGCACCTTCTCTGGCAGTTCTGGAAAGTTTGGTCTTTCTTGAAGAACTCTCAATAGAAAGTAAATGGTTTAAGGTCAGTAATTGTCTTACTTTTAGTATCATGATAACAGTGTTTTGAGCACTATAATTTTATTATAAATGGAGACTTATCCCACCAAGTTTGGATTGCAGAAGCAAGCAGTAAGCCTGGAGGCATTATGTTTAACCCTTTCACTCAATAGTCTGAAAGTGGTTTGCATGAAAGTTTCAAAATTTGATAGGAAAGACAAATAGCATATTTGGATTCCTTGTGAAAAAATACCCAAAATGAAAAAACAAGTCAGTGGAATCATAAATTGGATGAGGAAGATATCGTCGATTTAAAATCAGCTCTTTTTTTAGAAAATTTTGCGACCGTGGGACAATTACAATGTGTGCGAGTTAAAAAAGGAAAGAAAGCCAAGGGAAATAATTCCCAAAGCAAAGAGGGCAAGAGAGACTTGTCCAATATCATATGTTTTCATTATCATGAGCATGGGCACTATGCTTTGAATTGTCCACAGAAGAAGACAAGCAAGAAGGAGCCTCCAGTTGCAGCAGGTGAAGCATTGGCTTCACAGTCCGATTTTGATTTTACTCTCATTTCATGCATGGCCAGCATTGAAATGGGATGCATGTGGTACTTAGACAACGGTGCCTCGTTCCATATGACGGGAATAGAGATCTCTTCAGTGAATTGGAAGAGAAGGACCTCCAGCAGATTATAGAGTTTAGAGATGACGAGAGGTATAGCGCTACCAGTATAGGTATAGTTACCTTTCAAAGGGAGAATGGATCCCATCTCATACTAGCAGATGTTTTGCATGTTCCAGGCCTAAGTAAGAATCTTGTCTCCGTAGCAGTATTGGAAGAACATGGTTATAAAGTAATGCTTATAAAATGAAAAGTTTTTCTTAAACACATAACCACGGGACAAGTGAAGTAGATCGGTGTAAGAGTCAAGAACATGTATGCTCTTGAGGTTGAGGATTCATGCAAGGCTTTGAGGATAAAAATAGTTGTTAATGACTTGGTGGTTGAGAGGGAGCAATTATCTCTCAACATGCAGCCTCATAAGTAGTCACAGAAGGTTGTGGAGAAGCCACAATTGGAGAAGTAGAGAGGAGACCGACTGGAAGAGTCCACTCAAGCAGAGACCTCCAGGAGGGGGAAATTTCGAGCCAGATAGGCAGAGGGAGTACATGCAGCTATACCTCCAGGTGTGAGGTGGGTCAATGTGCAGAATTAATTCCAAGAAGAAATTTGTGCAAACTTCATTGAGATGGTGTGTATCATGGATCAAACCTAGCTACGGAGAGCCCACAATACATCAATAGCATGAAGGATCAGTTATATTGATGCAGTCAGATGTCACGAAGACAGAAATAAAAGTGACAGGTGTTGGATATTGGAGCGCAAATCATAGTTGACAGCAGTGTAGAGTGCATGGATGCAGATATCAACAGTGCAGAGAGTCCAGTAGACATGTGTAGTAGGTACCAACAGTGAAAAGACTCTAATGACATATGCATTATATTGATTTAGTGGTTTGGAGGCTATTCAGTTTTAGAATTGTTGCATGCAAGAGTTGCATGTGCGAACAACACTAGAGAAGTGTTGCATGCAAGAACATTCCAAAGGTACCGGATCAGGACAAATTGATTCGTTTCTTGTTGAGAGAGAGTGTTGAAATTTGCAACAAGAAACCGTGAAATTGGCATCCAGAAACAACATCTAGAAATGGCTACCATGGAGGCTTTTGATTTTATTATTTTTTATTTAAATTAGAAGAAATGTGTGTCAAAATTATTTAACCCTTAAATAAATTGGACAATAAATTGTAATCTTATCTCATAAACACTTGTAATAGTTGACTGAGTGTGATAGACTCAGTTAGCTCATGAAATTCGAGTTGAGGGTGGTTGGTGAGGCATTTAGAGTGATTCTATTTGTTTTAGAGTCCAAGTTGCAGTTAGTGTATTAGTTTAATGCATGAGAAATCAGTTAACTCAATTAAGTGAGTTAAAGCCAGACTAACTAGTTGTAACTGATTGTTGCACTAGTGAGAGGTCAAGTGCATTAAATCATATTTAATTCACATGCAGTGATTTGTCAAGTTATTGGTGATTTACTATTAAGAGTTGGATGCATGTCAGTTTTGATGAAGAGCCAGTTGAGATAGAGGTTAAAGGGAAGTTATATATCAGTTGTATTTATAGAAAATTTTCCGAGCGCAATTATATACATCATAGGATGCCCATGATTTATTGTGCAGTCAAGGAAGGTTGAAATTCCTAAAGAATAGGGATTGCATTCCATAGGGATTGCGTGAGCAAGGCACGTTGAAAAAATACTGAGAATTGGCTAAATACTAGCCCAATTTTGTCCAAATCAGTGTGAGACAATTAGCGAAGCGTAGTGGACTCTTGTGAGAAGAGTGCATTTTAATTGTTTCATGATTCCTTGGTTCATTATACAATAGAGATAAAGCGGTTTTGAGCAGCAAGATTTTCCCAAGAAAAATATGTGTTGTGGATTGATTTGCTTCGTTCTTTTACTTGGTGTGATTGTGCGATCGTGTTTAATTTCTGCAGAATTAATTGTAGAAGGATTCAATGTCTTGCTCTAGTGTATTGCATGATCAAATTGAATCCATTGGAATACATATTGTTTGTATAATTTCTACAAATCTTCATTTTACGCACACAATATTTCGTTAGAAAGATCTATCTGAGGACTACAACTTTCGAGCAGAAATCAATAGGCAAAGTCTTTTGATTACCTCGATTTTCCCAAAAAAATGTTGTTTAGGGCCTCAAAACGGCTCTGGAAGTTCAGGACTAAAAAAACTGTTAAAAATAGTAGATTGTGCTACAATTAAGGAAACGAAAAAACTGAAAGAAGCAATGGTCGGGGTCCAAGTGGAATAGGTTAATGGTCACCAATATCCACCTAGATCAGTGGAATATCCAAAGAACAACCAACTACCTCAACTACCTCAAGGTCTGGCTGGTCTAGAGCATTGTGTGACCTAGTTCTTGGTAATCTGCTTTGAGAGTCTAGGTCAAGATGAGTGTCTGATAGAGCTGTAAGGTCTTCTGGTGCAGAGTTATCTCTATGGATGTGGCTGGAAATAGTTGATCTTTTAGGTGTAGGAGATCTCTTGAGGATGCTCTCAGGGTTGTCAACTATTCCAGGTGGGTTAGGGTTTGGATAAGCTCTTGTGTGAATGGTTCTTGAAGCCAAAATGTTGTTTTCCAACAAAGCAACTTAACCCTACCCGTTACTTCTATTGTAGCTGATGTTGTAACGGGATCTGGTCTCCCAGTGGAGTCTTATGTGAACCAAGATAATCAGTAGGCCTACTGATCACCAGTGGAGTTTTTTAATCATTTAGGAACTATGGAGTTTCCAGGTGGAAGGTTTAGGATGTTTCAAGAGGGTACACTGTCCACCACAGTGTTTCTGTAATGTCCCTTTTAGGGAAATCCTTAAAACACCACAAACTCTAACCAGAGATGGACTCGGAGGGAATTTACCAGATATTTCACCTCTAAAAGAGGATGAGATCCGGAGGCTGTCTGGCCCTTTCCAGGCTCTGTCTAAGAGTATGGGAGAAAACACAACAAGTGGTTTAGAAGTTGATTTGCGAATAGGAGTGTTTAACTTCCAACCTAACCAGAGATTGTGGGTTTCTGAGGCTCTTAGAATGTAGTAAGATGGAAATACTCAGAACGTCCCTAGCGGATTCGCCATTATGTTGGTGATGACAATGGGAGACAGACAAAGTTATCAGTTATAGACTCTCAGATTATTCCCCAGCGGAGTCGCCATTATGTTGGGGTTCCCATGTTTTGGTAGGTTGGCAATACCAAAAGATGATACAACATCATAACCACTTCCAGACCCTAGGATCTAGCCCTCCTGGGTCCAGAGACGGATCTCTCTATATAAGCAAAGGTTTTATGTCTTTGAAGCTCAAAGTTAAGATATTAGGCTAGTTATAGGCACGTGGTTTGTTTGTTTGATTTTTTTTTTGTTTGGTTGTTGGGAATCAGGAAAGAATGGTTCAATATAAGACAAGGATGAGTTCAAGTCCAAGTCCAAGGTGCATTACTAACACGAGCCCTCCATAGTGAGAGGCCCATTAGCCAAGCAGCCATAGTCATGAAGAAGAAAGGCCACGGGCAAGGTTGAAGGTTTACCTTTTTTTGAAAGGCTAATTTTTAAGGTTTGTTATATATTAGAGTTTGAAGTTCTTTTTTTATTTTTTTTACACACGGTGAATTATTAATTTTTTAGAGTAACCTAGACGAGACACAGGATCAATCCTCATGGTCGCCAATATAACACCAATACCAGTTCTTATGACATGAGATTTGAACTGCGGTCTCTCAGGTTTCACCCAAAGAAACTTTCTAGTCAAACCACACATACCTGTATGTTTTTTTTTTTTTTTATAACAAGGTTATAAAGTTTTAAAAGGGTTTTGAAAAATAAAAGGGAGTCTTATAAAAGTTTTGATTGAGAATATTAAAGTTTTATTTTTAGGGGTTTCTAAAAGAGAAAAGGTTTATTGTTAAAAGTTTTGTGGTGGATTTCTCTCATCATAAAGATATATTTTGTGAGAATTTTTTTAAGTGAATTTTTCATTTTATTTTTAAAAGAGAATTAAAAAAAAAAAGGAAAAGGGTTTTATTAGAAAGAGAGTTTATGTGTTGCAAAGGTTTATTTGTTTATATTTTTTTTTACTTTATTAAGCATGATAGTGTTTTGGGTTCGAAAAAATTTCTTTGTGTACGAATATAGCGAAGATTATGTTTTACGAAGGTGTGTTTTGAAAATATTTTTTTTCGAGAGCGATATGGAAAAAAATCTCATGTAATAAGGAGAGCAGAGAGAGATAAGGAGAGCAAAAAGAAGATAAAAGAAAGACAACAATCATTGGTCACAAAGCAAGATTGAAGCAACAGAAATGAATTCAAAAGGAAGAGCTTGAATATTTTGAGGAGCTCATAGACGTGCTGCAACCGAAGAATATATAAGACAAGCACATGGAATAGAACAAATAGAACAAGTCAATAATTCATGGACCGAGATGGATATGGTAACACTACAAAAATTTACTGGTAAAAATTTGATTTTCGGGTTGTCAAAATGAAAGCTTTTCTTCAATGTAAAGAGTTAATTGAGTACCGATATAATAACGCATATGAAGAAGTATGTGATGCTTTAGTATTAGATTTTATAAAAATAAGAATTGGATGAGAAGTTTTTGTGCAAGGTAGCAAAAGCTACATCTTCCCAAAAAGCATGGAAGATCCTGGAAGTATAATTTGGTATAAAGGAAAGTGACATGCAACAACCAATTGTGTCACAACCTATTTAAGAATCAATAGAAAATCTAGCCGCAGATTTGAGAGTAGGTGAGAAAGACTCTGGGAGAGCAACAGAGCTTGGAGAATCCCACTCGAAAATGGATGATGGTCATGAAGACTAAAAGTGAATCCCAATATGCATACATGCATATGGATGAAGAAGGCACAACATAGATTGTAGAGAGAAAAGTTGAAGCCTCTATATGTGAAGCAGAGCATGAGCCTATAGATACTCGAGAACTCCATTGTAACATGGATGGTGAAGATGATGGTTAATTCCACTGTGACAAGACATATATGGATGATGACTGCAAAGTGAGATGTGAATTGGAGAATTCAACAACAATTAATGAATTTGGTGAAGTTGAAATTGTTAATGAGCACATGCATGCTTATATATCCCACCATAGAGTGGATGAACATTATGTTAATGACATTTGTGGTATATTTTTCGAAATAGGGAATAATCGTGGAAATATTATAAGTCCCGTGTTTGATGAATAATTGAAGATTGAAGTTGCCACTGTAGTAGCAAGTTATGAAGCAGAATTTGGAACTACTCAGGAATTAGTGTGTGAAATAGCAAGAGCTGAGTATTACATTAGTAGAGCTACCAATGGAGCAACAAGTGGTTTGGTGGATCTAGAAATTGAAATTGTTGATATTGACTTTGATGAAGAATAATTAAATGATTATGAGTGGTTTCACATGACACGACAAAAATATCTAATTGATATGTTGTTATTTGGTGAGAGAAGCCCACTTATGTCTGGAATCCAAGTGGAATACAACACACTTGTAGTAACAGATGTTTGTAAATAAGTGGAAGAGAAGGAAGAGGAAGAGGAGAAAGCTTTCACTGAAGAGCATAATGAATATGTTTTTAACATTTATTTTGAGTGTACAAGTAAACAGGACAACTGGTCAGTTACAATTACAGCTGAAAGAGAAGATGAAGAAAATGATGCTGGAAAGGACATGGAAGTTTCTAAATACAAAGAAGAAAGCATTAAAACAATCTTTCAACAATGGAGTCAAGAAGAGATTAGATTTTTCTATGAAGAAATATGGCAGAAAGAAGATGATGATTATGCAGGGCAAGAAGTAGAGTGAAGTTCACAATTTGAAGATGAAGAGTTGTGGCAATAGTCCATGAGTGAAAATATCTTTAAAGAAGAAGTTGTAGAAGACACGCTCAGATTTTTTTTCAAAATAAATACAAGAGAATTCAAAGAAAAATTGTAGTAGAAGCAAGCGTAGAAGTATGGGGCTTACAACAAGAAAGTGAAAGCGACTATGAAATAGTTTCGAGAGTATAGAATTTGGAATAAATGAGAAAGAAAAACCAAGAGTAAAGAGATGTTGTAGAAGAAAAACTCAAAACAGATACAAGAGAAGTGAAAGAAAAATTGCAACAACAACAAGTAAAATAAGTATGATGTTTACAACAAGAATGAACCAATTTCGAGGGTATATAATTTGGAAGAAACAAAAAATAAAATCCAACACTGTAAAAGTTTTGAGCCATTGTAAGCTTAGCTGAGACTTAGACCACTAGGCATGTTTAAGTAATGATTGAGTCAATTTTTATTATAAGCCTAGCAGGCATAGTTGAGTCATGTTGAGTCATGATTAAGTTATGTTGAGTTATATGGTTGTAATTAATGGGGTGTTAGAAATAGTAAATTACTCCTATATGCATTCAATGCATGGAGAGTCAGTGTGAGTTAGTTTGAGTTCAGTATATATTTGGAAAAGTCTAATTTAGTGTGAATTTTCATGAACAAGTTAGTCACAGTTGAGGCACCTCTAGTTAGAGTCTGTCATGATTCCATAATTAGTAAGTGTGGTCCTTATATACCCGTGATTAGGTCATTGTAATGTGTGAAATAAATTAAGCCAAAAGAGCTAAGAGTCACAACTCGATGAATGTGTATGTGAAAGATTTATGAATAGAAGTTTATTTTGTGTGAATTCTGTTTTTCCTCCTCTTCCTTTCTATCACTCTTGCCAGAGGCTATGCAGGTGGAAAAAATGTTTCAAAGGCATATAATTGGTGCTGCTACAAAAATTCGATCACGAGCAAACAAGTAAAATATTACTTAATTCCTTTTTTAGAGATACGTTCTAATGGAGTTGATTAGAAGAGGAGACATGTCAAAACACAAATTGTCAGTTTAAGGAGTTCGAGGAAACTATTAACAAAATTGGGGTTGGAATTGGAGTTGTCATTATGGATCATTGGAGCTTTTCAAGGGACTTGGATATTGTAATGGTGAATTGTATAACCCTTTGGGGCAATAGAAAATTGATACCATGTGGATCATTGAGAGAATTTTGTACTATGTTGAAACACGATGATATAATAGTTTTGCATCATACAAATTTTGGGGAGCAAGAAGAGGAAAAAAGTTGTTGCAGGGTGAGCTGCTTAATTTTTAGTCGCCTTACTTCGATTTGAACTTTCGACAACAAACCATCTTCCTCTCTAATTTTGAAGTACATTTTTTTCTTAAAGATGAGACTCCTTTTTTTTTAACTTTGATTTGTGGACAAAATAGCTCAAATTGATGAGTTATTAGTAATATTAAATAATTAATAATAGTATCTTTTGTTGGTGTACAGTCAAAATCAGAAATTCATTTTTTTTCAATATTCAAGCATGTTTAAAAGATGCAGAGGAGAAGATTGAGTTTTTTCAGCTCGAATCACAACTCCAATGTGATGATTTACAACAAAAGAGTCAAGGTTTTGTACTGGTTCTTGTTCAAAATAATTTTCCCTTTGATTTTGAGAAATATTCTTATCTGCATTTTAGCGGAAAATTTACCTGAAGATGTAAGGGTTCTACTTGCACTTCGCAAACCCATCATCAAACGTCCGGGAGAAGTCATTAAAAAGAAGAAGAGAATCGGTCTTCGATATGAAAATAAAGTGTCTTTTTATATTTTGGACTACTTCAAATCAATTCAGTTTTTGTGTGTTGGATATCTTCAAGACAACTCATGTTCACTTGCTCCTCTTCCACAGGAACTTTAGACTCTCAAATCCCAACATTGTGATTAGGTTGGCCATGTGAAAGATCAATATTTTTATCTTTAACCTTGTGAGAATTGCAAAAAACATAGTCATAATTCAGAGAGTTGCTTGACATGTAAGACTCCTACAAGAGCAAAGATTCACCTTAGATAGATCGCTTCTTCAAAATGGTCTTCAACAACCAATAAAATATATTGATCATACCTCATAGTTCATTCTCAAGTTTTAACAATCTTGTAATAACTCACATTTTATTTGACAAGGGGGGATTAATAGTCACTAGCTTCAAGCTTCAAATTCATATTAGATGAGTTTGAGTGACAACCTAAACCAGAACATGTTAGCAAAACCTAAAGCTAGAGTGAGCCTAGTCAAATTGAGAGTTGTAACCATATATAAATTCATGTTCCATGATTTGTTTGGTGACCTACCTTAAACCTTGGTGTCCAAAAGACCATGACAGTTGAATCAAGTTGTCGCACAAAATATATTTGTATGTATATTTTGTGACTAATATCTATCATCTGATTATCTAAATCTTTTATATTTGTGTGTGAGAACACAAACTAACAAGAAAGTGCTAGAATTATCAATGATTTACATAGTTTTAAACGATTTAAAAAATAGAAATAGAACTATTTTGGTAAGATCTTGAAGTTGTTTAAAATGTATTTTTGAGTGAATAAATGGACTCGATTTTTTGGAGATTACATATGATGTTTAAAATAGTAAAAATATCTAATGTTTAGACTACATCCAACTTTATTGCAAATTTTTTAAAACAAGATATTTTTTACCTTTCTTAATCATATTTTTCTGCATTTTGTCCAAATTTATGAGATTTTGTTGAAATGGTATCTAATGTCTAGACTACATCCAACTTTATTACAAATTTTTTAAAGCAAGATACTTTTGACATTTCTTAATCATATTTTTCAATACATTTTGTCCAAAATTGTGAGACTTTATCTAATGTTTAAAGTACATCCAACTTTATTGCAACTTTTTTAAAACAAGATATAATTGACCTTTCTTAATTATATTTTTCTGTACATTTTGTCCAAAATGATAAAAATTCGTTGAAATTGTACTTTCTTGAAATAATAAGTTTGAATTCTATAATTTGTAAAATCCAAATAATTAACCATACTAAATTTAAATAATTACAAATTAATTTATATATGTTATAATTAATTAATAAATATCACAATAATTTTATAAATGTTATAATTAATTAATCTCATAAATATCACGTGATGTAGGGTGATTAATAATAGTAGCAAGTGATATCACGTGATGTAGAGTGATTAATAATAATAGCAAATAGATTCATAAATATTGCAATGTAAAAAGAGAAAAAAAATAAGAGCACATAGACTGACCATAAATCAAACATTTGGTAAACCGATTGATATATCCAAGTCAATTATTTATGGGAAAACAATGAGTGCAGAATTTCTGATGACAGTTGACTGCCTCGACCATGAAACTTGAAACAGTTGCAGCAGAATTCGACGAAACCAGGTTATAAAGAAATAATATGATTAGCCGTTGAACAAAACCAAATTATAAAGAGATAATACGATCAACCGTCCACCTAGAGATCGAAATTAGAAAATCAATATTCAGATCTGACATGAGCAATAATCTTCGTCACGTGAGTTTGGTTTTTAACCCATTTGCAACTATTTCCAGATTTTTGTTGGAAGTTCCTCCTTTCTTTACTTCCATATGTACAAAATCTCTCAGGCTCTCCACCGCCTTCCTTATCTCCTCCCCTTTCATCAATCTCCTTACTTTTTCTGCTATTTCTTCCCTCCCTATAACTTTTTCATTATCATAGTTGCTTTTCAATCTCAGTCCAATCTTCCATTCATCGGCTAGGAATTTGCAGTTGGTGTATTGGTCATTCCCCAGAGGGAATCCCAGCAGGGAAATGCCCGTCGAGATGCTCTCTAAAATGGAGTTCCACCCGCAGTGGCTCAAAAACCCGCCATGGAGGGATGAGAGAGCACTCTCAGCTGTGAGCACCATGGAACAACCACTCCTCGCTCTTTTGTTTCGTCCAGAAAGCCGTCCGGCAGCATGGTTGAGACATCGGTGGCCTCCGGACCGGTATGTCGGAGCACCCACATAAAACAGTAACCGCTTTCCTTCAAACCCATTGCTATTTCCACTGCCTGGCTTGTCGACACCGGGATTAAACTACCAAACGAAACGTATATCACCGACTTAGGAATCTGGCCGTCCAGCCACTTTGTGCAGTCGATTTCTATCAGCGAGCTCGTCCCCACAACGGAATCGCGAGAATCTGAGTGATGATTGAGGTAGGCCGAAGGCAGCAATGGGCCAACACAGTATAACTGCAATTTCTCTGACAAAGCCTCCACTATATTGCCTTCTAACGCTTCGAAGGAATTAGCTACTACCCAGTCCGCTTCCCTGGCTTTTTCTAAACACCGAACAACACGTCTCGCTTTTGCAGGGTCTACATCTGCTTTCAAAAACGACGGAAGATCTGCGGACTCTATGGAGATTCCACCTGGAACGTGAACTGCCAATCCTGCCTGACAGTGGACTGCACAGCAACGGGAAGAACAAATCATTACAATATTCAGAAGAAAACAGAAGTGACGAGTGGATAAGGGTTCGTAAGGGAAAGTTTCTTGCGGAAAGAAAATCATCACCTGATTCGGAATGGGAAAGGATGGAAAACATTGAGATACTCTGCCTCCAGAAAGAAATGGATAGCAGGCTGAGCTTTTTGGCTAGAGGCACTGCCCATCCGAGGTAAGTGTCGGCCACGATGCAGAACACGGGCGTTACATTGGGTTGCCGATGAAGATCGTTGATGAGTTCCTCTACAGGGCTTTCCATGTTACCCAATGACTGATAAAATTGTTTGATCTTACTCCATCTCTCGAACTCGCTAGGCACGCAATCGGGTATAGCCACCAGTTGGTCATTACCCCAAGGAATCCATAATGTTCTTGCAGACAACATGTAGCCTATTTTAGCTGTAGATCGCTCCAGCCAGAATATTTGTTGTTCCTGCAGAATATAAACGTGATTATCATCAAATTTGCAAAACCTCCACCAGCATAGCTGCCGAACCTGCGGTCCTGCTCGCGTTCCAGATGTACACACGCTGTACCAGACTGGTTGCAATGCATCGCCTGCGATATTTGCAGTGAATGAATTTGGGATAAAAAAATGCAGATACATTGCAATGGTTTGTGTGAATGCAGATAAATTCAAATTTCAAATTGACGGAATTTGCCGCGCTGTCGTTTCCTGTTCGTTGTCAGAATTGATTTTTTGCCGTGTCCTGTTCGTCCTCAGACCCTGTTCATTGTCAGACCTCGGAAACTATCCACTGCCCATGATCGATGCCCATGTCCATGCCCTTAGTACTCTTAGGAGCATTTATGGGCGAATAGCAGCTAATATATTGGT